>OZ017793.1:10756591-11083301 GCA_963969325.1 Lycopodina hypogea | reverse complement strand
GAAAAGGAAAAGAAAAAGGAAAAAAAAAGCATCCATAGTGGGGCTTGAAACCACAACCACCAGCTCAAAATTCCTTTATTGCCTTTTTGCCTGTTACTGCCACAGAGGTGTGGCAAGGTGGGACTAAAACCAATATGCTTAAATGATCCAATAGGAGTCCCCCACCCCCCCTCCCCCCCCCCTGATGAAAGTTGAGCTCATTTGATCCTCTGGTTTTCAAGTAGTAGCCTGGATGCATGCACACACAACACACACACGCACACACACACACACACACACTCTCTCTCTCTCTCACACACACACACAACCACACACACACACACACACACACACACACACACACACACACACACACACACACACACACACACACACACACACAAACCGACAGAACAAGCACCGTTATGATAAGATTGTGCATAATACTTGCACCACTCATTCTTTAGATAGAACTATTATAACTTCATTTGTGAAGAAGATGAAAGTTAGTATCAGGCATTTTTAATATTAGAGAGTGTGTTAGTGTGAGGCAGAGAAAGAGAGAGAAAAGAAGTAACGTCCCAAAGAGCTAGAATTTAAGCTGAGAGAGTAGCAGTGTCTCTAATATCATCATGTTGTGCAGTTGACCATAACTTTGGCTTGGTGCACCATGCAAACCACCATATTGCACTACTTGAACCAAGCTCATACCACAACTATGTTAATGTGCCACAACTAAGGGACTACACATGTGTGGGTTTCCTATTGGACCCCACTTGTGTCTGGATGATCACTTAGCTCCAGCCCTAGCGCTTAGCTATGTTTTGAATTATCAGGTGCAAGGTAAGGTTTAGAATTGGCAGACACAGTCACCCCAAAGTAGACGCTACAGCTCTAATTGAATCAACATAGAACTTGTCAGTATTATGACTCTCTTAATGCACATTAATTTAAAGAAAATGACCTATTAGGGTTTGGTGTAGGTGTGGTTTCAGAAGAATATAACACCCAGCTAACACCTAGTGGTTTAGAGGGCACAAATAAGTGAAACGCAGCAAGGAAAAGGTGGGCATGCTTCAAGGTTGACTTACAACTGGAATTCACGGAGTCCATCAAGTTTTAAAATGGCGACTAGAAAAGCCAGAAATTTAAAGTTTATATAAAAGTTATCTTAGCTAAAATTCACATCTGTGCTCTTTGGTTGCTGCGTATTTGGTGGCTCTAGATGATATTCCTTTCAAAAAGATTCTAAGGAAGTAGTGGATCCTTTGTAAGATGGTAAAAAATAATGTGAAAGACTGTGTGGCATGAGATACAATTAAATTTACTTTAAGGATGTCCTATTTAGCATTCTATTATTTTCGTGGTTTTATTCAACCCCCCCCCCCCCCCCGTCTTATATATTATTAATGTGCTTGTCCGTCTGTCCATCCATCTGTAAGTCATTTTGATGCTCTAAATTTAATTCATGTAATGTAATCCAGACGTTGGGAATTGTAAATTTATTGACTTGGTATAAAAATTTAATGCATATATATTGTGAGGATTTCCTTGTGGATAAGCTCATATTCACCAGCAGTTAAAATTACGTCCTTTATTTAAAAAACAAAAAACCAAAAAAAACTCTATGTTGGTTTTTCCGCCTCTATGTAACCCCTAGTGTACTATCTTCACCTCCACTTCACTTTCTGTGTCTCCTTGTGTGTGTGTGTGTGTGTGTGTGTGTGTGTGTGTGTGTGTGTGTGTGTGTGTGTGTGTGTGTGTGTGTGTGTGTGTGTGTGTGTGTGTGTGTGTGTGTGTGTGTGTGCGTGCGTGTGTGCGCGCGCGCGCGCGCATGCATGCATGCATGCATGCAAATTTTGTTGTAAATTTATGGAAGTTTTATCTTTGATTCCCCTCTTGTTCCCCCCCCCCCCCCCCAATCGAATATTAGTTTGCGTCCTGTCACTCAGGAAGAAGTGTTGGCAGTGCTCGGTTTTGAGTCTCCGTTTGGTGAGATTCACTTCGGACCTGTCACTGGGAACCAAGCATGCATGAGGTCAATCAGTGATAAGTCAATAATAGGCAATTGTCCTTATTCATGTGTCAGGGGGTGAGTGTGGATCTGACGAGGCCACGTGTGTGGATACCAAGGCTTGTCATTTTTGGTGGACCAGTTCTATCATTACTATAGCAAACATTATCACTTTTAAGAAATAAAATAGTCTTCCCATTCAATGAATTTCTCCCTCTACAGTAATTTTGACATTTTAAAAAAAATAGTAATAATCTGCATGGGTGTTCTGGTACTAGTATCCCATAATCAGGATTGCTTTATTCAACATACTGTTCGTTTTCCTCTGAAACCAATTGGTAGTTTTTTCTCAAAAATAGCCTGTCCAAGATGTCTACTGAGCGTTGTGCTCACACCGGACTATCAACAACATCTACTGACAGTTCTCTCCATATAGAAAGGAATAGCTGTAATTCATCAATTTTTGATCTGAGGTTTTGATGACCATTTCCTATTAAGGTTTTCATGAAATGTACGTATTTTGAATTTCCTATTTAAATTGTTGTTATGGCTAATGTATTCTTAATGTAAATATACATGCTACGCTAACACTTGTACACAATAATGGAAGTATGAACACTTGCAACTTAGGCTTCTTTCTTCTTTTTTTTTTCTTGTAAAAGTGGGTGTGGTGTCCCCAAATTGCTGCAATTTAAAACACACTGTCATTACATTCCCCGATCTTAAAATAGAAACAAGGCGGGTATTGTTCTTAATTAATGATTGAGAGTCATGATCCCTGATTGTTGCATGTTGACTTAGCATCTGCTGCTGTTATTTTATTATTGGTTCACATCCATTAACCAGCACATGTGTATCATAACACTCAATTAGGTGGTTTAAGAAAATTTGTGGTCATTTCGGTACCACTGGAAGTTGTTCTTATTTCTACAAGCCGGTGGGTCATAGGAAGACAACTGGGATTCGACCAAGTATGGCCTTGGAGAATCTCCAGGAGGGATTGCAGAGTTCTGATACTGCCTTCATCTACCACTGCCATGACCATTACTTCTGCCCCATTGGCTATGAACAAGTGCCCAAACTTGCCACAGATGCATACAGGCAAGGACGACACACACACACACACACGTCTTTCACACACACACACACACACACGTCTTTCACACACACACACACACACACGTCTTTCACACACACACATCTTTCACACACACACACACGTCTTTCACACACACACACACGTCTTTCACACACACACACACACACGTCTTTCACACACACACACCACATGATGTTACCACAGCTTACCAACACTAAGTTTACTGTGCTCTTTGTCTGTTTCTAATTCAGAGTCAACTTGTCTGCAGAGGATACGAACTCATGGATTCTTATAGGTGAATCAAGTCGGAGTCATCCTAGCATTCACTGCAAAAGGTAATCTTCCAAACAATAATTCTAAATAGTTAAAAAAAAAAAAATTGTTTTTCTTAATGTTTGTAAAATTTTAACGTGCACATCCCTTGGTGGGAGAGAGGAGCCCATCTATAAGAGTGGATGCTTTGGGAATCATCTAAATGTGCAATGTGCATTGACTTTGAACATGAATAGTGTATCTACTATTAATGTTTTAAGATCAGAATAAATGCTTTGGATATGAGCGACCTTGATGCTCAAGTTCATTACAGTTCAATAGTTGATGACATTTACCAACTGTGTGTGTGTGTGTGTGTGTGTGTGTGTGTGTGTGTGTGTGTGTGTGTGTGTGTGTGTGTGTGTGTGTGTGTGTGTGTGTGTGTGTGTGTGTGTGTGTGCGTGTGTGTGTGTGTGCGTGCGTGCGTGCGTGCGTGCGTGCGTGCGTGTGTGCATATATTTATGCCAACTATACCTCATAAATATTTTGGCTTGAGCCCAGGTTGACTTGAAAAAAATATTGAGATTAAAAATCACTAATCATTGTGTGCAGGTGGGAGGACATCATCAGAGATTTGACCAGCAAATCGCCCAATTACTTCAACATTCGGCACACAGAGAGAGGCATCCTCACAAAGAAATCCAAAAGACAAAGTAGCAACCGACACTGCATCATGGCTTTCAAGAAACTCCAAGGCAGTTTGACCACCATGCTCATGAATGATGTTGATAGTGGAGAAGATGGGACTTCTCAGAGTGAGGCAGAGGAGCTGGATAGCTCTGACAATGATGCTGCTGGCAGTGCACTCAGCATCTCCAGTGGATCACCACACTGGGACAGGGATGAGTCATGCACTGATGGTGATCGAGGAGAGAGTGTGGGTCAGAGAGAACAGACCCTTCCACCTGTTGTATCCACTCAAGCAAACACCTCTACCAGGTCAAATCCTTCATTGTGTCACACTGTTCCTAGTGCTTCCACTTCAGACAGCAATTGCAGTGCAGGGGAAGGTGGCCCAGATGAAGCAAATAACTTGTCTGTTTCAGTTGGAGCAGGTGTAAGAAGAAGTGGTACCTTTACTAAGAAAAGACCATCGTTGAATATGCAGCCAACTAGACCTCTCAGTTCTGAAGTCGACAGTGGTTGCAGTCCGGTTACTGTCAATTCTCTCTCCTCTGAGAGTGCTGGGGTGACAGAAGGCCCAGTTAGTTTGGGTATTAGGAGGAGTGGTACGTTCACTAAGGAAAAACCGACGTTGAATGTACAAGTAACTAGACCTCTGAGTTCAGATTGTGAGAGTGACTGCAGTCAGGATGTGGAGAACTATGCCAGCCATGATAGTGGTGGGTCCACCGACTATGATGAGGATGTGCAGTGTAGTGCTGGTGAGGTTATGAAGAAAGATATTTCCTCCACAAAAGAAAATCATCCAATAAATGTGGATGCTGAAGATAACTCTGATACAAATTTGGAAGATGTGGACTTAGACGAGACTTTAAAAGCCTCTGATTTTATTTAAAGTATTTTCAAATTTTTGATGAAATTATTGATGATGCCGTCAATTATGCACTATCCTGATCTTGACAGCACCACAGAAGTACTTGCAGAAATGGAGTGCTGTTCTGTGGAATATTTTTGTGATATTTGAAGTTAATATTAGTTGGTTAGAATAGTAATGTAGCAGAAGGTTAAGAGCTGGTACACTATTGAATGTGGGTGTTGGTTGTGTCATGAAGATAGGAAGAGAAATATTTGTATTGGAAGCTTGTAGAGAAAAAAAAATCTTTCCCCCCCCCCCCCCCCCCTAATTTTTATCATGAAAATGTTGTTTCTTTTTTTCTCCTTTTCATATCTACATCTTGTAAGGGAAAATTTCCAGGGAAATGAAATGTAGTTCTGTTGTTGTCAGGGCAAGAAGAGTGGTTGGTACTCTTCAGAATACTCACTAGCTTATAAGCCTAATTAACCCATACAACTGGGAGCATACCAACAGCATTAAGACTGGTGGTTCTCCTCAGAATATTCACTTTGTTATAAGTTTGATTTACCCATACTACTTTGGGAAAACAAACAGCATTAAACCATGCCTAAATGGCAAAGGTACTACTGGTTGACATTGATGACCCATTACCAAGTAATTGATCAAATGAAGTAAGTCATGCACAGTCCCTAGGTAAGGAAAACAAAAGCAACTTTTATCTCCATCCTCCACATAATGTTGATTTCTTTCCAAATTATTCCTAAACAAACCACGATCTATGATCTATTGTCTAATCAAGATTTTTTGGAAGAATTACTAAGATTGGGGGGGGGGGGGGAAGTTAGCAACACTTCTTGGGAAACATTTTGAAGACATTTCTTCCCTGCTGTGCAAAGACTGATTAGTGTATACCAGCTGACAGCAACAGCTGCAAATGCAGTGGTTACACACTGAACAACAAGCAATTAGTTGCAACAAAAATAGAATAAATAATATAAATAAAAAATTTAAAAAATAAGAGTAAATAAATAGAAAAACAATAAAATTGAATAGGAATATTTTAAAAAAAGTGGGGCAGCCATGGCCACCCTTTTCTGATAACCCTGGAATAGCTAAGGCTTTTCTTGGATTCATAAGTTTGGTTGTGGTTTTGGCTAGAATACTGATTTAGGTGTGTATTAGGGCTTGGATAATGGAGCAGGGGTCCTTTTTGTCATACTCTGCACTCCAATGGATACCACTCTTATATTTGTTCATCGCCCTAACCAGATAGCCAACTATATCCCTTACCTTTCTTTTTAAAAAATTCATTTTGTTTGATCAATTGGCATTGGGTGTTTCCAAAGGCTATTGCAAGCCTTTTCCAGAGCATACAACATACTGTAGAATATATACCACATGCTACAAAGTGGGTTTTTCAATGTCAGGAACAATCCCAGTGGCAACTAGACACAATTGAAATATCTTATCTAGCATGTCATCTCAATTTTAACCTCTGGAAAGTAGTAGTCAGTCAAGTTGTTTCCTAGTCTAACACACTGACAGTATAGCTGGTCAACATCTTCAGTCATATGCCATCATATTCAGTGGCTGTGAATGCAATAGCTTGCTATTCAGGACTATCCTGATTTTTCACACCATATTTTTGAATATTCATTTTCCAGTTCACTATTTTTGTTTGTTAACCACCTATATAAGCAATCTACCCCTCCAATATTCTTGGTGGTTCTCTATCCTCACTAAATGAACTGCCTGGGAATGCTAACATTTAATATAGCCGATCTCCTCCCAAGACACTTTGAGTTTATAGGGGGAAAATAATAATGAAAAGGAAATGAGAGGAAGGGGTTTGGGAACAGTTTTGCTGACCTCAGAGTGTGTTTACAGCAAAGTACTTGTCCATAGGAAGAAAAAACACCTTACTATAAGTTGTGGGTTTTGTTATGTTTTATTTCTCTCTAGCTATCTCCTCCCAGATAGTTTGGGCCTACAGTTAAAAAAAAAAGAAGGCGGGGTGGGGAGAAGAAAAAAAAAGAAAGTAAGAAAAGAAAGAAATGGAAATGAGAATGAAGGGGTGCTAGGCAGTTTTACTGACCTCACTTAGATAGTATTTTATTTATAGAAAAGTACCTGTGCAGCTTGGTGGCTACTCATTTCCCCCTCCCCTCCCCCCCCCCCCCCCCAGGAAATTCGAAAAACAAAACAAGACAACCAGCCTTATAGACAGGGTGATCCTCACCTAACCTCAAATATAACAATCCCTGGGTGAGCCCCATCAACCTGTGAAATTTGAGCCTTGTAGGCCAAACAGATGGTAGGAGATATTGAACAAACATATTGAGAATATAGTAAAATTAGCAAAGTACTGAATACCCACCTACCAGGGAAACAGCAAAGACATCTTATTATAATCTAGGATTTGTTTATTTGTTTGGCAGGGTTCTACTCAGATCCTCATCAAACCTCACCTAAAACTATTCCAGGGTTAGGCTGGTATTCCAATTTTCCAGCAAAAATCCTAGCAATTCTTTTTCTAAGTCATAGAAGGTACGTCACTACTACTGCAAAATATGAGAAAAAGGAGAATTTCACTTGTATGATAACAGAGCACGACAAGGAGAATTTTATTCTGTATATGCACAGACCACAGTGGGGGGGGGGGGAACAAGTTTAAACAACAAACAAACAACAATATTGAAACCGTGTGAGCGCGGTAAGTTCGCCCGCCAAAAAAAAGAATTTAGGAAATATATTTGGTAAGGGTGTTTCATGTAAAACGCTATACAGGGATCTGATTGGACGAAAAAGACTAGCCCGAATGATCCCTCCTGAAATGATCCTCCAGCAATGATCCGACCACGCCTCCTCCCACCCTGCTATAAAATGAGAACAATTTGCGGGGAGGAATACAACCGCGAACTTCATCTTTTTGATTGCTCTTATCTTCAACTCCTTCAGCTTTCACTATGACTGGACGTGGAAAAGGTGGCAAAGCGAGGGCGAAGAGCAAGACCCGATCAACTCGCGCTGGTCTTCAGTTCCCAGTTGGCCGAGTTCACCGTCATCTTAAGCGTGGCAACTATTCCGAGCGTGTAGGAGCTGGTGCGCCTGTATACTTGGCTGCAGTCATGGAGTACTTAGCTGCGGAGATTCTAGAATTGGCCGGAAATGCTGCCCGAGACAACAAGAAGTTGAGAATCAACCCCAGGCATCTTCAACTTGCAATCCGAAATGACGAAGAGCTCAACAAGCTTCTATCTGGTGTTACTATCGCTCAGGGTGGCGTTCTCCCAAACATCCAAGCTGTGCTTTTGCCTAAGAAGAGCAAAAAGGAGTAACTCCTAAGAACTATTTTCACTTCCTTTTTTCTTTCCAAACCGGCTTTTCTAAAAGCCACCACTTCCAGAACATTTCACTCTTAAGCTGCTTTGTTAAGTAATAAACTAAACTCATTCATCAATTAATGTTTCTTGTTTGCAGGGTGGTGCAAATGAGTTAAGATTAGAAGCTACTACCAGATCCATGCAATGATCTTTCATTACATCTTGTTGGGATGGGGGGAATAGACTTGGGGTGACAATTAAATCAATGTAATGAAATTGTCTTTAGGAAAGACTCAACTGATTAGAAAATGATTTATTGCTGGCTAATGCAAACAATGCCAGCACACTGTTCAATATTGAGTGATATTTTTCAATTTACACATCTTTTGTTGTGATGAATAACATCTTGGGACCCTGTCCTACATGCAGTTAGGTGAAAGGTCTGGATCAGGTAGCATGAGAATGAATGGAGAATTTAATTAGATGCTTAATAAACAGCTCTTGTGCCATGGTTCTGTTCAAATCTGTGTAAGGGAAAGTAATATAAGACTCATACTAAGCACAATTACTATACATTTTGACAACACAATGGGTGTTTGTTACACTAAATAAAAAAATCCACCCCCCTTCAAATTCTGGTCATTGAATGTTTGAATCAGAGCTTCAAGCACAAATCTTTGGGATTAAACATGCCAATATGTTTACGGAAAAAAAGAAAAGAAAAAAACAAACATGTAGTCTAGTTCATTAGTTCAGTAAGTTATCAGTCAATTTATTAGAACTGCAGTCCTTTAATTTTCTTCATCCTTTTCTGACCTGCATACACAAAGTAAATGTGAGTGGTCTACATGCATACTTGTCGATATTTATGCCTGCCCACCTGCCTATGTGTTTGTCTGTATCCATTAAGAAACTGTATAAAGGGCACATGATACTCACCTGTAAGCTGGGCTAGACGGAGAATAACTCGGACTGGAAGGGGAATAGTTGGGACTCGGTGGGGAATAATTCGGGCTCGAAGGCGAGTAACTTGGACTTGAAGGGGAGTAGCTGGGGCTCGAGGGGGAGTAGCTGGGGCTCGAGAGGGAATAACTGGGGCTCGAGGGGGAATAACTGGGGCTCGAGGGGGAATAGCTCGGACTCGAGGGGGAATAGCTGGGGCTCGAGGGGGAATAGCTCGGACTTGAAGGGGTTGCACCCATACTTGATGGTGAATAATTTGGACTTGAAGGAGAATAGCTGGGGCTCGAGGGGGAGTAACTGGGGCTTGAGGGGGAGTAACTAGGACTCGAAGGCGAGTAACTCGGACTCGAGGGAGAATAACTTGGACTGGATGGGGAATAGCTGGGACTAGACGGTGAGTAACTCGGGCTTGATGGAGAATAGCTGGGACTGGATGGGGAATAGCTGGGGCTCGATGGGGAATAGCTGGGACTTGAGGGGGAATAGCTGGGACTCGATGGAGAATAACTGGGACTCGATGGAGAATAGCTTGGCGATGATGGAGAATAACTCGGTGAAGAAGGGGAGTAACTAGGACTGGTTGGTGAATAGCTTGGGCTGGACGGAGAGTATGAGGGGGAAGAGGGGGAGTATGAGGGGGAAGTAGGGGAATACGAGGGGGAAGTGGGTGAGTACGAGGGGGAAGCTGGAGAATAGGATGGAGAAGTGGGCGAGTATGATGGCGAAGTGGGAGAATAGGATGGAGAGGTGGGGGAATAGGACGGAGACGTGGGAGAATAGGAGGGGGAGGTGGGGGAGTAGGATGGAGAAGTAGGGGAATAGGAAGGAGAAGTTGGAGAGTACGATGGGGAGGCCGGTGAATAAGAGGGAGACGTTGGAGAATAAGAGGGTGATGCAGGTGAGTAGGATGGTGAGGTGGGTGAGTAGGAAGGAGAAGCTGGTGAGTATGAGGGTGAGGTTGGAGAATATGAAGGACTTGCAGGGGAATAGGAAGGAGAGGCTGGCGAATATGACGGAGATGCAGGTGAGTAGCCAGGAGATGTTGGTGAGTATTTTGGTGAAGCTGGAGAAAAGTTACTTCCAACTGGGCTGGAGGGACTACCGGGAGAGAAGGCATCCATTCCACTCATGAATCCAGGACTCCCCAAAGAACCAGGGGATGCTGGATGGGGGCTCCAATTCGGACTGAAGGCACTGGGGGCTGGAGAGAAGGCAGCTGTGGGGGTCATCCCACTACCAGGGGTCCATGGGTCCAGCATGGGAGTGGTACCCCCCTCAGGCATCCAGGGAGTCATGGGTGGGGTGTGCCCCCCAGGGCCCGTGCTGTCTCCATACAGTCCTCCAGGCATCATGGACATAGTGGGCAAAGTGCTGGAGACCTCCATTCCAAACTTGCACTTTTCAGAGTCCAGCATAAGGTCAAAGGCCCCAGTTCCTCCTTTGGGCAGCTGTCCCAGCATGACATTCTCGCTGACCCCCTGCATGTAGTCCACCTCTCCATGAGCAGACGCCTCAATCAGAACATCAACCTACAACATGATAATAGAGCAACTAATAGTAGGAACCAATTACAGATGCTGTACATACCCATTACATACCCACCACACACACCTTAGGCATTTAAGTGTCCAGCTTAAATATGTGCCATGGTAGGGATGTAAACTAACAAAATACAAATTATGAAGAGATGAAGCATTTTATAGAAAGTGTACTTATTTTTCACACTGACTGGCATGAGCTAGGCATACAGGAGGATTCCCAAAAGAAAATGAGCAATAAATTTTGAATATATATCTAGAATGGCTTACGGAAATGCAATACCTTATTAGTGTTGTTTAGAAAAGCTGTACGATCAAATATCAGCAAGTACACCAACATGGGCACACACTCTCTCCCTCTCTCTCACACACACTCACTCTACACAGACACACTTTCTCTCACACACTCTCCCACTACACAGATAGAGAACATTGAACATAATTAACTGATGCATACATAACTGATGATCCTTACTGCATTTATTTAGTTGTATTTGTCATTGATTCATATGAACACCTATTATGATTGAATTTCAAATATATGAGCAAATAAGGTTATTCCTTACTATTTAACAGACACACACTCTCACACTACACAGGCACTCACAAATACACAAAACAGACGTATACTCCGTGAAGGACAATTGCATCCACCTTGAAGCCTGGGGGGAGCATTCACTCCTCTGGCACTCCCCCATGGACAGCCAGTTTATACTCACCCAATTACCCAGTGTACTGTACCTGACTATATAACTCCTGTATTTTCTCATTCAGCAATCACCAAATCTGATTAGTCCCGATATGACAGCAGGCTTGTAAAAGCTGAATTATTCATGTGGACTGTTGCCATGGCAATTGCTATGCAATTGCAAAGCGTACAGATTGACGATGAAACAGGAATGCTTCACAAAGAAACAATACACACCTGACAATAAAACAGAACATTTATTTACAATGATCATTTCTTTGAAGAGAGAGGGTCCTGAAAGAGAAGAGAATCCGTGTGTAACCAAGCAACAATGGAATAAACAAGCATTTATCATTCAGAAGAGAAATTCAATACCATCATATATGCATCTATAAAACTACACACTGCCTGTACAGAGTACAAAGAAGTATAGTGTATATGCACGCATAGTTTGTAGGCATTCAAACAACATGATTCAATCCAGCGATATACCCCACCTTACCAATTATATGCAACAGACACAATACCCAATTAAAGTCCACCACACATGGTTTACAACGGATTCAGCACGGCTAACCGTTTCTTCGAAGGAGCACTTCATGAGAGGCCCTACGTCCTGGCGGTTGATACCATGTCTTGTCACAGCCATGAGGTGCCCACGGCAACACATGACATCACAGAGGAGTGCCAGGTGGCGGTAGTTCACGTACGAGCCATCAAATGAGATCACGTGATACAACTCCTTCTCCACTGCTTTCCTCACTGCTTCTATCCCAAGAACCTACAAAC
Source organism: Lycopodina hypogea (assembly GCA_963969325.1). NCBI lineage: Eukaryota > Metazoa > Porifera > Demospongiae > Poecilosclerida > Cladorhizidae > Lycopodina > Lycopodina hypogea. The sequence continues at coordinate 11,071,116 of OZ017793.1, read as the reverse complement.
AGTAAATTGTCACACACACCATCATCATTAATACTTCAGCAATAATAATAATATTGTAAACTTTATTAAAATATTTACAGAAAATATCTCCACAATGTGGTTGGATGTGGTTCTAATGGGGTCTACGGAGGGTTCACTGAGCACCCGAAGGAGATTAACCCCGTCTGTCTCCAGAATCCACTCCTGCGTGGCTTTGTACTCTCCAAGCTCGTTGATGCCGATACGCTTCTTGGAGTCTTGGGTGGGGAAATGCATATACACCTTGGAGATGGAGAGAGGGTAGGAGGGAAGAGGACAGGGAGAAGGAAGAAAGGAGACAAGATGGGAAAGGGAAGGAGGAGAGGAGATACACAAGTCGAGAAAAAAAAGAAAAAAAAGAAAAAAAAAGAAGAGAAGTAATATAAAAAAGGGACAACATACACATGCTACACAAGATCATGTGAACAGCTGCTGGAAGCTTCTGGACTGCATATTATCTCCTCAAGGTATGACTGTCTTACCTTGACTATCTGTTCGATGCCTTGTAGTGCCATGTCCGAGAGGAGGTTGGCTTCCAAGCACCGCAGGAATGTATCGTCCTCCATCTTGTCCATTTGCTCCTCCTCCTAGGATAGCATGGAGACACCACAACCAAGGGATAATTAATATGATAGTGTCACACCCACAGGACATAGTGAGACACTCACAGGGCATAGTGACATACCCACAGGACATAGTGACACGCCCACAGGACAGAAACACACCCACAGGATATAAAAGTTTTCTTCCAGGATATTTGCCTCCATCCTAATTTTTATCTTTTTATCTTCCATTCCCTGACCCAGAAACAAGTTTCCCTCAACTCCTCCCCTCCTTCCATGACTGCTCTCACTTACACGCTGACATAGTTTACACACACATGTGACATACCACATTTATCTTGCCATCGTCTGCAGACATCAACCGAATACGAAGGACCAACTTCTCTGCATTGTCATCGTTAAAAATGCATGTCAAATCATCTCCAAAGTGAGAGGAAATCTTGTCAGAGATCTGCTCCATGGTCAGCTTCTTGTCGGTCATTCTCTTGCGGTCAAGCTCAAGACGGAGCAGCCAGGGCGAGATCCTGGACGTGTCAAAGTCTGGCATCTCATAGTAGACATTCACAAACTCCTGGTCCTCAGTGACGACCGTGTTAAGGGGCTCAGGGTCGTAGTATATGGCAGTATTGGCAGTGACTTTACGCAGAGTAGTATACTCGATACGACAGAGCACATCCTGCGAGATGAAATTACACAGGGGAAAAAGGGTTTAAAAAAGAGAGAACTGGTTATAAGATAAGAAAAGGGTCGAAAAACAAAACAAAAAGGGCCGTTATGAGATACAAAAATGGTTAATAAACAAGTTATGAAATAAGAAAAGGGGTAATAAATGTTCTGATATACAAAATGGCCAATAAATTCATTATAAGATATAAAAAGGGTTAATAAATACAAACAAAAAGGGTTAATATATAAGCTAGGAGATATATGGTTGAGAAATAAGAGAGCTTTGATGGGAGGGGGAAAAAAAAAGAAGGAAAAAAAAAGAAAGAAGTTCCTTGCTCTCAATAGAGCATTCACTCACTTTGCACTTCTCAGCATCCTTTGCAGCCTGGCCAAGCAAGAAGATGGTGAGAGAAGGTGTCTTCGGTCGCTTGGACACATTGATGATCTCCTTCAGACGAGGGACGCCAAGGGTGACGTTCTTGGCTGATACTCCAGCGTAGTGGAAGGTGTTCAATGTCATCTGTGTGGCAGGTTCCCCTAGCGACTGTGCAGCCAAAGCTCCTACCATTTCCCCTGGCTGGGCCTGCACATCATGTGATCACTTGAAATGCCTAGTACTGAGTGACAATACAAACATCCCCCCCCCCCCCCCCCACAATATTTCCTGCAGAATAATTCCAGCCCATCATGATTTACACAGACTGCTCATGCAAACTACATTCATTCTAATGAATGGTAGATGTTGAATGAATCAAACAGCTTTTCCTTGTAACAAATTATAAGTATAATTGAAACTCAACCTGATTAAGGAATCACCCCACGTATCACCAAAATAACATGAACATACATGCATGTATGCGATATACAAACCGAAAGGGGGGAAAAAAAGCACAAAAAAAAAAAACAAAAAAACAAAAAAAAAGAACTAAAATCCATTAATTATTCTAAATGCAAATTGATCTGGAGTTTATCCCTTCCTCCCTACGTTTTCTCACCTGAGATTGCTGGAACTTTGTCTCGATCTCTCCGATAACCCACTCAAAAGCTTCTGTGGTTAGCTTATGCTCCTCAGCCATCTTCTTAGCACAGAGCACTGAGCGCAGGAGGATATTGAAGAGCAACGTGGCATTCTTCTGGGCGACCTTGGAGAGATTGTCATCTCCTTTCACTATCAACAGCTTGCTACTGAGTTCCCGCACATCTTCGACCACCTTCAGGGGGTGAAGGTCACTTCGTCCACGGAGGTTAACATGGAAGATCTTCTGTGCATTCCAAATCAGCCTGTTCAGGTTGACTGGCAGGACCACCTGTTAGGGTTAGTGTCAGAATAACTGTTTGTGGTTAACACCATGTTACATAGTGTCATTCATATCAGCACAGAGGTTCAAGTGATTTGGCAAAACCAGCAAAGAAGTTTAAGGTTAAAGTGAAGCATTTTGTTGGGGTTAATTAACAATAACCTTTCTTCTAAGCTTCTTACTCAAGAGATTTGGTAACAAAGAAGTTCAAGATTAAAGTAAAGAACTGTCTTGGGTTTAATTAACGATAACCCCAATGCAGAACAATGGCATGTTACAATTGTATTCTAACAGTTGCATTCTAATAGCTGTTTCTATCACCCACTAAACTTAAGTAATGTCAATGTTTTCACGTATTTAGCATCCATTCGTTAAATGAAATACACAGTTCATGACACTTAGTTCCAGATAATAAACAAATATTATCCACAAAACAAACCCAGACACTGCACACAACAGTCTATGACAGCTACTGATATGGCAGTAATCCTTCAGACCACAACTGCAGTAAGTTGTGAAGATCAAGTTAAGAAAGGATCAGACCATCCCACTGACTCAACACATGCATTGGGTTACCTTGGAGTTGCCAGTGGGGAAGATCTCCCTTGCATCATTCCTATCCTCCACCAGCTGCTCCCACTCTCTCTCCAGCTCGGCCTGCACTGAGGCAGAGGTGTTGAGGTCTCGAACAATGCTGTCATCGAGATACTTGTGCAGGTGTCTGTAAGCAAGGTCGACAGGGACCACAGCATGATAATGAATGTCTACAAACACCACCACACCCTACACATCATGTCCGACCTCATTAACAAATGTCAGCTGACATTTCATGCATTACACCTCATGTTTTAAGCTTACCATGATCATCATGGCTTGGTCTATCTAACCCAAACCCTAGATTTAGCTGGTCCTACCTCTGTCCCTAGGGCAGGAATTCTCAACTCTTCATCCACCACTTACCCATCCCCTCAGCCCGAAGTATTTAGACATTATCCCCCTTACCCCCACATAAGAAATGCATAGCCATCATAAAGGCTCAAAAGAATAAGATGATAATAAACAATTTATTTTCTTGGTTTTGCATAAAATTTAATAATATGCTTTGATAAAAAAATATAATTTTCTTAAAAGTCTATTCATATCACTAAGAAAAGAAAAGAAGAAAAATCAAAAAGAAAAAGAAGAAAAAAAAATTAAACAGAAACATCAGAAGCATCGTCATCGGGAACATGCTTGATGCAGTGAGTAAATCAGTTCATTTATTTGAGGAACTAATTTACTCCACCCCATGTCACTATTTACCCACAGGGGGTCAATTTACCCTTGGTTGAGAATCCATGTGCTGGAGCTTTGCCCACGTAGTGTTATCATTGGCTCTAGCCCTATCCCCAGCCCTAGCTCGTTCTATCTCTGGCCCAATCCAGTTCTATCTCTGGCTCAAGCTACCCAAGCTAGTTCTACCTCTTGCCCAATCCAGTTCTATCTCTGGCTCAAGTTACCCAAGCCGGTTCTATCTCTGGCTCAAGCTTTTTTGAGCCCATTATGCATTACGAGCAGACATACCTGGTATTGCCCGGGATATATTGACATGCCCACAGGAAGAAGAATGGCCAAGCATGACCCAGCCCATGTAGAATCTGAAGCATAGACCCTTTACCAACCACAACACTAAATGTATTGCATCATCAGCAAACACCCTAGCTGTGGTTAGTCTCACGAAGCCATCATTTAACAATCACAATCATATCCATATTGAAAATGAAATATTATCTTCAGTGACCTGGAAAATGAGATTCAAAAACCGAAACCAGACTAAAAGCTTCCCTGGAATATAAAGATCATAATGTTTCATAAAATCAGTTCAAGCATTTAGCCATGTACAACAAATACCCCCTGATTCAGTTTAACATTTGAGCTCAAGAGAATAATTATAAGCTAGACCTCGAATCGTTGCAATCAAACTTGAAGTGTTGTTTGAACTTGATATCCGGAGGTTTGATGCTGGGCAGAACTTGGAATTCCATCTTTGCCCCATCCATTCCATCCTCTCCGTACCTCAGTTGCAGCAGCTGTTTGTTTGAGTTGCGCACAGTTCCATCGTAGTGCACCATTAACCCCTCCATGGCCTTGATAAGCCGGCGCTGGATATAACCTGTATATAACAATCATGCATGCATCAACACCTATTTCCTTCCACTTTCTAAATGTTGACATTGTAAGACACAATCATAGCCTTTTCATTCTCATATGTCCCCCCTAAATGTAAAAAAAAACAAAAAAATAACTAAAGAACGACCACTACCAAATTATCGAACAACAAAACAACTTCAATATCATTTGAATCAGACCTTCCCAAAATATTAGGAGAAAATTAGGTTAGGCAATGGTCAGCTAATGAGTTCATGGGTCAGCTAATGATAAGTTTAAATGCTAATAGCTAAAATTAAAACTAATCCAATTAGCTTATTCAGTCATCATTAAGAGCCGCAATACTCGCATTGTAATAAGATACAAAATTTCACAGTATTTCTAATTTGACAGAAACACCCCCCCCATCATATTTCTTTGATCTTCCCCCCCCCCTCCCCCACAAACCACATGCATTTACCAGTTTCAGATGTCTTCACAGCTGTGTCAATCAATCCCTCCCTGCCTCCCATGGCGTGAAAATAGAACTCATTCGGAGTGAGGCCAGCTAGATAAGAGTTCTCCACAAAACCTTTGCTCTCCGGCCCGTAATCATCCTTGATGAAGTGGGGAAGAGTCCGACGCCGGAACCCGAATGGAATACGTTTCCCCTCCACGTTCTGCTGCCCTACACAGGCTATAACCTGTGAGATGTTGATCTTGGAACCCTTGGAGCCGGCTGTCACCATTACTTTGAAGTTGTTGAACTCAGAGAGAGATTTCTGTGCGCTGGAACCTGTCTTGTCTCGTGCTTCATTTAGGATGCGGTTCACCTGGTTCTCGAAGGTCTGCCTCAGTGTGTTACCAGGGGTGGGCTCCAGTTCGTTGTTATGAGCTTTCTTGATGACTTCTATCACATCACTCTGGGAAGAAGAGGAAGAGGAAAATGGAAGTAAGAAAGGGATAAGGAAGAGAAGAGGGAGGGAAAGTGTGTAAAAGGGAGAACAAAGAAAGAAGGGGTGGGGAAACAAGTAAAGAGGGGTTTGAGAGGGTGATACAAAGAAGAGACCATGTTGCTTAAAAGAGACAAAGATAGAGAGAGAGAGATAGAAAAAAAAGATGATAAAACAACAGAAAGTCCCAGAAATTAATAGCTGAAAACAAGAAAGGGAAATTTCCAAAAACTAATAGCTGACACAAAAGAAAAGGGAACATACAAAATACCAAATAAAAGGGAATCTCCAAAATAAATTAATGAAAAAGGAAAGTCCCCCCCCCCCCCAAAAGACTGTCAGCCATTAGCATGCTCACCTTGGCTTGTCTGATGGTCCTCTGGATGTCATTGTAAGTGAAGGTATCAGCAATGGTGTCCCCAATGCCAATACTGTGGCCTTCAATCATGAGAAAATTGTTGGTCACCTTCTGTATGTTGCCATAGAAATCTCGTGCAGTGTCATAGCCAAACTCAGCTGCTATAACATGCATGAGCGAGCCGGTCTTGTTCCCGAGAGTGTCCTTAGAAAGAATACCGCAGATGAGCTCTCCGTGCTCAATGAGCACCTGAAATATAGTAGAGACTATAAGGGACCACAGAGTATTGTCTAGGAAATTTTTGGGAGGGGAGGGGAGGGGGGGGGGTGATCATAACTATATTCTCAAAAGCATCCCAATGTAATTCCTCAGAATCACGTAATTTTTCTAAGTCTTGAAAGGAGCCATGATCCACATTGGTGCACACAATTTTCTTTTCATATTTCAGCTCACTTCTCGTACACAGAACAAAACATACTTCTGATACTAGACTGCTCATCATACCTAACCCACCAGATGGCTCACTTTCAGAATCTGATTTTAAGCATACTGAGTAACTATCATTGACTAAGTCAATTCTAATGCACTTGCCAGTGTTGTCACATTCGGTTGAATCCTGTTAGCCAGCTTCCTAAAGAGTTTTCTCAGATTTATGAGTCACTAACCCAACAGCAATATATACTCTTCAGTCACTAACCCAACAGCAACATATACTCACCAGTTACTAACCCAACAGCAATATATACTCACCATCCACAAGTGACTAGCTCATTGATATTTCTAGAAGACTTATTGCATGACCATGTAGATTGAATGTTCATTAAAAGAAAGAAGGAAAAAAATACAATAATTGGGGGGGATTTCCCTAGCACCCAGATTCCTTGGCCCATGCATCACACCAATGCTTACTTTGGTGTCACCTGGTGAGATATATTTGTATGGACCGTCGTCCTCGCCATCAGGGTGGGTGGAATGGGTGCGGATTAGGTTGACATTACCCGGGATGATGAGGGTGAAGAGCTGTTTGCCCGTCCAGAGAGGCTTTGGCTTGATGATGGCCGGCTGTGGCATCTTCCCGTCCCATGTAGGCAGCCACATCAGCAGGTTCATCACTTCTTTCTGTATATATGATGAGTGAGTCAGACAGCAGAGAGAGAGAGAGGGAGAAGTCAAGCACAGACAGATGGACAATAAAGGAGACAACAACATAAATGTTAGAGATGAGAATGATAATCATGTAACCACTTCAATGATATCTCAGGAGATCACTAACATTCTTGGTCCAAACCACCCACAATTGCTGGTTGAACATCACTGCCATTGCCTGAATGATATCCAGACCGTCTCCTCTCTCTCTCCACACTATGCCTCACCACATTCCTCTCCCCTCTAGGCATGCTATCCACACCTACATAGGCATACCCTTACCTTCTCAATGAAGACATCCCTCTTGGTCATTTTGGTGACAGAGGTGAGAGAGTCTTGCACGATGCCCATCACTGGTCTGTTTGACTGCGGCGTGAGAATGTTCCGAGGCACCATCAACATCTCCTGAATCTCAGCCTTCGTCTCCAGACTTTGTGGCACGTGCATGTTCATCTCGTCCCCATCAAAGTCAGCATTATAGGGTGTGGTCACAGAGAGATTGAGCCTGAAGGTGGAGTAGGGGAGAATCTTGACCCGATGGCCCATCATGGACATCTTATGTAGCGTGGGCTGACGGTTGAAGACTATGACATCATCGTCGACTAAGTGACGCTCCACTTTGAAACCATACTGGAGGTGGAGGTCGGAAGAGCGTGGGTGGTAGCGAAGATCAACACGCTCCCCGGTATCCCTGATGATGTATTTGGCCCCAGGGTACTGGTTGTGGCCACGACGAACCAGTTCTATCATCCTGAAATAAGGAATCATCAAAATTGTTATCTAGCTCCTTCATTTTATAAGTCACCATAATACACTAGTGCAGTGCCACTGGACATTGAGGCAGGTTGAAGTAGATTAATTGAAATCCTTAGAGGAAATAGACTGGATTAACATCACAATAGATTGAGTCAGGTTAAAGTAGTTTCACAGTAGCTTGATGGGAATCAAGCAGAGCCCACCCACAGACACTCTCATACATAAAAAAAATCCTCTCTTACACTCACACAAGAAAATCGGGTTATCACAACCCCCCCCCCCCCCCCCCCCCCCAAATCAACATAATCACAAAGACAGAACTGAGGCCAGGTGGTCCATAATTAGAATCATATGTAAGGTCACAGCAGCCTGTGATCACAGAATGTTGAATATTACACATGGGTACACCTCTCTAGCATGCAAAGTTTTGCTATTGCCAGCTGTTTCTCATGCCCCCACCCACAGCCAACACAACCTCCACCTCTCTCTTGCACACACCTCTCCATGTTGAAGGGAGTCACCATCTCGGGGATCGTCAGATTCTGTGCAATGGTACGTGGGACGCCCACTTGGTCAATCTCCAGGTTGGAGTCTGGGGTAATGACAGCACGGGCAGAGAAGTCGACACGCTTTCCCATCAAGTTTCCTCTGACACGCCCCTCTTTACTCTTCAGACGCTGCTTGATGGACTTCAGGGGACGTCCACCACGTTGAAGTGCCTACAGGGGGAATGATAAAAGAAATACAACATGTGTCAATCATGCACACATCACAAGCATCTTGTGACTCACTCGTGGAAGCCCAGGAAGCTCATTATCAACCATGGTCGCCACATGGAATTGCAACATCTTTACATCCTCTTGGATGATGTGAGGGGCTGCCCCATTCTTCTCGTTTCTGATGAGTTGCTGGTTGGCCTTGACGACGTCTGCCAACTTGTGGGTCAAGTCATCCTGTGGATAGAGGATTATAATGAGAGGGAAAGGTGGAGATGAAGACGATAAATAAAGTAACAGGACACTAATGGGTTGTTATTGACCTGGTTACGGGCAGATCCGTGCATAACTACAGCTGGTCTGACAGGGAGTGGGGGGACAGGAATCACTGTTACAATCATCCAGTCTGGACGACAAAACCTGGGGTCCATGCCAAGGATCAGACAATCCTCATCGGAAATATTCTTGAACACTTCAAGCACACGTTCAGCTGTCAACACAATCTTCTTCTCTTGGGAATCGTCATTCCGCTTCTTGTCAGACCACTCAGCCGTCAACTCCAGACCTGTCCTCTTGATCTTGGGCTGGAACCTGCCACACCCACTTGCTGTCTAATATGTTACGTGGAATAGATCATAACTTATTTTCTTGTTAATCCTTCCATAAAAATGTAGAGTAACACACACACACATTAATATATAAACCCATTTCATTCCTTATTTATATATTTACCGTTGGCTTCATGTCGTCCAAATCCTCCCCCACATCATCGTGGTTCTTGTCTGCACCTCCACCTCCCTCACAGATGCTCTTAGTGCGAGCAAGATCATATATATGCTGAAGTCTGCGTTTTGGCACGTTCTTTGATTTCTTAATGATCTCTTTCACCTTCTCATTGTTCTATGAGTCAAATGTTAAAACACCAAGTAAAATATGATATAATAACAGATCATTAGTGCAACTGCAGCTTGCACCCTTACAGGTATGTCACTTACAGGATCAAGGAGGAGATGTGAACAATAAAAACACACACACCGAAGCAGCTTGATAATTTTGGTCATGTAGCCAACATGATAAACCGGTTTGGATAACTCAATGTGACCAAAGTGCCCAGGGCAAGTGGTCATGTTCCCCTCACAAGTCTGACACTTTGATCTTCGATCCACCACCCCTTGTCGGGGATCCATCAAACCTCCCTTTTTAGGCCTCCCTCCCTCCATGGTATAGGGGTACATGATGCCCTCCGGCACAGTCACGGACATTCGCTTCTGGAATGTAAAAAACAAATCAAAATGCCTATTAAAAAAAAAAAAAAAAGAAAGAAAAGGAATGGGGGAGACACTTTGCTCAAGCTATAGGCTGGTTCAACTCACAATCTCTTCGGGCCCCAGAATTCCAAACTGCACCCGCTTCACCTTACGAAGTGGGATGGCGGAGAAGTTAAGCTCCGCCATTTTGGTTTTGCTGAAGAGGTCAGTGTTTTAAATTCAAAAGGGAAACTAAAACCAGCCAAGTCTTTTAAGAAATTCGCTCAGAACCCTGTCTCACAAAGCCTTACCAACCACAAAGTGAATTAACCACTGCTGGGAACCAAACCCGAGCTCTCAGCACCCCTCCAAAGATTACTGCTCCACGAGTATTTCTTTAGACGGGCAAAAAAGCTCTGACCCACTGTGCGCTTGGGCAAATCTCTTTTATAGACTTGAGGCCACCATCTCTGACGTCATAGTACGGGGCCTTTACTAGATTTTGCTAATGCCTAATAAGGCTATTCCTGTTTGCTGAACATGAGTCAGCAAAAACTTAAAATACACACGCGCGTGCTTCCAACGCTCCACAAACCGCGGGACCCCTGTGGAAAAATGGCAATTAGTACTTGATTGGTAGCATATGCGGGGCAAACTAGAGACCCCAGCGTTATCGACCCTTACCCTACGCCCTTCCGTGTGGGTAGGGAAAGGGTCGTTCAGTGTGACTACCTGTCACGCGGTCCTGGTCACTGTCACGCGGTCCTGGTCACTGTCACGCGGTCCTGGTCACTGTCACGCGGTCCTGGTCAAAATTGCCAAAAAAAAAAAAAAAATAAATAAAATAAAATAAATAAATTAAAAAATGGTGGTCTCCACGTGCTATCTGGTTGTTGCCTACCTAGGAGCTTTCACAATATTTGTAGGAGCTGCGGAAAGAAAAAATACGCTGGTTCTTCTTGAACGCCTGTCCATTAAAGAAAGTCATTCTGTATTTTTTGAAGATTTGGAGTCGAGGGGTTACACTCTCAGCTTTAAGTTGGCTGATGACCCTGGATTGGCCTTGTCAAAGCATGGAGAATATTTATATGAGAACCTCATTGTGTTTGCTCCCTCAGTGGAAGAGTTTGGGGGCACAATTGACATTGCTTCGATAACTGACTTCATTGATAATGGTGGTGGGAATATACTTGTAGCTGCCAGTTCTGAAGTGGGTGATGTTCTCCGTGACTTAGGGACGGAAGTGGGTCTGGAGTTAGATGAACGTGACACATCCGTCATAGACCATCTCAACTACGATGTCAAGGACAGAGGAGACCACACCTTGATTGTGGTTGACCCTGATAATGTCATTGATGCTGCACTGATAGTGGGAAAGAAGTATAGTACACCTTTCCTTTACCAAGGACTTGGAATGACTGCTGATCCTGATAACCCTTTAGTTCTTGAAATAATGAACGGTTACACGACCTCTTACTCGTACTTTACAAAGGAAAATGTGAATGAATACCCTCATGCAGTAGGTCGCAGCACGCTTCTTATTGCGGGGCTTCAGGCAAGAAATAATGCCCGAATAGTCTTCTCTGGCTCGATGAGTTTCTTCAGCAATGAGTTCTTCACTGTACCAATCCAAAAAGCAGCCCAAGGTGCGAAGGAAGTAGCAGTGAGTGCTAACAGGGCGATCACCACTTCTCTCACAATGTGGGTCTTCAAGGAAGTAGGCGTGCTTGAAGTTGGAAAGGTGTCTCATTTTTTGATTAGTGAGGGTCGTGGAAATGTTCCAGTTGCGTATACAATAGAAGACAACATCCATTATGAAATTGAGATCAAGGAACTAACGAATGGTGTCTGGGTCCCCTTTAAAGCGGCTGATGTTCAACTTGAATTTGTCCGTATTGATCCGTTTGTATGCATCTTCATGAATCGCTCGACCAAGACTAACATGTTTTACGCAGATTACAAGCTACCAGATGTGTACGGTGTGTTCCAATTCAAAGTGAGGTACAATCGTGTTGGCTATACCAACCTTTACAGCTCCACCCAAGTGTCTGTGCGCCCTTTTGAACACGTGCAGTACGAAAGGTTCATTCAGTCAGCATATCCATACTACAGTAGTGCTTTCTCCATGATGATTGGGCTCTTCATATTTTCTCTAGTGTTTTTACACTTTAGGGACAATACCAAGAGGACAAAGATAGATTAGGGATGGCAACGACAATTAGAATGTGATTGTTATATGAGATGCTAATTTGCTACTTTAATTTCCCCCCTATCGTATATGAATTACTCAGTGAACATATTTTTGGGAAGGGGGAAAACAATTACATTGCTTCAATAAATTTGTTGGTGTGCGTTGTTGAAAATGTATGTTGGAAGTATGTGGGTTGAAAATATGTGGGATATAACTTGAGAACCAGTCAACTGGTTCCCATTGGTATCTCGTGCCAAAGTGGTTCCAAGCCCCCACTACCTCCCAGTTCAAATGCTTAGTAAGACTTAAAACAGCACCTTTTCTTTCCCCTCCCTTTCTTCATATGGGGGGAGTGGGTGGGAGGAATTGGACAGAAAAAAAAAAACAACTGAAAAATTCTCTTCTCTCTCCCCTCACCTTTCTCATCCACTCCAAAATAATCAGGCACTCATCAATTGTTTGCCATGGAATTTTGTAATGCTATTGGCTTAATTGAAATATTTAAACCCACCAGTTGTCACCTTTCTCATCCACTCCAAAATAATCAGGCACTCATCAATTGTTTACCATGGAATTTTGTAATGCTATTGGCTTAATTGAAATATTTAAACCCACCAGTTGTCAGCTATGATTGCCTGCTTAGTTTATTATGTATCTGTGCTATGTGAGTTCATCCAAGCCTGCGCAACTGGAAGTGGACAAATATGGTCAACCAAGTTTGTGAACAGGAAGACCAAGATGTTATATTGTCTTGGCATAGATGCTTGCATATTACATATCCAAACCATGGTAAACATTGTGACATCGTGACATTTTAACAAATCACAGTGTGGTAAATGCATTATAGGTGAAATAGATCATGAAAGAAAAATATTCAGCATGTTCTTTGTGTTAAAGGGAGCTGGAGTGTTTGTAAGTAACAGTTGTTGGTTCATCGGAAAGAGGTAAGGGGTTCACGACATCCGGATACTCTGGATCAACTGGAAGATAGCTGGAAGAGGAATATGAAACATAAAAGAATAAATTTATAGTTGATCTGAAACAAAACATTGAGCCAGAAGTGATGAACACCAGCTTATTACAAGTATCATGTAGCCACACTAAACTAAGCAAGTTTGCTTGCATGGATGGATGGGACATAGCTAAATAAAGGAGCCTTATCCTCCCAGTGGGCATAAGTGACTAAAATTCACGATACAGACAAGTAAATGAGCCTGATTATTTGTGTAAGCAATGCATGAATCATCCATATGAAACTATCATGCACATATAGGTATGTTATGGCTATAATTAACCACATAATATAAATATTGATACCAATGGAATACATAAAACGCACCAATAAAAAAAAACAAAACAAAAAAAAAAAACAAATAAAAAAAATGATGAATTATTATGGTCTTGTCCAAAATACATCCCTTGGCACAACAATGGACAAAGAAATGAAACTGATGTCCATTGTTCCGCGTCATAATGTTAATTGCCTTAGGGACCACATAGTCAAAGAGGCCACTCCTCTCAAAGCCAGTTCACAGTAATCTTGTGTGGATGGTAGAAATGCAATTATGGAAATATAAAGGGTCGGCATTTTTTGGGGGTATTCCTTTGTATATTGTGAAAGAGGGACGATATACATAGCATATACTAGTGTAAAAAAAATATATATAAATAAATAAAAAACAAACAAACATAAAATTTAGAGTTTCCCCAAGAAGTACAGAAACGAGAAAAGATTATTACATACCCAAGAAGTATTGAAACAGGGCATGAGCACTCAATTATTATTTGCCTATGCCTTTAAGGGGGGGAGGAAAGAGATTTCTTTGCAATATTGTAAAAGAAACATTTATTCTATTATTTACCCATGATAATAACTTTTTTTTTTGGTCACTAGATGAAATAGAGTTTGGAGTCAGCGATTTAGGGATGCACAATTGGGCACATAATAATTGAGTGCTCATGCCTTGTTTCAATACTTCTTGGGTATGATTTTTTCTTGTTTCTGTACCTTTTTTGGGGAAACACTAAATTATAACTTTTTCCTTCTTTTTTTTTTTTTTCATTTCCAGAATTTTAAGCCCATGTTTTAAGTTGGGTCAAAACCTATCATCATGCCAAGTTTCAGAGAAATTCAACCACAGGTTGGCCAGAATGATGGTACAAACATACAGACAGACATCTTCTTTTAAATATACTAGCTGGTGGACTCCCTTCGCTCGTCACCAGAGTGTCAACTTTGCTGTAATGCCAGACCCTTAGACCCAGAGACAACTTGGCTTACATACACAACTTGACCAGGGGAGTAACTTGTCAATGTTAAAATTGAATAGTTGGATTCTGAAGGCCTCAGGACACTAAAAATGGGAGACTAAGTGAGTCTATTCCTGACCAAAAACAACAACTGGTCAGAATAACACTGAATGCTAGTTAGCTTTGTTGAAATTATCTTTAGCTGATTAGAATTGAATGGGTATTAACCTTGTCACTACACCTATCCTCACATCAAATTTCATCTACCTGTTACCTCAGAAAGTACCCTTTTTTTAAATTTTCATAGCCCTCAATTTTTAGAAATAATTCTCAAAACCAGAAAGTCATAGCTGTCACACCACTGTGAGTGAGTGTCTATGTGAGTGGGGAAGGATGGGGAGACACAGAGAGACCATCTGTTCAGGAGCAGACAATCCCAGCTGCTATCCAAAATCTGAGGTTGAGACTACTTCACCTGGATGATTTTTCCCCTCTAATTTCATTTATATGGAGTTGCTTTCTCATTAAAAACAAAACAAAACCCCCCCCCCCCCAAAAACAACTATAAACGGCAAACTATATTTTAAAATTTCACCTGATAGCTGTGCTGAAGTGGCAAAGTAGTGAACTTAGTGAGCAAATGAAGTTTAAAAGCGGTATGACCTCACTTTGCTAAACCCATAAAATTGCATTATGTAACTACCTATGTAGCTAATGCAATGTCAAACCCTAGAAAATAGAGAGACCTCAAACTTTGCTTGCATTCACAACTTGACCAGGGGAGTAACTTGGGCAATGTTAAAACACCAGGATGGGAATGTGGGGGCCTCCAGACTCGAAAAATAGGAGATTAAGTGGGTGTGGTAAGTTTATATCTGACCCAAATATGGTCAAAATTTCACAAAATGCTAATTGAAACTATCTTTAGCAAAATTCTAAGATAATGGGCATTAACCTTGCCACTACACCTATCCTCACACCAAATTTCATCTATCTACGAAGTCAGAAAGTACCCTTTAATTTGAGAACATATTTAGCATTACAGATGAAAGGACAGACGGACATACACATTCCTTTTTATATACGATAGAATATACATATATATATATAAGAATTCGCTAGCACTCTTATCTAGGGTTCACCTAACCCTTCTATTGGCATATTAATAATAATAATAATAATAATAATAAAAAAAAAAAAAAAAAATAATATATATATATATCTCAAATAAAGAAAAAGGCTCGGAAGGGGTTATTGGGATTTGGGAGATCACCTTACACACAGAAAATTGTACATAATGCCCACATCCACATTTTCTCATTGATATGGTAAGATACATTATTCATCATTCATCTTAGATAGTACAAACAATTGTCTTGGCTACACCAAATTCCACCTAGAAATGTTTCTAGTAATACTTAGTCTGGCACACATCTCTATACCCTTACCTGAACCACAGACAACGAAGATAAAGAAGGCCAGTAAGTAAGGGCCAATGGGACTCTTCTCATCTGACTCTTTCTACATATAAAAAAAAAGGTTGTTACCCACTATCAGTAGTTTTTTTTTGGGGGGGGGGGAGGTCTTTTTCTCATCACGCAAAGCTCTTACCACCACTGATTTGGGGACGTTGCCTCTATTGGTGACATTCTGACTGTGTTTCTCGCTGGCAATTCTCATCCTCTGCTTCGGGGCCATTTTAATTCCAACTAGGCAAATAGTCAACCAGGTCAAAACCACTGAGTCACAGTTACTTTTAGTTCCTACCTCGTGAAGTAAGCTTGAGGGACTCAAAAACCTGTGGATGAACACTTTAAGTAAGTTCGCTCGCAGGACTACAAGGTAAGCACGAAACTCCTTTCTTCCTGTTTCTTACTGGGTGCGTTAAAATAGCGAAGTTTTCTTGTGACGCGAATTTTAATGTGCCTACGTTCAGGGATCTGATTGGTCGCAGGCATTCAGCGGAAAGAGATGTCAGGCTTCAGCTTTACTCGACTCTCTCCTTCCACTCTAGACTCTCTCAAGGAGAAGTCAAAAGAAACACTTGAACTCCTCGAAAAATGGTACTCCAGGGAAGAACTGTGAGATTAACATTATTCTATGCATACTTTATTCTGTAGGGGACTGAACAAGGGCTTAAAATCTGTCACCTTTTCTTTTGACAACCATTTCCAAGCCTATCTCAAGGAGTCCTTTGCACTGGTATGAATTCTTTATATTTGTACTGGTATGAATGCTTTATATTTGTACTGGTATGAATGCTTTATATTTGTACTGGTATAAACGCTTTACATTTTATTTCTTCTGGATGGGTAATATGTATCTTTGATAGGATTTCTTTAGGAGTTCCGCTGTGAGCAATTCATTGCAAGTAAGTGCTGTTTGGGGATTAAGTGCATATCTAAGGCCATGCAAAATAATATTTTAGTTTCTCAAGCCTTTGCATCAATTTTTGATACCCACAATTTATTAATGACAATTGCAATCTATTATTTATTATACAAGTGTGTGTGCATGCATGTGTGTGGGGGTGGGATGGGGGTGGGTGTGTGTGACCAAAAAGGCCAAAATTTGTTATGTGGTCTCCAAGTAGCCGGGTGAATGTTAATAACTGCATGTGGTTGTGGTAATGAATGTTGTTTTGTCATAGCCACACACACAAGTAGTTGTTTTGGCTACCAAAAGCCAAATAAAGGACAAATCAGGCCAAAATTTGACGTGTGGTCTCCAAATACCTGAGGGTAAGCATTATTAACCACATTGGGTGTAGTTTTTATGTAGCCACACCCACAGGAAGTTGTTTTCTATCAAAAGCTAATCAAAGGACCAACCAGGCTGAAATTTGTCAAGTGGTTTTCAAGGAACAGGTGAGCATCATTGAGCATGTGTAGGTGTGACAATGGGTGTGGTTTGGTCATGACCACAGCCGAGGAAGTTATTTTGGTTGCCAAAAACTAATTTATATATCAATAATGCTGAAATTAGACATATGGACTCCAAGATGCTGGTCGAGTGTTCTAAACCACATTGGGTGTGGTTTAGCTATAGCCACACCCACAGGAAGTTGTTCGTTATCAAAAGCTAATTGAAGAACCAACTAGGCTGAAATTTGGCATGCAATTTTCAAGGAACTGGGCGAGGGTTATCAAGCATGTGTGGGTGTGATTTTATCAGAACCACACCCACAGGAAATTCTTTCGGCTGCCAAAAGCAAATTTATAGATGAATCAGGCTGAAATTTGGCATATGGACTATAAGCAAATGGGCGAGTGTCATGTGGGAGTGGTTGTGGTATTTAAAGCCACACCCACAGGAAGTTATTTTGGCAAATAAAAGCTAATTAAAGCACAAATCAGGAAAAAATTTTTTACCAGGAGTTCTCCAAGTAACCGGGTGAGCGTTATTGACCACATGTGGGTGGGGCAATGGGTGTGGCTTTATAACCACACCCATATGAAGTAATTTTGGCTGGAAATACTAATTTAATGACCGACCATGCTGAAATTTGGCATGTGGTCTCCAAGTAACAGAGTGGGCGTGTTAACCGCATATAGGTGTATCAATGGGTGTGGTTAGGATGTAGGCACACCCACAGGAAGTTGTTTTGGCTACCAACTAATTAAAGGACCAACTGTGCTGAAATATGAATAGCTTCTAAAACGTTTCATATCGACATTGGCCGGGCGATGCCGGGTATATGCTGCTAGTATTTTATATTTGAATTTTAAAAAGATAAATTGAAAATACACCCAGATCACACTCTAAAAAAGAAAAAGGGGAACAAAAAGCCAATTTATCCAGCAATATTTCAAAAATGTGCCTGAGAAACTAAACATTTTTAGCTGGCCTAAATGAAGCTTTTTATTTAACCCAACTCTCCAATTCTATGAGTTCCTATTCCCCTGACAATGTATTATATAATATGGGCAGGGCATCCCAAGCTTGTTCTTTTAATTAAAGATTTTAAAAAAAAAAAGAAGAAAAAAAAAGTCATTAGTGACATAGAGAAATATTTTGGGCTGGAGTAATTATAGGATTTTGGCTAAGTTGAGAGTAATGACTCTAGTGAGTGAGGTTGGGCTTGGTTTAGTTTGAGCCAGTGCAATGGCCGGGGTTTGAACCACCAAACCATGGAAAATTGGTTTGGGTTTGAGCCAGGGTTAGAGTTCGGACTTTTTGTAGACATTTAATAAGCAACTTATAAAAATGCTGTAGTTTTTTTCCCCCCTTACATTGGGGTGTGTGTTCATTCTAACATTGTCCAGGTTGTTTCCTGGGTGAAGTTGTATATGCATGCCAAGTTTCAGGTCTCAGCATCCAAAGTTTAGGATGCAACATTGTGACGGAACCTGCCACAGCACCCACACAACTTCAGCCTCTCCAGCCAATGGAAACTCTGCACCCCAGCAGACTGCATGCTCGGTCTGTACCCTAGTTCCTCAGAATGGATATTGCCCAGTAATTCCCAAGTCACAACACAGGCCAAAAAAAGAATCTTTTCAAGAGTGAACTGACAGTTCTCAGAATCTCAGAAAAACTGCACACCATGTTATGACATCACAGACAAATCAGTGAGCACAAAATCACACACCATTAATGTTTTCTTTTCAGTCAGAGGAATCCAATTAAGAAGCAACACAAAACTAATATAATAACAAACACATAACTAATAATGTTTCTTCTTCTTCGCCAGTTCACCATCAAGTCTCTAGTCCTCTTGCATCACCCAGGTCATCCGGGAAGGGTCGTCTTCAATCCTTCACAAACATCCATGCTATATTTATATGGGCATTCACCATGAAAAGAAGGAAAGATATTTTATTCATCTTCTTGAGGTCCCGTAACAAACATTCAAATATCGTTTGGTTCCGTGCATCGCAGTGTCCCCACAGATGGTCTCAAAATTTCAAATCAAAGGCATGCCAAAAATTAGAGGCCATCAAAAAATGATATTTTTGGGAATAAAATAAGTGAAGGATCGTCAACTCAATGACACCATTTTAAAATGGGGAATAGTAAAGCCCCACCCCCAAAACGAATAAATTGTGACTTCCAACCAAGAAAAATAAAGAAGCAAATGACTTACATATAATGGAATGTGCCTGCCTGTGCAAGTAAAAATAGAACATTTTATATCCAACAAGCAGACAAACTTACGGCAATAAAAATGATGAAGGTATACAAACAGCTTCCTATTGAGATTATGGAATACTGCCCAGTTTGTCTAGTGAAACACACATGCTGTTGCTATGCAGCCATTTTGGGTGGCAAAAAGCACAAGTGGTAGAGCTTATCAAAAATATGTTCTAGCAGAAAGTTTTCTAAGTACTGTGTACCTGGAAAGTATTTCCCCCCCCCCCCCCCCAAAAAAAAAACAAAAACAAAAAAAAACAAAAACCAAAAAAAAAACAACACCCCCATAAAAAATAGGTAAAACAAAACAACAAAAAAGATACAGAGTGAAGATTTCAGGATATTGGTCCACTGGGAGGAGGTGAGCATGCACAGATGACGCACAAATTGTAAATTTTAGTAAGATTATTATTATTATTACTACTACCACGGACGGAAACAGCAAAAATATCTTACAGTAATTTGAGATTTTTTTTGTGTTGGTTTATTTGTTTTCAATCACATGTAGTTTGGTGGCTGGTTCTCATGCATGAAATTGAGCCCCCCCTCCTCCTGAAGGATATTTTAGCATAACACCAATCCTATAGACAGAACCACAAAGACCTGTTAATATAATTGTAAGTCTGTTGTGATGGTGGTTTTCAGGCGTTGTGACCCCAATAAGGAAAATTTGAAAAAGTAGCTCCACAGTCAGGGTTTTACTCCGATCTTCTCCAAACGTCCTTATAAACACCCCAGGTTGACCCCCATCAAATCCTGAAAATTTGAGTCCTTTAGGTCCAATTGTCTGGGAGGAGTTACCAAACAAACAAACAAATAAATTGATAACTATAGTAAGATTAGAAAAAGTACCCATTTTTAGTACCTGTCCTACAGACGGGAACAACAAAAATATCTTACTATAATTTGAAAATTTTTGTTGGCTTGTTTGTTCCCTATCACATATATACCAGATGCAAGAAAAAGAAAGGGATTTGGGCATGATTTTGCTGACCTCGAGTATGTTTACATAATTATGGTTTGTAGTAGTCCTAATACGTGTTGAGTTCAGGTATGCAAGCATGAAATTGAGCCTCCCTCTTGAAGGATATTTTAGCATTACCAGTCCATGGTCATGGACAACAAAGACATATTATCATAATTTTGGATTGATCTGTTTATTTATTTGTTAAAATAAGAAAAAGAAATGAAGGGGTTTGGGCATGGTTTTGCTGACCTCTCCTTGAGTGCATTTGCATAGTTTTTATTTGAAGTATTTCTAGTGTAGCTTGGTGGCTGGTTCTCATGCATAAAATTGAGTCCCCCCCCTCCCCCCCTCTTGAAGGATATTCTATATTTTAGCGTTGCACCCATCCTATGGACAGACAACAAAACAAAGACCTCTTAATATATTTCAGGATTTGTTGTGTGCTATCTCATCCCAGTACAAGGCTAAAAAGAAAAGGAAAAGAAAAAGAGCAGGAATTGGTTTGGGAACAGTTTTGCTGACCTATGTGTGTTTACACAATTGTGGTTTGTAGTGAATGGAATGGTTTACTCAGGCATAGTGGTGCGACCCCAGCCAGGAAATTTTGAATAAAATTGCCCCACGGGCAGGGTTTTTATTCTGATCTTCATCAAACTTCTTATAACCAGCCCAGAGTAGCCCCCATCAAACCCTGCAAATTTGAGCCCCTTAGGCCCGATTGTTTAGGAGGAGTTATTGACCGAACAAACAAACAAAAACAAACAAACAAAAACAAACAAACAAACAAACAAATGAAGAATTATGGAAAGATCACTATTAGTTTTCCTTCTGTTATTTTTATTTAAAAAAACCAACAACACATCATTAGTGTCAAGGTGGGCTTGGCGAATGCTTTGAACCAAAAGAAGAAGAGATAAAAGGGAGCAGGGGAGGGGTGGGGAAGGGAGCAGGGGAGGGGTGGGGAAGGGAGCAGGGGAGGGGTGGGGAAGGGAGCAGGGGAGGGGTGGGGAAGGGAGCAGGGGAGGGGTGGGGAAGGGAGCAGGGGAGGGGTGGGGAGGGAGCTGGGGAGGGTTGGGGAAGGGAGCAGGGGAGGGTGGGGAAGGGAGCTGGGGAGGGGTGGGGAAGGGAGTTGGGGAGAGAGAGAACAGAGGAAGAAATAGTTCACTTGTTTACTGAAATTCTGTGGAAGTAAAATACGACATAATGTTGCTTACCCATGCAAAAAAAACGGATAGTTAGTTTATTATTATTATTATAGATGGGTTCATTCTGTTAAATCCATTTAAAAAATCTTTAATTAATATATATTAGTTGACCTATTTGTTCACACTCAAGGTTGATTTGTTATCATTGCTGATCTGACACTACTTAAATATTTGATTGGTTTACACGTCACTATTGGTCAAAGGAAGCCATCTTAATACCCAGGGGCTCAAAATGTTTTAAACTTATTGTAAATCATGCATGGAATGATAAATAATCTTTTATATCACATAATGAAGAACAATTGTGGGAAGCAGAGATGCTAGAAGGAGAAAGAGATAGAGGCTTGTGATAGGACAATTGGGTGTTGTGGTATGTAGAAACAGAATGCCGGTTGCAGTAATGGTAAGAAAATTTTGTTTAAAGAATACTAGAAAAATACCCAACCTATGGATGGCGACAACGGGCCCCCCCCCCCCCCCCCCCCCTCCCTCCTGAAGGATATTTTAGCATAGCACCCATCCTATGGACAGAGACAAGGACCTCTTAGTATAATTGTAGATCTATTCTTTGCTATCTCATCCCAGATGCTTGGGCCCACAGGGCTGAAAAAGAAGTCAAGAAAAAGACCTGGAAGTAGTTTTGGCACAGTTTTGCTGGCGTATGTGTTTACACAATTGTGGTTTGAAATAAGTTGGTTGATTTACTCATAGAGTTGTGACCACAACCAGGAAATTTGTGTGTGTGTGTGGGGGGGGGGGGGGGAAATAGCCCCACAGGCAGGGTTTTACTCCTATCTTCACCAAACTTCCTTATTACCACCCCAGGATGACTCCCATCAAACCCTGAAAATTTGAGCCATTTAGGCCCAATCATCTGGGAGGACTTAGCAAACAAACCATTTTCACCAAGTTTTGTTATAATGTCCCCCAGAGTGACCCCCCCCCCCCCCCATTAAACCCTAAAAAGTTGAGACCTTTAGTCCCAATCATAATAAGCAAAAAAACCCACAACAATAAACGAGCTAACGAAACAAATTGAACATTATAGTAAGATTAAGACTCCATCTATTTGAACACAGTGATAATGAACCTCTGCCTGGTCTTAAAATGCTGATATGATTGTTTTACACTCATTTGCCTTCAGGAGCAAAACTTGTTCTTCTTTAATTTTTTTTGCCTCCCTCCCCCCCCTCCCATTTATATTTTTCACCCAAAACATTCCCTGACCCATGTTGTACCCACGAAAAATCCATATGATTTGCACAACCCTGTCTTTGTTTCATAAGTATGTACTTTGTTTACTTATAGGTATATTAATTTAATTTGTTTTTGTTTTAGTCTCAAATATTGTCCTATATTTTTACACCAGCTGTGCTCCTCAGGACGAGAAATATCAGGTAGGATTTTTTTTTTTATTGTGTGTCCTAGATAGTTGATGTAGGCATCATGAAGCACATGCTTGCAAGTGTGATAATTGTTCCTTGTATGGTGATTAGCAGGAAAAGATGTGGACAGTGTGGATGTTGAAACTGTTCCTTGCAACATCATCAACATGGACTTCTTTGACAGGCAAGAATTCGTGAGATTTGAAGATGTCTTCTATACCTTTTTAATGAATCTTTAGATTGGTTAAGTGTGGAGTGGTTCGGGAGAACGGCTCCATTGTCAAGTGCTTTGATGAAGTGTGTGGTGACTTTGTCATCTCAGATGAGTTGAGAAAGGTAAGGTGTGGTGTAAGACAAAAACAAGACATTGTGTCTGTCGAAACTATATTTATCCAAGCAGCAATTTCCCCCCCCCCCCCCCCCTGGGTTGCTCACTGAGAAGCAGAAAAAGTTTTCAATAATGGAATAATCTGTTATACCCTGGCTTGTGCACAACCAAGTAGTTGATTACAAATCAAATCAAAATCAACTTTTTATAATCGATTTTGCAATCAAAATTGCTGAAAATTTAAATCTGATCAATTATTCAATTATCCCCCTCATTTTTACTAGTGTCACAGGAATTTTGGATGCTAGGAATTTTGGATGCTAGGAATTTTGGACGCTAGGAATTTTGGACGCTAGAAATTTTGGACACTAGGAATTTTGGATGCTAGGAATTTTGAACGCTAGGATTTTGGATGCTAGGAATGCTAGGAAATTTGGATGCTAGGAAATTTGGACGCTAGGAAATTTGGACGCTGCATCTGAATTTCCTAAGAAATTAAGACACTAGTGTCCAAATTTCCTAGGAAATAAAGGCGCCTACCTTTAATTAACATTTCTCATAGGCCCACACTTACTGTAATTTCAGAGGTGTGAAGAGAACAGAAGTTGTCTAGGTAGCACATTAGCACTTGAAATGTGGCCAGTTAGGAAGCAATACTATAAAGTACGAATAGGCTGTCTGTCCATGTATCCTCGATTCATGCTTCAATGGTTGAAGTTGGACCCACAAACCCATACATACATATATATATATATATATATATAATCAGTGTCACCAGGGGAACATCTTAAGCATGTCTATATGACCACACCCCTTTTTGTATTGAAAAAGAAAAAATGTTACTTTTGCCAAAAAAAGAAAAGAATGGAGCTACAGGCCTAAAACTTGGCATGCAGACACAACTTGACTCTTATAATAAAATGGGGTGGGTCCCACATGGCCACACCTCTTCCTCTTTGTGTATAAAGCAAAAATGCCAAAAAATGTACTTGTGAAAAATGATCTGACCTAATCACAAGTTAATTTTAGTTTTTATAGTCTTCAACATAAGTTTTTAAAGCAGACCCTTTTGTGACTACAGACCACCAAAGATTTTTTTAGCAAAAATGTGGTCAGGAAGTGGGTAAAGGATCGACAGAATACCTTCCCACGTTCTGCATATTTAAGATGGCGGATAGAAAAGAAAAAAAATTGAAGAAACTATGATCAACGAGCAGTTCTGGGTTGTGGTAATGTGTAAATTAATAGATAATTATAAAGTTGGCAGAATATACTAGAAAAATTGAAGGAAAAATAAGCAATACTTAAACAAAAAGAAAAAGAATGGGAAAAAAATCATAGTTTTTTTGTGTCCTCTCCACCAATTTATAGAATGTTGACCACAAGATTGCTAAGTCACAACCACAAATAAATAAATTTTAAACAATCAATAATATATATAAAAATAATAATAATAATAATAATAAAAAAAAAAGAATAAATAAATAAATATTCAAATAAATAAGTAAATGAATTAATATATCAATAAATTAATAAGTAAATGAATAGATAAATTAAAAAAAGAAAAAATTAAAAATACTGAAAGTAACCATGTGGACATGTATATACATCAACTCACTCCAGTCAAAGATATTAAGTCAAGGTACACTGGAGACCACAAAAGACAAATTTCAGCCTCTCATTTCTCCACCAGTTGTGCAATTATTAAAAAACTAATCTGAGCATGGGAAGTTGGGGAGTAGTGTGGATGGTGACCTTATGAATGAATGCATGTGTGCTGGGTACCAGTGAGGAAACTGTCCTCTGTCACACACAAATTAGACAAGCAGTTTGACAAAATTTGGGAAAAGAAAAGCCTATCCCAGCATGAGAAATGTCAAAGGCTGGAGACATTATGAGTAAAAAAAACAAGCTTGAAATGTATCGAGCATAACCCAATTGCATATTTGTGAATTTCCCATATTTTGCTAATTTCTCGTGTTTAGCGTATCCCGAGGAAGTGTCACAAGAAATAAAAGATGAAAAAAAAAAGGGAAAAAGAAAGGGAAAATACACCCATCTATGACCTGGGATTGAACTGGAGACCTTAGCACTGAAAAATCTGAGGAAGTGTCACAAGAACAACAACAACAAAGTAACTTTAAGTCCCTGTGAGTCCCTGGAGCTAACGGTAAAAATGTTAGAGGAACAACAATGTAAATTATTAAAACAAGGAAAACATGAAACATCACAATTGCTGAGGAAGCACTGTTGTGGAAGTCATGCATCCAACAAATTCAATCACAGCAAAGCAGAAAAATTAACTTTTAACTCTTCCAATGCCCTTTTTGATGAGATGAAGGAATTGCCTTAATCATAGCAATCGAAGCTGCGAATGGGCCTCTGCATGTGTGTGTGTGTGTATATGCGTGCATGTGTGTGTGCATGTATGCGTGCATGTGTGCGTGCGTGTGTATAGATGAAATCGAGAGAGAGAGGGGGGTTGGGGAGGTAAATATTCTTAAAATATGTAATACACACATATTGACCACATTGTTTGTTCCTCAGATGCTGTTGCTGGAGGGTTCAGATCATTCTGCAGAGTACAGCAAAGAAGAGAAGGTGGAGTTTCTGTTCAGGCTCTTTAAACATCTCCAACTCGGTGGCTGTGTCAATCAAGTTCGTACCTCCTCACCCTATTAGTTGTATACAAGTAATTTTTCATTGTGAAATGATTATTAACAGCAATCTTCAGTACATCCTGGTCACTTCCCTCTTTGTACTGGGTTAACATCAGGCTGGTTGACAATAGCTCTATGGGGATACACACACTGGACCTACATTACACTAGGTTGAGGCAGGTTGAAGTAGGCTGACAATAGCTCTATGGGGACACACTGGACCAACAACACACTGGGTTGAGGCAGGTTGAAGTAGTTTGACAATACCTCTATGAAGTTTGTGTACGTGATAGTTTGTTGTGCTTGCATTGTGTACGTGATAGTTTGTTGTTGTGATTTGAGTTGTTTACTGGATAGTTTGTTGTTGTGCTTGCAGTTGTGTACTTGATAGTGTGTTGTGCTTGCAGTTGTGTACATGAAAATTTCTTGTTGTGCTTGCAATTGTGTGTTTGATAGTTTGTTGTTGTGCTTGCTGTTGTGTAAGTGATAGTTTATTGTTGTGCTTGCATTTGTACATGAAAATTTCTTGTTGTGCTTGCTGTTGTGTATGCTATTGTTGTGCTTGTGGTTGTGTATGTGATAATTTGTTTTTTTTCTTGCAGATAGTTTGTGTTGTGCTTGCAGTTGTGTACATGATAATTTTTTTTTTCCTTCGATTATGTACATGATAGATTGTTGTTGTGCTTTCAGTTGTTTTGTGATAGTTTATTGTTGTGTTTGCAATTAAGTATGTCATGGTTTGTTGTAGTGCTTGGAGTTGTGTATATTATAGTTTGTTTTTTTTTATTAGTATGAAGACAACATCCAGCCATATTTGGATACCGCAAAACTGTTCTACAAACATTTCCTGCTGTAAGTAGAGCATGATTGTTTGTATATTTTAGTATATTCGTATTGTTGAAATTATAATATAGGTTTTGTTAGTGGATTATCTTCCTCTTTCTTTGATAATTTTTGTTTGTTATAAAAAATCATATAAATAGTTTGAGGATGATCAGCCACTGTTCTCATCATCACTTATTTTGATGATGACGAGAGCAGCTGTCTGATCATCCTCAAACTATTTATATGATTTTTTATAACAAACAAAAATTATCAAAGAAAGACACTTGCAAACTTGTACATTATCTTATGGCAAAAAATATGAACAATATTTATTGGTTAACCCCAACCCCCCCACCACCCCATTTCACTGATTTGGCCATTCCTAGAAATTTTTTAATCATGCACAATTTCTTGGAGTATCTGAAAGAATATGTTCTTATCAAGATTTACATAACTCGGATTGAATTAATTATAAGCCCAGTGGTTTGGTGAATGGAGGGATAAACCAAAAGCACAGAAAAATGCCCAGAATAAGTCACCTGAGATGGAGGAATCGACCCTGTCACCCCCAGTTTTTTTTCATTATTTTTATTTCGTTTTTTTAATTTTTTTAATTATTGTTTTCATTTTTATTATATTTATTTTAATTTTTAAAAATGTTATTATTTTTATTAAAAAATTTTTTTTTTAATATTTGACTTGACCCTTGCAATCATCCAAAATGCCCCCCCCCCCCCCCCTCCTCCCCCATACCCAAATTCCTATATCAGCCACAATACACAGCAGGATTCAGATTCTTTGATAGGTTTAGGAGGAGAGAGGATACACCGTGCATACATGGTGCACACACATTTATATATAAATCACTGTATAAGGATTTACTGTTTCTCCATAAAGTGCAGTATGTTTCGTAAAGATGCATGGACATTCAATTATTAAGTGCCTAATTCTACATTCCTAAACCATTGTTGCCTCCTTACTAGATTTCAACCTGGAGAATAAGCAACTATTATCACAGGTAATAATACAAGTAGAGCCAATGCTTTTCTTGGAATTAGTGTTCTGAAACGGAATTTGTAGTTTTCATGTATGAACTCACTTTGTACCCCATGAGCCAATATAATTGTAGTTAGGCTTGTAGTCATGGCCAATATTATATTATAATGGCTTTGTACAAGTCAGCTGCTATGCCAGTTTTATACCAGCAGGACACCACAAAGATCATTACACCACACAGATCTGATAAAAGCAGCTATATACATACTGAGGTCTACCTCCTGCTCTGTGGTTTTCTACCTCCTGCTGTATTACTCCCTTAAATAAAAGTATTTAAACATTATGGTGTTAATAGGGGACTTGCTTGATTACCTCAGGTACTAACTGCCACGCCTACTTATGGTATCAGTGAACCACCCATAGAAAATGTATTGGGATTCATGACTACCAATGAGTGTTTTTGAGAACTGCAACTGGAAAATAGCTCCTTCTTTTACCACACTATATGAATAGAAACTTTATGAAATTTCCAGCATGCTGATACCAAATTCTAGAATATTCTGAGCTATGGTTGTGGACAAAATGGTTCATGAAAGTGACAGAAAGGTTAGTTAAGAACTGGCCAGCGAGTTTGCTGGTAGTTCTCAGAAATCAAAGGTAGGTGGCAGTAGTGGTCAGAGTCAGATGGTTGCTGGGGTTAATATTGGCCAAGAAGAAGCTGCAATACTTTTCAGAACTCTGTCATGCAGCACCGGTGACAATTCAGAAATTTTTGGAAATAAGGTGCTGCCTAACAAAGTGTTCAGAGAAAAACTAGTGCCTATTTTTGCTGTGATACTGGGTCTGACAACTGTGTGACACTCACAGCTACTGACACCAACCAATGAGTTCCTACAACTAGCTGGGCAGGCTCCTGGCTATATTGCACTAATCTTTCTTTACTTTCACACTGGGTTTTATCTATAACCACAGCTCTGAATATTCTGGAATATGCTATGAGCTTGCTGGAAAATTTTAAAGTTTCTATTCCAGCAGTATGGTGAAAGCATGAGCTATTTTGCAATTGCAGTTCTCAAAAATATCATTGCAGGTAGTGAATGCTAATACATTTTCTATGGCACTGGAGGTTCACTGATACCATAAGTAGGTGTGGCTGATTGTGTGTGACGTAATCATGCAAGTCCCCTATTGATTATGGTGTTAATGGTGTTAATTGCAATCTTAAGTTTTCTGAAACTGAATTTCTAATATAATTGTCCTTTAAAAAGGAATTTACAAAAAACTGAAACGGAAAATGTATTTTTTTTAAACGGAAAAACATTGGCTCTATACAAGCATTGTTTCCCCTTGCTGTATTGATGCAAACCAAACAATAAAAAAGAGAGTCCAAATAGTATGGATATAAAATAGGGTACTACTAACTCATCAAGTTCAATAGGAGCATAATAATAAAGCCATATTGTGAAGTCTTATTGAGGCAGTATATGCATTTAGAGATGTAGAATTAGGCACTTAATAATTGAGTGTCCATGCTTTGTTGAAAAACTTATTGGGTAATGACCATTTCTTGTTTCTGTATTTTTCGGAGAAACCCTAAATCCTTATTTTTTTATTTATTCATAAATTTTTATTTTTTATTTTTTATATATCACTAATTACTACCATTTTTCATTGCTTCTAATTTTTCAAATATAATTTCCAGAATCTCAGCTGTTAAGCAGTTGCTCAGTCAACTGAGCACTCAATTAAGCAATCACTCTGTTGATAAACTGCAATCAGCAATTCTGTGGTACTCAGGCATGCACAATAGAACTAAACATGGCGTCCATGACAGAGGAAGTTATTGTTCCATTGTTATATATCTTCTATCATAATTGAGTACACTAACAAAGGAGACCGATGGATCATGGATGTACACTGGTTGAAACTCTAGGCAATCATGTTATTAACACGGATGCTAATGGTACCTGGTTTTGTGTAGCCTGGCTCATAAGGAAGAAGAAGAAGAAAAAAGAACGTGAAGGGGAAGAATTTTGTTTCCTCCACATTTTTGAGTGAAGCTCTCGGGCTTGAAGTGGAGGTTGGGTGGGGGGGGGGGGGGGAAGGAAAAGATTAAAAAAATTATGTATATATATATATATATATATATATCTTACTAAGAAAAAAATTTTTGACTGTTGAGATAATGTCAAATTTCATTATTTAGAAACTGTCCCCCATCTACTCCAAGTGCTCATGACATATGTCATCCTAATCGGTATAGCAGTGATGCACTAATAGAAAAGAAAAAGGGTAAACATCTGCTGCTTGCTGCTTTTTTAATGAATGAAATTCTGGACTGAGATGTAAATGCTAGATTAATATTTACTATATCTTCTGACCTAGTACCCCAAAAGTACTCCACCAGTGGTGGATGGGGGGAGCAATTCAGCAAGTGATTCCCCTGCCCCTTCTCCCAAAATAAATAATAAGTCAGAGGCCCATTGCAGCTTTGCTCGCAATAATTAAATCACTGGATATCCAACAGACAGTAATATGCATTGATATGCCCACAGGTTGAGATTTAGCCTAGAGAGACCTAAGCGTTGCTAACCCAGATTGAAGTTATATATGCATGCTATGTCACTTAAAATTTTTTTTTTTAATTTTTAAAAACATTTTTTTAGAGGCAATGGTTTTGGTTTAGCTGGCCAAGATATTGTTCTTGAAATTATTTGTGCTCACAGAAAAATAAGCAAATCCCAGAAAGCACAAAAGCGTGCAACAAATTCAACAGCTGCAGCAATTCCTGCCACCACTACTACCAGACAGGTAACTTTTTTTGTGCAGTTGAAGGGTCAGATGTAACTGATGGGGTGAGGTCATAAAACAGCATTTTCAGGGAAAGGAAACTTCAGCAATCACCGTAAAGCAGAGAGAGAACTGGTTACACAAAGTTGCTTGCAGTGGATGATTTGAAACGTAATTAATATAGAATTCTATGCTGAACTATCAAACACTTCATTGTTCAGCAGAATATATCGAGTTAGGTACTAGCTGACCCCAGGCTTCCTGATATTAGCTCAAAACTACTTTTGTAGATTCATCACAATAATTATTCCACCGTAATTATTCCATAGTAATAGTCCCATAGTAATTATTCCACGCTGGTGAAATAGTTGTCATCATATTTCCTCTATTACTTTTCTTGGTAGCAAGTCACTAAACTTTTTTTTTGGGGGGGGGGGGGGGGTTCTGTTCACCATTTAAAGTGGTGTTTTAGTTGTCAACCCTTTACCATGATTACATGAATGGACAACAGATGTAGAGATACAAGCCTACCAGACTGTGAGAACCTTGGGGTATTACAGTTACTCACCCACCAGAGTGCAAGGTAGCTGTAGCTATTTAAACAAATCTATAATGTAATATCCCACCTTATGACCTGCTGATGCCCAACTGATCCATGCGTCTGTCTATCAAATTTCCCATGATATTTTGTGCATTTTTATGTAGCTGTAGTCCTCCCAAAGGAATTATATTACTTACACTGAGCTCACAAGCACATGTAAAAGCATACACATGAACATACACTCACATAAATAGGCACTAACATGCATGCCCGTAAAGACATGCACACTTCATTTCATATCGTTGGGTTACCAGGACTATGTGTGTGTTGTCCGTGGTAACTACTTATGGATTATCTTTTCTTCTCAGTGTGGTAAAGAACTTGAACACTGGTGAGCTCTCTATTCCTCAGACAGTGATGGAGGTCCAACCTAAGGTATGTTTGATGAAGTGCCATCTTAATGCAAAGTTAAGTTTAGTGCAAACCTACCCAATGGTGACAAAATTTAGCACTAATTCAAATAGCTTGTTTGTATGCAATGTTTGTATGCAGTCTCTGTATGCAGTCTCTAATAGGGGACTTGCATGATACATCAGGTACTACCTGCCACGCCTACTTATGGTATCAGTGAACCACCCTCACCATAGAAAATATATTGGGATTCATGACTACCAATGAAGTTTTTGAGTACTGCAACAGGAAAGTAGTTCCTGCTTTTACCATACTATATGAATAGAAATTTTATGAAATTTTCAGAGCACTGATACCAAATTCTAGAATATTCCGAGCTATGGTTGTGGAAAAAATGGTGTGTGAAAGTGACAGAAAGGTTAGTTAAGAATTGGCCAGCGAGTTTGCTGGTAGTTTTCAGAACTCAAAGGTAGGCGGCAGTAGTGGTCAGCGTCAGATGGTTGCTAGGGTCAATATTGCCCAAGAATAAGTTGCAATACTTTTCAGAACCCTGTCATGCAGCACCTGTGACTATCCAGAAATTCAAAACTAGCAGCTATTTTTGCTCTGACACTGTGTCTGACAACTGTGTGACACTCACTGCTACTGCCGTCAACCAATGAGTTCCTACAACTAGCTGGGAAGGCTCCTGGCAATATTGTGACTAATCTTTCTTCACTTTCATGCTGGGATTTATCTATGACCACAGCTCTGAATATTCTGGAATGTGCTATGAGCACGCTGGAAATTTTTATAAAGTTTCTATTCCTGCAGTATGGTGAAAGCAGGAGCTACTATGCAATTGCAATTCTCGAAAATATCATTGCACATCATGAATGCTGATGCATTTTCTATGGTGCTGGAGGTTCACTGATACCATAAGTAGGCGTGGCAGGTTGTGTGTGATGTAATCATGCAAGTCCCTTATTGTTGCCATTATAAAACCCATTTTTCTAAATGACTTGGTTGTGTTTACTTGGATGGGTGTGGCTCTAATTTATCTAAGAGAGATGGACTTGCAACAAACCCAATACATTCCAGATTTGGATAAGGGAGTTAATTGCTTAGTGTTAATTTTTAAAAAATTATTGATGTTATCTTTGGGTATCATCATGTGCATGAATTAAAAGAAAACAACCTATCCTGTTTCTTGCTGAAAGTTCAGCTATTAATGTTCTTATTACTTTCCCAGGTCAAAGGTGAAGTGGTGTTCCCAGGAGGCCCCTCCCATCCTCAGACCTTTTGTTATCTCATTGTTGACAATGTCAGAAGAACCGTCACCACTTTCTCTCATGACTGGAATTGAACTGTTACATACTTCCATTCCCATGCTTTCATTTAGCCATTTTAATATTTTCTCACCTGGATCTGAGCTATAACCAATTTTGATTCTCTATCTTTAAACACAAACCTTATTAATAGTGCAAAAAAATCTGAGGTGATAGAAAATGGTATAAAAAAGAAGTTTACTTAATGTGATGTGAAAATGTTTAAAAAAAAGAAAAGGTTATTTTTATGGCTAAAAGGTTGAATAATTTTTGTCCACTAAACGCAAAGAATAGCATGCATTTCTTTCCACTGAGCTTGGACAGATAACTGATGGAGACTGAAAAACTGGATCATAGCACAGAGCAAACACTTCCTTTCAGTCTGACTAGCTTAGTGTGTTTCTTGTCCCCTGAAAGGAATTAAAAAAGAAGAAGAAGAAGAAAGGTTTTAAAAAGTGCCATAACGTAACAGGAAATAAAATATTTGTCAATATTGCATCCACATTATCCTGTCTTCTTACTGTCATGTTTCGAACCTTACATAACTAATGCTAAATTTTCCTTTTGCTGACATACTTGGAATAAAATGATGGTATAAATGATGGTATAAATGATGGTATAAATGATGGTATAAATGATGGTATAAATGATGGTATAAATGATGGTATAAATGATGGTATAAATGATGGTATAAATGATGGTATAAATGATGGTATAAATGATGTGGTATAAAGGTCAGGATAAGCAGATTTGCCTCTGCCAAACAAAACTTAAAAATTTGACAAAATTTTAAAACCAATCTTTCTGGGTTAGGTGTGGGGGTGGGGAGCCTTTTACTCTGTAGAAAATGGAGCGAAATTGCTACAGTTTAAACAGATAAAATTATTGGATGAAAAATTTAACTACCATTTATTTATTTATTTTGTAGTTGCTGTTACCAAAATTCTCAATTAGTTTGTTTGTTTGTCTGGTAACTACTCCCAGATTATTGGGCCTAAAGGGCTCAAATTTTCAGGGTTTGATTGGAGTCACCCTGGGGCTATTATAATGAGGGTCTCCCTGTTGTGGTTATAGGGAAGCTTGGTGATTGATCAGAGTAAAACCCTGGAAAAAAAAGGGGGTGGCAAAAATTTCCTGGTTGTTGTCAACTCTATGCCTGAGTTAACCACCCCACTTACTACAATTGTGTAAACACATGTCAGCAAAACTGTGCCCAAACCACCTCCAGCTCTTTATTATTTTAAGCCCTGTGGGCCCAACATCTGGGATGAGATAGCAAAAACAGATATACAATTATATGAAGAGATCTTTTTTTGTCTCTGTCTATGCTAAACTATCTGGGGGGGGGGGGGGGGGGGGGGGCTCTTAAGGAGGATATTTTCTATTTTTTTACTAATATCAGCACACCATGATCCAACAGCTATAAACCACTTTAATTTTGCTTCAGAAAGTGGCACAAGGCAACTAGAGTCTTATTTGTAGCTTTTTTGCAATGATTAAGGCACTTCATTCAACAAACATTACCCAGACATTATTGAAAAGGGCATTAGAAAAGTTATAAGCATATTCTTCTGCTTGGCAGTGATTGCATTTATTGGATAAAATGCTTACATAATTATGCTTCCTCAGTGATTTTGAATGTCTCCAGTTTTCTTAGTTCCAATTATTGATGTTGTTCTAATTTTTAAAAAAATTTATTTGATTTTTTTTTTGTTGATGTTCTAATGCCTCAAGCATGTTGGTGTAGATTTTTCTTTGTCCAAATATTTTCATATTGCTTGTCTCATTTGTGTGCTTGAAGGGACATTTTTTTCACTGATTCCCATCCATGCATCCATTCATGGGAGGGGTCACTGTCCACACTGCTTCCCCCCACTTCCTACACCTACATTATTTTTTTTATTTTTTATTTTTTGTGTGTTGAGTATTAGCTTGGCTGGAGGTGAAATGAGAGGCTGAAATTTGTCTTGTGTGATGTCCAGTGTAACTTAATCTAACTTCTGGACAGCCATGAGTGGGTGTAGTTACACATCCAACATAGTTACTTTTAATACTTTTCATTCATTCTTTTTTTTTTCTATTTATTTATTATTTACTATTTTTTATAGATGTTATTACTTGTTTAAAATCATTTATTGGTGGCTACAATTTAGCATTATTCAAACAACATTCTATGAATTAGTGAAAGATGACATTTTCAAATGAAAATTGTTTTCCATTTTTGAAGTAGAATTCTTGTTTTTTCTTCAATTTTTCAAGTATATTCTGGCCAACTTTATAATTTTTAAAATATTAATTTACACATGCTCTCAACCCAGTATTGTGGTTGCTGCAGCTGTTCTCTGCCCCCCCTCCCTCCCTTTGTCTGATGAATTGTTTTACTTAAGTTTGGAATGGTTGAGAGAGAGAGAGAGAGAGTTGCAAACACACTTGCAACCACACTTGCAGCAGATCCAACCAAAATATGGACTGATGCCATTAGGTCTCTCCTGAATCAGTGTTATAAATTTGTGCTAAATGCTGCCCACAACACTCTTCCACATAGGAAAATACTAATTGGTATTGTCCAAATAACAAACTCATCTTTCATTTGTTTTAATGAATTCTGATGCAATGTCTTTCAGATTAAGACCATCAGTTTTGTATCTATGTATATGTAATAACATGCAATGATGTAAGCATTGCTGTGTGATTGAATTCGTCAGATACTTTTCACCTGTTTCAAAGCAGAAAAGTTTTTCTCTGCAGATGCAGTAGTGACAGCTGTACCACTCCAGTATGATGATTATACCACTCAAGGATGATGCATCATGACGTCATTCATTATGACTTTATTACCAGTATATTGTATGTAAATAAAACATTGGAATTGTCTTTGTCATTGTTCTTCCACATGTTCTTGCACTTCATCCATTCTGCAATACTTGTTGTCGGCTTGCATGAAAGGTTCTTTTAACTTTTACAAGTGAGTATTAAGCATGTGCATTTATTAATTGGCTATCAATAAAGCCAGTATTAAGATCACATAAATTACTACAACAGCCATTGTCAAGTGTAATTGGAGCAGCTTATGAACTTCAGTAATCAATTTTTTTTAAGGTAGGCTGATTGTTCAAGATATTGCATGTGCCTCCCCGTTTTGGAATTTCATCCAAATGCCTAAATTTTATAGCATTTGGTAGAAGTTGAAGGTGAATTTTTAACTTTTGCATGTCAATTTTTTTTCTTCATGCATGTCAATAATCTCTTTAGGGTGAGTAACTGGCCTGCTATTTGCACTATCAAGAAGTAGAGTCTCCAATTTCTTTAAGAAAATATAATTCTTTTGTTTAAACTGGTTCTTAAGATCTTCTACTAAGCAATCAAAAACCAAAAAAAAAAAAAAAAAATTCTTTTCTGTAAGGCTAATGTACAGAATCAAAGTAATGCCCATCTCTACCATCAATTAACTTTCTTGAAAGTTTGAAATTCCTAGGAAATACTGGTGGATTGCACTTACCTTCAACTTCATGTTTGACCAATTCAAATATGTTAAAAAATTTCGTCACTTCTGTGCCAAGTTAGATCTTGAATTGTAACATGAACTGCAGCTGTTAAGTAATACCAAAAACAGAGACAGAGAGCTTCAAATGGAAAAATATGAAATTTCACCATGAGTGCTAGTATACAACTAGGTCCTCCTAAATAATCATCAGTTCAATGCAAGGAAGATTCTATTATTTCTTGAAGTGGCAGGTAATTGTCAAGAACTCCTTGCATAGCTCTTGTATGGACTGTCCACCTTGTTTGGCAAAGTCTTTCTATTCCTGATGTAGGTGAGTCTTCATGTTGTTTTTAACTTAAAAAAAAAACCAAAAAAAAACAAAAACTACTTGCCCCTTGGGTGAATACCCTATCAACTCTATAACTTCCTGTCACAAACCCAGCTAAGATGGGTTTCACCAGACAACTGAGCCCACAACAAAAACCAACCAGACTTGGGTAACCCCAAATAACTACAACAACTATACTAATAATATAGCAATAGCTGGAGAGAAAGTCTTTTCTCTCACACCCACTCAATGTACAGCACCCTCAAAATAGCAAGAACAAATCTTAGCTTTCCAAGAAGACTCCAAAAGCACAGTTTACAATTACTCAAATCTGGTACTCTAGCTGTGTATGTGTTCTGTTCAGCCAATCAGCTTCTTCCCGCCTTTTGGCACACACAACATACATAATTGAACAACACAAAACACAATCCATTTATTAACTAACACAAACCACATATGTGTTTAACAGTAAATGAATCACAATACAGGTAATAATGCTAATAATATGTTCCTCTTTCTCTTGTCTTGTCCTTTAGACTTCTCAGCTCATTTCCTGACACTTCCATAGCAAGTTTAAGGCTTCTTCCATAACAAGGTTTCTTAACTTTTTTTCTACTGCTCCGTAAACATCATGGCATGAGCTCAAATGCCCCCCCCCCCCCTCCTTCTTCCCACCATTCTCTGGAGTTAACTAGCACTAACTTTTATTTGTAGCCTACCATGTGCACAGATTCAAAGTCAAGAAAATCAAGAATTTGAATGCTCTAGCTGTACATTTATAGCATGGGGCATTACTAGTCCATAGTTAGCTATATTCTGCTGAACAAGTTTTTGTTGAAAGATTAGCATAAAATTCTTCTTCTTTTCCCCTTCAAATCTTCCATTGTAAGCAACTCCCAAGTTGCCAGTTCTCTCTCTAGTTTGTCTATCCTAGCCAGGCTCTTTAGGAAATGGTATAATGGAGCAATGTTTGGTAAAGGGTCAGGCTATTAGAAATTGCTCTCTCTCAATTTTGGAGTTAATCCTGAGGTTTCCATTTATTGAATATGCTATATTTTACCTCACCAGGTGTGCTTGACACTGCTTGACTCTACCACTGCCCCACTGAAGTTAGCATGTCCTGGTTTGTAGCGGTGACAAAACTTTTTCAGTTGTGAAATTTTTACCTAATTTCGTTTCTTTATGAGATTGGCTATTTTTTTAATACTCTTTGGGGAGAAAGGGGGGGGGGGGACACATCCCCCTGTGGCCCTTGTGGCAGGACTAAACATCTTTATTCCCAACAACTTAATCCTGACCACTTAGTGGCTGCCACCAGGTGGCCTCTGCTGTGTCACTGCTCCACCCCCTCTAGTGCTATCCCAGGAGCAAGGTGAAGACCAGTTGAGAAAATGGCTCTTATCTTGAAAGATACACACTCATACAGTCTCAGTGCAATGGCAAGTCAAAAGTCTCCTGACTGTAAAAACCATTCCTTTAAATAGGCTGGGGCCCAGTCTGAAGACATGCCCATACATGGTAACATACATTGACCAATGAAATACCTCCAACAAAACATAGCATCATAAACTATTAATAGTTAACGCAAATATTTAATATCAAGTTTATTAATAATGTTATTTCCTGGTCTGTGGCCTTGTGGTTGACATGGTGGTTGAAATGTCATCCTGTGATACCCTTCCTTTCTCATCCTTTTTGGGCAGAAGTTGATCCTCTCCTGCTGACCATGACTGCCTAGATAGCCTGTCAGCATTCTGATAGCGTATCCCTGGACGATGCTCGATGGTGAATATGAAAGGATGCGAGGTAAGTGTGCATCGGGTAGTCATCTGCATTCATCTTTTTCATCCGAGCCAGGTATGACAAACTTCTATGATCAGCAACCACTCTGAATTGGGATCCAGAAAAGTAAAATTTAAAATGTCTGATTGCTCCAACCACAGATAAGCACTCCTGTTCAGTAACAGAGTAACAGGTTTCTGCAGGTTTGAGCCTTCTCGAAAAATATGCCACTGGGTGATCCATACCTTCATTCCCTTCTTGACTAAGTACAGCTCCTATGCCTATCCCTGATGCATCAGTGCGAAGTACAAACATCTTGCTTTCATTCAGGCTGGCCAGCACCGGGTCATTGGTAAGTGCTATCTTGAGCTGTTCGAATGCTTCTCCCATTTCCTGCATCCATGCAATTACATCTGGGGATGTCTTCCTTGTTACATCAGTTAAAGGTACAACTATGCTTCCATATGCAGGGATAAAGCACCTATAATAATTTGTAAGCCCTAGAAATGCCCTCATCTCCTTTTTTGGGGGTCTCGGATACTGTGATACACTTTCAATCTTAGTGTGCAGAGGGAGAATATCCACATTCCCCACTCTATGTGCAAGATAGTTGCAATGCTTTTGACTTGAGCTTGAGCCCTGTCTTCTCAAATTGGGTAAATACCTGCTCTAAATGGTTGATGTGCTCTCTAAAAGCATAACTGTATATGACAATATCATAGATATACACTGTGCTAATGTAGCCAAATCTGCCATGATTGCATTCATTAGCCTTAGAAGTTGGACAGGACATTTTTCAGTCCAAATGGCATTTGTAGGTATTTCAATTTTCCAACTAGTGTTACAAAAGCAGTTTGGGAATGGAGTCTTTATCCACCAATACCTGATGATAATCCTTAGTGAGGTCCAATGTTGATATAAAAGTGGCTGCTCCAAGCTTGTCCAGAAGATCGTTAGTGTGAGGAAGAGGGAATAGATCTGCAGTTGTGACTTTGTTCAATCTATGGTAGTTGATGCAGAGATGTTTAGATCCATCTTTCTTGGCCACCAGTATTGCAGAAGATGACCAAGGGCTCCGAGAAGGACAAATAATGCCCAGTTCTAACAACTCTCTCACTACTTCATTCATCTCTTTTAACTTCCTGCAATCCAAATGATAAGGAGGTCAATGAATTGAATATGGTGTGGTGGTGTGGATCACTAGTGGCTTCTGCTTGGTCATTCCTGATTTATCTCTACAGAGATCACCATGTCTCCTCAGTAACTGTAGAATTACTCCCCTCTGAGTCTTGGATTTATGGCAGGATTGCCATATCCCCCTCTTTCTTCTTTCCTTGGACAGAAATCGTTTTCTGTCTCCACTAACAAACAACTGGTCCATTGTTCTATTCTGGCAGATGGAACAGAGATATTAACCCAGTTTTGACATTCTGCTTGAAAATCTTCAATTAAATCCCAGCCAGGGAAATCCTCAATCATTTCACTTGCTACTAACATGGACCATCACTGATTACTATGCCATCAAAGGTGACATACAAAAACATCACCTATTCCTCAATGTATCTTTGGGAGAATGTCGGAGAAATCACCAATAGATTGGCGATTTATTTACCAAAACCAAGTTCCTCAAACCTGATTGAAGTTTACAAGATGTTTACATTAGCATTGAAAACAGGGCCAAAGCATTGATACCAAGAGATCTACAAAAATCATACATTCCCACTTGGGATGATGAGTGTGAAGGTCTCCTGAATGAAAATCATGCAGTTACTGACCAATTGCAAACAGAAAGCTGCAGCAGCTCAGTCCAATCAACTAAATGAGAAGTGACTTGAATGCTGGATAGAAACAGTGAGTAATATCAATTTCACACACATTCATCCAGGAGAGCCTGAAACTCCATCAACAGACTCACTGGCAAATAATCTACAAAGACGAACTGCCTGATCTCCCCAAATGTCATACCTAAACAACTAGTGAAAAACTGAATGTATCCTTGATCAGAAAAGAAATTCATGAGGGAAATCCAGCAGGGAAGTTCCAATCTCAAATGACATAACACACT
Organism: Lycopodina hypogea; assembly: GCA_963969325.1. Lineage (NCBI taxonomy): Eukaryota > Metazoa > Porifera > Demospongiae > Poecilosclerida > Cladorhizidae > Lycopodina > Lycopodina hypogea. The sequence goes on along the minus strand of OZ017793.1, from coordinate 11,030,620 downwards.
TCCAGAGAGATTGTTGAGAACCTCAAATCAAGAGAGTGATGCCCACTGCTCATTCCTGATAAACTTGCACCTTACATCACCCAATGGACAACTGAACTATCAGGGTGCATCCTTCAAAGAATGCATAGAATGTTTGGTTGCAACTAAACCAACTAAGATCTGAATTTAAAAGATATTCGTGAAATGGTAAATTGGAAGATCTGGAGACCATCTTTGAAATGCCACATAATTATATCTCCTAGTCCACTTTAAAATGTTGAGGACCATTGTCTCACTAACTATTAAACATCGTATAATCTTAAATTAACGATTCTCGTCGTCATCCTCTGTTACTGTCTGTCTATAATTGTTATACCATTTACTATTAATAGGACAACACTCTCTTATTTAGTTGTGATTATTCTACCAGTGAATTATTTGAAATGTTTAAAAACCCTATTTCCTTTGGGGGAAAATTGGAGTTCACAACATTGGTCTGCAAGAGAACATGAATATAATGCTATTTGAGTTATTTCATGACAGCAATCATTATGATTGCGTGGTTTAGTGGAGGATGACCTGATTTGCTACAACTTTCCAATTAAAAACATTGAATGTAATTATAAGCTCAAATATTCATGCTATCTGTCACTGTCACACACACACTCACACACAACACAGATACATACAGTGAGAGCATAGCCACTCTAATACATGGATTTGAATTGGATAAGATTATGTGAAACATCTGTGTTATGCTGTACTGGATTCCAATGAAATATTAATTGTATACTTGGAGGTGCATTGACCTCAAATGGTTTAATTGGTGTATAATCTGTCCAGTTGATAAATGCCTAAGTGTGGGTACCATTAGTGAGTTAACTTCACGCAGGTATTAAAGTGATAAATACTCATACACAATTAATTAGGCATATTGGGATCAAAAATTCATATCACTGAGCAACAAGTTGACTCTGAGAAGCTGAACTCCAAAAATATGGATTATTTTTTAATTTTGGTATTTAGCTATCAAAAGAATGAAAGAAGAGGATTCAATTACTTTATTTTTAGTAAAGAGAAGTAATGATTTAAGACAATAGTAGCCACATGGAAGAAAATATAGTGTCCAAATGTTACTTTACAAAAAAAAAAAAGAACAACCAAAAAAAAAGGATGAAGTTTAGGAGCATAAATCACCCAGGATACAAATGCTAGAAATGGTGTTTTAAGAATTTTCATAAATTTACACTGTGTATATAAAGATATTTCTAATTGAATTAGTTGATAGCTAGGTTCTTATCCATTTTAGCGCAATAAGAGTATAAAAACAGGATTTAACCTTATCTCAATAGGTCACTATAGGCCTTTCAAATCCATGTATAAAAATACCTTTGATGAGAGTCTGAGAGAGAGTGTGTTGATATTTGGCTTTGAAAGTCCAAGTATTTCAGATTTTAAACAGATCACCTGAATGATAGGTGTATCTAAAACAACCAAAAGAAAAACAAAGGGAAATGGTCAGAGGTTTAAAAACTGATCAAGAAAAGATGTACATTGAATGAACCTCCTGATTAGACTGGTACGCTGACACCTAACACAGAATTAGTAAATCTTCTGGTTATATAGAAGCGGGATAAATTAAAAAAAAAAAAATTATCTCGCTACGTGGGGAAATCTGGTTGGAGAAATATAGCGAGGTCTAATTTTTTGATTGGAGGAAAATACAGAATCTGGTTGGAGGAAAATACAGAATCTGGTTGGAGGAAAAAGACTTGTCCAATTCATCTCACCTGAAATGATCCCCCAACAATGGTCCCGCCCAACTCTTCCCACCTACTATAAAAGGAGCACCATTTGTGGGGAAAGAATACAACTCTACTCTTCAAATTACGAATTTCGGCGTGACTGGACATGGAAAATTTGGCTAAGCCAGGGCCAAGAAGAATATCTGATCAACTCAACCCGCTCTGGTCAGAAATTCCCTGTAGGCAGAGTCTACCGCCACCTGAGCCACCTGAAACATCGCCACCTGAAACATCTACCTGAAACAACGCCACCTGAAACACCCCACCTGAAACATCCACCTGAAACATTGCCACCTGAAACACCTCAACTATACTCAACCTCTCGTCATGTTGAGCTGCATTTCCAGCCAATTCTAGTATCTCAGCGGCTAGGCAATCCATGACTGAAGCCAAATACACCGGAGTACCAGCTCCTAAACGTTCAGAATAGCGCCTCAACTATTCTGAAAGTGTAGGAGCTGGTGCACCTATGCATTTGGCTGCTGTCTTGGAGTACCTAGCCAAGGAGATACCAGAATTGGCTGGGAATGCTGCCCAACATGGCAAGAAATTGAGAATCTACCCCAGGCATCTTCAACTTGCAATCCAGAATGAGGAGGAGCTCAACAAGCTTCTGTCAAGAGTGATCATCACCATCATCCCAAACATCCAAGCTCTGCAGTTTCCTAAGAAGAGCGAGAAGTAACTCTTAATCTTAACACATATTTTCTCCTTTCTCTTTTTTTTTCATTTTAAACCGGCTTTTCTAAAAGCCAACACTCCACCATAATATTTCACTCTATCCTTATCAAGTAATATGCCTGTGTGCATGCAGGATTGTGCAAATGATTCTATAGATCAGAGAATAACAAATGAAAAAAGCGGGAAGGATACAAATGATAAATGGTGAGAGTAGGGTTTGTCAGATCAAATTTGAAATAGTGTCAAAAAAATACCGACTGATTAAAGATTGACTTGTTGACCAATGCCAAAAGATAACATTTAATTATAGTAGCAAAAACTACAAATTTTGGGTGGTTTTTCAATCAGCCCCAGGCCTCCAGTTGTTGCAAACTTGTTTAGTTTTCTTAATGTTTTATATATTGGTTCAAGTGTTTGTAGGACATTTGTAAGGCATTTAAAATGGTCACACTTTGCCACACCACTTTCCAACCTAATGAACTTACAAAATGGAGCCCACTTTTCTAGGTAGTCACATTCTACTCCAAGAGTATTTTCTGCCTACATTTGGAGTTAAATGAGCATACTTCTACCTGATATGTACTTCTGCCATATGAACAATTTTGCCAAACCTATTATCAGTCGATAGCAATAGCCAATTTTTTGTAATAGAAAACAAAGTTCAGGTGTGCATCCATTAGTTGGTTTTAAATTGCACATTTGAAGGTGGGAAGAGTTTACCGGTTTGGAGGGAACTTGGTCATCAGTTAGAGTCTTTCAGGGAAATTTATGTTATGAAGATACCAGAAAATTTAAGGCGGAATGTCAGAAAGTCGAACTTGTGATTGCATAGCTACCAATTTTTCAAAATTAATATTTTGGACAAAGAGAACACATCATAACCACACACCAAATGGCATACTAATAATACAAACAATACAATAGCAGGTATATATTATTAGTTACAACAGTTTATCTTGAAGTTGTGCATCCTCCAGATCATCATAATCATTTGCAGGTTTGTGAGCTTGCAAAATTAGCTTGTAGCAGCTCAGATATAGCATTGAACACTTTTCTTGAACCTTTGTTTGCCAAAGCAGACTCAAAGAAGGATAATATTGCTCTCCCAGTTATTTGGAACTTAATAGTGAATTTCAGCCTGCTTGGTCCAGTGGAGGTGGAGCATGTGGTACTCATATGATTGGCAGTGTTATGATTTCCCTGTGTGTGTGGCTTATTGTCCTCATTGAGTGTTTTATTAAATGTCATTCCATTCAATAGCTCTGAAGGACTAGTCTGGCTGTTTGCAAGGAAAACACATTCTAAATTTCAATGTAATTAGTTCTTGGCTGTGAAAATCACTTGGTGTTGATATGTCTATTGCCAAACCACAGCCATGGGAGAGAAACAAAATTTTATAGCAACATGGAGACCGCATACCAAAAATGAAAGTGGGTGTAGCTAATGGAAAAACCATATATAGGAGGTATTTTTAAATTACCTGTGAGATAAACAATTTCTTATTCTGGTTTTTCTGCTTGTATAGGTTTGATGATGAACATCTGGGGGCGTGTCCCTTCCACCTCTGTTACCCCTGTGCCTTCTCCAATAAAACCTGACAGTGTGTTCTAGGAAAATAATTTCTGCCAACACGTGAGGAGTCATTAATCAGAGTGGTTGTAGTGAGACCAGTTTCTTAAGTTCAAGAACTTTACTTACAATGTAGAGGTGAAATAGCTACTTCTAGTTAACTGGCAGTTCATTTTCGGACAGCGAATTGTCTTAAACAGCCCCCAATTACTTGAGGTGTCCCACTCTATTATGGAATATACAATAAATGAATTATGATGGTTTGTGTATAACCACATTATGTCCATCAAATGCCAGCATAGGTGATACATGATGATGGATGTAATACATATTCATGGTTATCACACATTTCCATATAATGGAAGCTGATATAATGCATACTCATATTATACATATTCATAAATCATATATAGATATAGTAGGTTCTAATTTATACATGCCTATATAATGGCAACAAATACTATCACACAAGCAGATGACATTTTCTATGGCTGCTGGAACGACCGGAATTGAACAAAAAGATGAATTGTGCATGATTTTCCTTCTGGCTGGATTCATCAATTCAGATTGATGTTATCCTCTGAGTGAATTTGTATATAGAGCTTAGCAAACAATATAAGGTTTATTACTAGGTTGGTATGTATTTTGTGAACATTGGAAAGCAAGTAGCTATTGTTAATCTTCCTTGTTGCTTCTATTATTGTTGTCATTTACACAAGAACCAGCTGCTAAGCAATGGCCAGCTATTTCCACAGCTATTTCTGCATGGGGCACTATTTTCACAACCTCTTCTGCTGCTATGGACATTCACACAATCTACACCAATGTGGAGCAGGAGAGGGAGGAGGTAAAGAAGCTTACCATTGAGAAGGAGAGGGAGATGCAGAGATAAGCTATTGAGAGGGAAAAGGAAGTACTGCAAGATATCTCTAAGTAAATGTGGAAATGGAGGGAGAGGATTTTTTTTTTGTGTTAACCATCTTGACGTATTGACTTCCAGCAACTTCTGGTGACCTCAGTGGTGAGCATCCACTATCCCAAAACTTTCCACTGCTCAGGTCACCTCTGTAAGGCCAAATAGTTCAAATACATGGCAGTCTATAGAACCCTTTCTTGGTACCACCACTCTGTACTAATAAATATTAATATAGATAAAAATCAACTAATTGAATGAAATATCTGTTTGTGCATGTTTGTGCATATGTGTGTCTTAATCAGCTGAACCACTGAAATCTAGCATCTAGCATAGATTGGTAGTAAGATAATTTGGTCAACTAAACCAAAGGAAAATACTTTTTTGGGGGAGTATGTAAATTTGTAATATTTTCTCCAAGCAATCCTGCCTTCGTTATGGTGAACTGATTGCAATGATACCCAATAGTTTAAAAAAATTACAAAACTTCTTTATTTTTTCTTTATTTTTGAACCAAAAATTGCCAAAAATTTTTTAAATTAGTGAATCAATTTAATTAGATCCTTATTAATGACAGAAATGTCTGACTTGATGGTTTGGCTTGAATATTTGAACAAATGATGTAACTTATTTATGAGGTTGCTTTTGTGTATTTTAGTGGCAACTGCTTTAAATATACTTCAGATGTTCTCTATTGCACTTTCACTTTTTAGTGGCAAGCTACCTGTGAGCCTCAAACACTCCAATATTCACCATGATGATGCAGTAGCAGCAGCATTACTATCGATGTTGTTACCAAATTTTATCACTCCGAGAAACAAAGTCACTCAAGAAAAAAAGCATAACTGTAGCCTTATCAACCGTCAAGTGACAAAAGTGAACATGCTGTGTCTCTAACGAATAGAGCTGTGATCAAGAATGGAGAATATTTCAAACAGAGTGTGGAAAACTTGTTCACTTTTTTTGTTGCTTCGCACACTCCAGATTCTTAGGCATACAGTAATAGTGAGCCGTGCTCATAATCAACAGGATCCAGAATAGCATCAGGCACCTGCACAAATTTTTCCTCCCCCAAACTTTAAAGAATTCTGGATGCACAACCATCCACTTCTTGAAGAGAACTACAAGTGCCAGAAGATGAAAAGCATAGGCAACAGTTGCATTCCAGCCTTCTGCATGAATGGTGGAATGGTGGATGATTGGAGTAGCCTTTCAAGATTTCAACATGCTGGCCAGATGCCCATCCCTGCTACTCTTCTAGCATACAAACATGCTCCTGTGGCTTCGATATCTCTGCTGAAAATGTATTGCTTGGAGCACCCTCTGACAGAGCAACAGAAAGATAACTTGCTGTGTTTGAATGATGCTGCAGAGGTGAGTGTGGGGGTATTGAGCATGTTAATAACTGTCTTCACACCTCTTATTTACATACACCCATTCTTGAAGCAAACTGAAAATTCCAGCAGATCAAAAAGAATAGGCACCAACTGCATTCCAGCCTCCTGCATAATGTCAGATCATCACCATGTCTCATTCAAAGCAGATTTCTATAGCAGTGGATTGAGGATATTGGGAGTAGTCTGCCAAGCTTTTGCTGTTCTGTCAAATGCCAGCATCTACCACTTTCTTGTATACTAACATGCTCCTGGTGCTGAACATTTTCTGCTGCAGAAGAATTGCTTGGACATTTTCTTGCAAAGCAGTAGCAAGACAGCTTGTTATGGTGACCTGGCTATAGAGGTGAGTGTGGGGGTGTTGAGTGTGATAATAAATCTCTTCATAACCTATATACACAAAATCACATACATACATTACACATACGTAAACCTACATGCACATATATACTCTAACTCACACATACACATAAAACTGCATTGAAACCATAGACTCCCCCACACATGATTTCATACATATCCACACTAAACCCAACCGAGAGATAGACCCACATACACAGACACTCACACATACACACACAGAAGCGTGAATTCTACTTCATCCAATCAACAAAAAAAGAGAGATAAAATGTGATTCATAATTTATAATGGGGAAAATATGACCCATCTATGAACAGACACGGGCTACTCTAAAGTGTCTTTTCATATGGAAAGTGATAATGGCCAGTTTATTGAAGGACTATGGCTATTGAAGGCTATAAATTTATTGAGAATTCCAAAAAGTTCAATGAAAGACTATAGCTATTTGAGGCTGTAAATGTATTGAGGACTCTAAGTAAACTAGAAGAGACTATGGTCTACCTTTTATTTGTGCTTGAATCATCTATTGGACTAATTAATCACCTCTCACATCCATACCAATTAAATTCTCCATCAACAGCTAAGCTTAGTGCAGTGTCGAAGCCTTGGAAGAGTTAATAGTTTGCAAGCAACGTTTCATGTTGAAGAACAACTCAACTCCAGAATGGATCATTAGAGAAAGGTGATACAAATGAGCGCATTCATGACAAGATATAGGATGTGACTCACAAATCTTTATTAATTACATAACTGAAAGTGTTAATTAAGAGATACAACACACCTTCCCCTTAAAGAAAGGAAGGATCACACAAATGTTAAATTTAGTACAGAGTGAGTGCCTTCCACTTTTTTTTAGGCTACACACTTTAATGGAATGACGAGAGTGTAGTGATAGTAGTGGATGTGTGGAGTTCTATTTCATCCTGAGAAGTTGAAGGTCCTGACTGTTTTTGTTGTACTGGAACAAGAGCAGCAATCTCATTTTCAGCTAGACCGAGAACATCAATGAAAGATTCCTCCTGAAGAGCTGAAACCTCATGTTCTGCTTGTTGTAACACTGGTTCTGAATTATTCTTGTGAATTCTTATGTGGCCCTGGTGGCATCTGAGGGAAAGTACATCTACCAACTCAATCGAGAAAACACTGGACCTGCCACTTCCTGAATCATACCAGGCAGCCATATATGACCTTCTCCAAAATTTTTAACACAAATTTTTATCTCCAATGTTGATCCGCTTGATTCTAGCAGAATTATTATGATAAAACTTTTGCTTCTTCTGCTTCTTTTCCACTCGCTACTGATATTTGGCTTCAATAACTTCAATCTAGTATGAGGTTGGTACCCAAGTAAGACTTCGACAGGGGATACTTCAATGGCAGATTGTAGTTTAATGCAATAAGCCATTAAGATTTTAGCTAAATGAAATGGATTGCTCCTTCTGTCACTTTCTTAGACCTTTCTGTACTACTTGTATAGCCTGTTCCACGATCAATTAGATGCTGGCTGATACAGCACTGAGGTGATGTTTAATTTTATTTCTCACAAGAAATGAAGCTAATTCCTCACTCATGAAATACACTCTCAGGCACTATCATTTCTGGTATCCCAAACTGAGAAAATACTGTATGTAAGTGCTCGATTACTGTAGCTGTAGTAGAGGAGTTGGTAGAGAAAGGTTCAATCCATTTGGAGTGAGCATGAATTGGCACTAAATGCATCCCTCCAAACAATGGTCCAGCAAAATCCAAATGCAATCTGGCCCATAACCTGGCAGGCTACATCTATGGCAATAGAGGCACCATTGGGGGTACAGACTGTGACTGCTGGCACTGGGTGCAAGAACTCACACATGGATCTATGGTCTGACCAAGCCCTGGACAGTGAAGATTTTCCTACACCCACAGCATAAACAACTCCTAAACATCTTTTATTTTATTATTCACAATATGTAAAGAGCAAAAGGAAAAAAAATTACAAAGGAATTTTTACATTTCTGTCAATAGTGCAGTTAGTGAGAGTATGAGTGAATCCACAAAACTCCCCCCACCACATCCCCACAGTATGCGAACTTATCTTCTTCAATGAGTCTTTGCCTTGGGTGAACTGTATATCTTGATCTTGTTATGACTGGTACTAATGTTTTGGCTTCTGTAGTTAGGTTTGGACTGACTTGCTACCCTGGAGTGCCGGTAAGATAGTCAGGTATGTTGTCCACTGGAGCAGACTTGAGACAATTAATTAAAATGTTGTCCAACCTTGGACCAAGGTCAACTGTGTCAAACTTGTCAGACTTGCTGACCACCCAGAGAGTACCTACATATGGGCATGTGAGCGGTGACTTGTGCTTGTCTCACTGGATGAAAACCTGGGTGCAATTGCCGAATGCAGCAGACCTGTTGGTGTGGGATGTGCCATGCCTACTCACTAGAATTGTGAGAAGGTTTTCATTGCTTGATGGAGTGATGGAAGGAAGTCGACTGAATGCGAAGATTCAATTACATCTAATGCCTTGAAAAACCCCACCTGTCCTGGGCCACCAAAGATGAATACCATAAACCAACTCTGCACTGGAGCAGCCCTAGTCTTCCTTAAAGGCAGTGTGGGGATCCAGCATGACAAATGGCAGTTCATCTATCCAGCTATGACTCTCTCTGAGATGGGCCATGAGGGAAGCTTTCATTGTATATGGAATCATTTCACCACACCATTGATCTAAGGATGATAGGAAGCAGTGAAGTAGGCCTTCGTGCCTAGCTGGTCCCAGAGTGCTGAAATGAATGGTGGATCACAGTCCGAGGTCATCTCACTTGGTACGCCAGATCTTGAGATCCACTCACGGAAGAACATTTGGGCTCATGCTGGTGCAATCAAATTAGCCATGGGAATAGCTTCAGCCCAACAAGTGAATCTTGCTGATAATGGTGAAGAGATAAGTTAAGCCCTGAGAGGGTGAGATGCATCTCACAATGTCCACATAGATTGGTTGAAACAGTTTGTAGCTCCTCAAATTTTTTTGGGTGAGGGCGAGTATGTTTGCTAACCTTGCTCTGATGACAATCCATGTATAACTTCCACCAGTTGATAAAGTCGTTGTTCATACATGGCTACACAAATTCACTGGAGATTGCCAAAAAAGTGGACTTTTCCCCCAGATAAGCAAGACTGTGGATAGCATCAATCACCTTCTTATACCATGGTAATGAAATGAAATGTCTGGAGTGCACATATGCTGTATCACACAGTAGTTTGATTCTGCCTCTACGAACCATCTGGTTTATTTATCATGTGGATGGCAGAGATGTAAAGACTCTATGATCTCCAGCAGATATCTTTTTCTATCATATCCTAAAATGCTATCTTGGCATCTGTAAGTCGATCCAGGGGAAGACGTTAGGAATACAGATGTTGAGGAGGGCCAGTGGTTAGAATGTAATGGAAAACATCATGCTTGCTGATCTGTGAATGGAAGTTCAGTATAATGATGCTGGGAAACTCAAAGAGAATGAAGGACCACTGATTTTGATTCCAGGTGTCGACTTGTAGCTCACCACAGTTTTCATGAGTGGCCTGTCCAGCCACACTGCCTGCATAGGGGACAATGGCGTAAAGGGTGTGCCATTGAAAGTCAACTGTCAGGTGCTCTGAAGATAGGAAGGCTGAGGTTGGGTGTGGTGACAGTAGCTAGTCTGAATGACCAACTCATTCATCATTGGTTGCAATGTGGAAGCCATTGGCATCTATTAGTGGGATAATATGAGTGCATGTCTTTTGATCTTGGAGGGATTCCGGGAAGGTGCTGACAGTTGCACCAGAGTCAACCAAAAGAGTGTGCTTGAATGACTGTCATTGAAGTAGAGGAGGGAGATAGCTGTATCTCCATTGTCAACCACATAGATGGAGTAGTCCAACAGCATTTGACCCTTTCAGGATTGGTTAATGTGTTAAAAGCTCTTTTTTTTAAGACAGCAGACAATGGGAGCTACTTGCGGACAGCCGAGTCATTTCCTGTCATTCTGAACTTGCACGGGGGCCTTGTACTTTTGTGTCTTGTCAAGCAAATACTTCACTATCACCAACAAACAGTATCCTGCAATGCCTAGCCAATGAACTTCTTGCTAGACTAAAATAAGTTTCCAACAAACAGTATTCCCAATCACTTGGAGCAATAATTGAAAGTGTGGTTAAGCAACTTTAATGACATCAATCGGCAAACAAGATCAAATAATATACTAAAGTAGGACACTACAATAGGGTACTAGTCTCAAACTAATATACAGAGTAGAGATTCAATTCAATTATAGTTCAGTTGTAGTTCTTGCTATTTTCCTTCTCTCTCTCCTCTTATTTTCTCTTCTTGAGCTCCCTCTCTATAGAAGCTGCCATGCCCTTCCTTGCTCTGAGAAGTGGGCCAATCGGTTTACTCCAGCTCATATCCCAATGTACTCATTTATTCTAGACATTTCTCTGTGAAATTTGATAGTATCTTTGTTTGGGTGTCTTGACTGCTTGTGGTGAAACTCTTGCCGGGAACACTCATGTCTGGCCACAACTCCTTGAACCTCATTTAAGAAATAAGCGATATGCCAGATCCTGTATCCATTTCCATCGTCACATTCTGTTAATCAATGATGATTAACACTTCAGTAGTTTGATCATGACTAGTGGAGTTTAAGTAGAACTATGGGTATTCAAAATCCGATCCATATTTCTCCTAGATTTACTTTACAAACCTACAGTCAAGAATAGTTTTCATTCCTGAGGGATCTCTTTTCTTACTCCAATAGCACTCTTGATATAACTCAGTTCACCACACCCGTCACAAGTAACATCCTTGAATCTACACTAATCTGCATGGTGATCAAGGTTTCCACACCTGTAGCACATGGAGTCTCCCCTTCCTTCCTCTTTATCTTGCGGAAATCATATTGTTTCAATTCTTCCACATCATACATAGTGGTTACTGTCAGCTCCTTCACATTTTTTTTCAACAGTTTCAGGAGTTGTAGCCAATTCTACTGATTTTTCATACTTCAGCTCATTCTGAGTTTGTTTTACCATTCTCTGATGATCCTTCCCAGGGTCATGTTGCTGTTTAATTGCTTATGTTTGATTCATAAAATTTTTTGCCAAGTTATTTACTCTTTCAAGTCTATAACACAACATTGATTAGTGAAAAGGACAGGATCCTCATTTATGCTATGGAGGCTATCTTAGGAAAAGTGGACGACTTTGAGGGTGGAAGAGAAAGGTAGCCACAATATGTGGAGTGGTTTGATTTCCCCTTTAAATTGAATGAAATAGTCAGTGATGGGAAGTTAAGACCAGTGTTTCTATCAGTGCTACTGAGTTTGCTGCATCCAGTTAATCCTGGGGAACAGACATTAAAAGATCTTATTTAAGTTTAGACAAATTTCTATAGGCCTACTCCTTCAGAGATAGTCCAATACTTCAGATTCCACAGCATATTTGGAAAGCCAAGTAAGTCCGTAGCTAATTTTGTGACAGAACTCGCATTGTACGAGTGCTGTTACTTTGGCACCACACAAGAAGATATGTTTCTGGATCGCCTAGTCTGTGGTATAGATGATGATGTTGGACATCGTCTGGTATGTGTATGTACCTGAAAGCTTGAAGGCTGACACTCGTAGCAAAAGGGAAAAGGGGGTTAGGAGATATGTTGAGCCATTGAATATAATTCCAGGGAACTGGCAGGAATTTCTTCACATCAGTGATAATAAGACTGAGTTGTTCTCCTTCCTGGCAAGAAGTGTGGTAGGCATTGATACCAACAAGCAGGTCATCACCACACACAACATTGGCATGCTCTGCATAAATCGCCAAGATGTGTTGGGTCTGGCTTCATGCACCCATGCAGAGGCTGATACTCGTATCCTACTCCACTTGGAGGATGCTGTGTGACATGGAAATACCAGGGTGTCAATATGCACAGTTGACACAGATGTTGTAGTTCTTGCTGTAGCATCAGCCCAGCAACTCAACATATCCGAATCGTGGATTGCCTTTGGTGCAGGGAAGAGTTTCAGATTCTTTGTTTGTCATGAAATAGCCAGAGCATTGGGTCCTGATCAGTGTATCACTTTACCGATATTTCATGCTTTCACTGGGTTTGATACAGTGTCCTGTTTTTCAGGCAGAGGTAAGAGGACTGGATGGGACACCCGGAATGCATATAGAAATGTCACCCCTGCATCTGTGCCTTGGTTGCCAGGCCAGCTCCACAATCCATACAAGAATGGTTAGCACCCCTGGAACAATTTGTCATCTTGCTATATGATCATACCAGTAGCCAGAACTCTGTTAACAGAAGCAAGAAAGCAGCTGTTTACTCAGAGAGGCAGAGCAATAGATGGTTTACCCCCTACACAGGCTGCACTCATCCAGCACATCAAGAGGGCTGTGTACCAAGCTGGTCACTGCTGGGCCCAGATGATGATTGCAGCTGCAGAGCTTCCATCTCTGAGTGAATTGGGTTGGAACAAGAAAGCTGAGGGTGGCTGGGAAGTATGCTGGACAACCCAACCAGAAGCCACACAAGCTTGTAGGGAACTCATATGTTGTGGCTGCAAGAAAGACTGCAGAGGACATTGCAAGTATTGGAAAGCTTCTCTGCAGTACACTGTGCTTTGCTTTTGCTGTGGATTTTGCACAGACTAATCACTGCAACAATAATATGAATTTTGACAGCATTTAACGTTGTTAAATAATGGTATGAGGTACATAAATCAATTTTCCTAATGCTATGATGGACTTGATTTAGCATAACAACAATATTATGACAAATGATGGCAGCCATTTTGGAGAACAGATGACATTTTTGTTACAGAGCGAATCTTCAATGTCCCTAGGGCCAAAAATCTTAATCAATATGTATTCTAACAGTGTACCAAATTTCATACCTTAATTGGTACTTCTGGGTTATCCCCCCCCCCCCCCCCCCCCCTCCCCAAATATGAATTACATAAATAAAAATTCTAGGATGCTGAAAAGTTTTAATATGAAGTATTACTTACATGTAATAATTAATAAATAAGAATTCTAGAATACTGAAAAGTTTTAATATGAAGTATTACATCCAAAATGCACATTCCGTTAGCCCTAGCCCTAGCCCTAATATAGCCAGAACCCTAGCCCTAGCCCTAGCCCTAATATGCATAGGAGATAACCCGGAAACACCAAAATGGTACTATTTGTGCAATTCATATTTGTGGAGAGATAACCCGGAAGTACCCTTTAATCATTAAAGGCATGATTTTTCATATATAAGCTAGCTATTAAATCTACCCATTTCACGGAATTGGTAAAACTCAGTTACCCTTCAAGCTACCCATCCTTAATAGCTTCTAGTGGCCCTCTTATAGGTTAGCCATGAACTAATTCAAATGGGGAAAATCCTGTTGCATTATGAGGTGTACCTCGGTAACATAATAGGAAAAGCTTTAGGGCTTTGTCCCACTCTCTCACTTCACTGCCAAATATCCTCATCATTCCTTTAAGGGAGGCATGCCATCTCTTTAGAGTGCCACTTCCCTTTGGTTGGTAGGACAATGTTCTTAGCTTTTTGATACTATGCAGGTCACAACCTGTCATGCTAAGGTATCTACATATATGCTACCTTGCTCTGTCAACAGCTCCTGAGGAATTCCTGTGTGAAAAATCACTTCTATAAGTCCATTAGCCACTGACACAGCATCAATCTTTTTGAAGGGAATAGTATACAAGAATCTTGTTCCCACACACATAACTGTTACAGTGTATCGGAACCCAGACTATGTAGGGGACCTACCAGGTCTGCTGCCAGTCTGTAGTATGGGATGGATATGATAAGTGTCTTCACCAGTGGCTCTCAGGCTTTTAGAACTCTCCCTGCTCTCTGGCAATCTGGGCAGGCTTGTCAATACCTTTTTACATCCCCACGAAGGCCTGGCCATGTAAAGTACTCTAATATATAATCGGCAGAGGTTTTGTTATGTGAATAGTGGCCACCTACTAATCCCCTTGTGTGTAACATCAAAAATCTCCTTTCTTCTGATAGTTTCTCCTGAACCTACACCCCATTCTCTTCCACCATAAAACCACCAACCTGCTCATCACCCATTCTTGTCATCTCAGCCAAACTATGGTCTTCCTTTTGCTGATTTGCCAGCACATGAACCTCCTCTCCTTCCACTAAAGTAGGGAGTGGCTGGTCATTAGCCTCAATGTCTTCCTTCTATAATTCAATAAGTTTTTCTGCCTGTACTTCCCCATCAAAGAGTTACCCTCTTCCACATCTGCCTCATCAATTTCTGACTCATCAATTTCTGCTTCATTGATTCCTAGTGTCCTCTGATTTGCTTGTCAGAACATCAATCACCACTACTTCTGCCCCTTCCTCTACCTGAGGGGAGGTATTTTGGGTTAAATCTGGGATAGCACTTTTTAGTAGGCCTGCTACCAAACCCTGCTTGGGTGTTTTACCTTTACCCTGCCCTGCTGGAAGGCTGCTAGTAGGTACTGCCAACTTAACAACTTGTTTTGACACTGCCCCATCCCTACCATCTGCTGCTATGCTATCAACCCATTCCCTCACCCGGGTCTTTCTCTGAGCCCTAGTAATGGCCCTGACTTTACCTGGTGTGGGGTCATAAATTTGAGGCTTTCTTCCTGCAAGAAGGGACCTAGTTAAAGGGTGGCCTGTGCCTAATAGAATCTCAGGGGTATTATCCCTTAAAACCATGTCTTTCACTTTGGTCACTTTCCCTTCACAATCAATCTCTACTTCAGCTTCCTCTAAGTAGGTAACTGAAAAATCACCAAGTATTATCTTCATTTGGCTCCCTGTAAATTGGTTCTTCTTTACCAGCCTTCCAGGTATAGCTGATCTGATGGCTCCAGTATCAAGTATAATAGGGCAACCAACCTCATTTACTCTACCCACAGTCTTACCCAATGGTAAAGTAGGATCATGAGAGTGAATTTACTTAACTGACCCTGGGCTCAGGACGCTCACTCCTGTAATGGCCCAATGTTTGACAGTTAAAACATGTCACACTATCTTTATCAAGTTTGATCACTGCCTCTGTATGGCAACCCAACTGGCTACACCTTTGGCTTTCCTATCCCTGTCCAGAAGACCTGCCACTGCCCCGCCTCTATTACTTAGTGACTCACCTTCCCTGGGTGGTTGGGCTGTGTTATCCTTATTTCCTCTAGACATCCAGCTGTACTTCTGGTATCCTCCCTCATGTTTCTTCCAGCTGACTTGCTGTGTTGAGTGTTGACTGTGCCTCCACACCCTTCTCCATATATAGAAGTTCTTGGCATCCCAGAGCCGTTGATGATTGTAATTTATTGATGTGGCATCTCTGCTTTGTTGCTATCCAGTAGCATTAAGGTCTCTTCTGCAAAATGCTGGTGGAGGAATCCCCAGAAATTTCTTGTAGTGCTGCTTCTGGTGTAGCTAGTTTTCTTTTAGCATCGAGAGTAATCGCAGGACATTTCTGAGTAGGATTTCTCAATTTTTATCCACAGAGGGCTTTATTAACCAGACTATCCTTCATGCTTTGTCCACTGTGGCACCCATCTGTTCCAGCATCATTGATTTAAAGACTTGGTATGGGGTGTCCCCTTTTATAGCCTCTTCTTGAAATGATGGGAGTGCCTCCCCTATAGCTGCTTCCTTACTAAGTTGATCCATTCCTCCTGGGAAATCTTAGCTTCCCTCATCACCAGTTCAAAGTTGTCAAGGTAAGCAATAATGTGCTGCCAATCTGGACTTCTTGTTGGGCAAGTCTCTGTTAAGCTCTAGATGTCTAACCACCAATTCTAGGTGGTCTCTCTCTCTTCCTTTCCTTGAATTCCAGGCGGTCTCTCTCCTTCCTTTCTTCAAATTACAGGCATTCTCTCTTTCCTTTGTCTCTCTCTCATCCTCCATGAGATATGTAAGCAGGGCAGTCATGGATTGTGCCTCTGGTTGTAACACCTCTGGTCTCAAAACTCCACTAAGTTCTGCTGCAATGGTGGAGTCGGAGTACTCACTGTTTGGTGTTGAAAATTCTGTAGCCTAGGGGTTGTAAACTGGCATGCAGAATTTTCCCCATGTTGTATAGCCCTTGTGTCATATGGGTGTCGACTCTCGCTCATTTTCCCCAATACACTTGAAAGTTCTCAATATATTCAAAATGAACAAAAATAAAAATAGTAGCACTTGCTGGCTAGGGTGCCATTAGCTTCAGCTATAGCCACAGCTACCATATGTTGGGGACCACCTGAGACAAACTAGACTAACCAAAGCAATCTGGTTTTTTGGTACCAATTTTAAATTGTTTTCAGGATGGCATGGATAGAACATAACAGAACATTTCTCAAATGGCTCTGGTTGAGCGTTTAAAGGCTCAGCCAGGCCTCACAAAAATGACACAATTACAATAAACAAATAATTAAACACAATGTTCAACATTGTTTTCTGTTACATAAACACAAAATTTCCACCTTGTTTTCTGTTATTCATACACATAGTCCTTCATTATTAAATCAAAAATGTTTGAGGCTGACCCCAACACATATATATACAAATGAAAATAAAACATATTTCTTTGAAATATAAATAGTAAATAGGGATGACGTGTCAGCAAAAAGTGCAGAAACAAGAATTCTGTGACTGTTGTGTTACAAAATTCCCTACTTCACTGATTTCTGTGAATTTAGAATTCTACACGATATTGTGACAGTCTGTGTTACAAAATTCCTATGAACTTAGAATAATTATTCTAAATGAGTTAGCTACAAGCAAATTGAAGAGGTGGCACTCTTTCAGCATCCATCTTACAGATTATATGAGAATGTGGAATCAGTGAAGTAGGGAATTTGAACACACACTGTTACAGTTTTCTTGTTTCTGCACTTTTTGCTAACACATTATCCCTACTTACCATTTTTATTTTAAAGAAATATTTTTTATTTTCACTTGTTTCCTTTAGTTTTTGCACACTGTCAGATGGCTGGCTACAGTACTGGATTGGCATCTTGTATACATCTGATTGGCATCCACAAGTGCATATTCTACCTGCACCTCTCAAGAGGTAGTGCATTCACCCAGTACAGTACTCAATTACTCTTAATTAATTAGAATCGAGTTTATTTAGCTATATTTATGTCTCTATAAATATTTATACAATATAAGCTCCTGCAGGGCTTCTGCTTCTGTCCATATCAGTATAAACAAGAGAAATTGATAATTCAATATAATATCAATACCACTATTAATAATTGCTAGTTGAACTTTTCGAAGTCTTCATGTCATCACCTGTGCCTTCTGTATTATGCCATGGATACATTAGTATTAGAAATGAAACATGTGTACCATGTTTTAGAACTGTTGATTACCATGGATGAACCTGCATTTGTCCCCATGTCGACATTTCCCCACCGAGAATAGGTGACACTTTTCTGTAGATAACACACAGTCTTGAATAATTAAGTTTGTTACAGTCTCCTGAATTCTAGAACTACTTCAATAGTGAATGCTGATTGAGATATTATATCTATATGAAGAGATTCAAGAAATTACTTCCAAGAATGAAATGCATTGCAAGTTCAGCTTGAAATGTGATGAGCAAACCTGTCAGAGCCACCGAGACTACTCCCAGTGACTCTGCCTGTAACAAGGCAGGGAACAAGTAAAGGACATCAAGAAGTTAATAATAAGAAGGCAGGGAACAAGTAAAGGACATCAAGAAGTTAATAATAAGAAGGCAGGGAACAAGTAAAGGACATCAAGAAGTTAATAATAAGAAAGAGAATAAAGAAATTAATAAGAAAGATAATAACAAAGTTAATTAAGATAGCTAATTGAGATAATGTGTTATGGGTTTCCGATGAAGGAAATTGATTATGAGAACAAAGAAAACGAAGTGGTTACAATAAACTCATTTGGTGAATGAACAGCTGGCCAGGCAGGGTGCCGGAGCAGGGCCCCCGAATGGTCTGACTATATAAAGACACAACTAAACTGTTGAGAGTGTGAAAAATATCCATGTTGTAACTGAAAGTGTGATATTGAATATTGAATATTGGAAAGATCATTGTTATTTAATACTATCTATTTTGAAGTGAGACAGGGTGTGTGAACCTACTGTTGGCTACTTATAACCACAGTAGGTAGCCTTAGTTAATACTATAACAACTGGTGATTAACTAGGGAGCGGGGCAGCTATCCTAGTTTGCAGAAAATATTAGCTGAAGTAGGAGTAGCTCGCTCACAAAACCTATTGGTAAGGTGAGCTACAGACACAATAATTAGCTGAACATTGTTTGAAAAGAATGGCCAGCCCTATAGAACCAAACATATTGGTAAAGTGTATCAAATATACTTTAATTCTTTGGGTCAGGGCTAACCTTGTAGCATGCCCTGGAATATTCCTTTTTGTATTCAGATTGTGGAGGATCACTAACAGAGAGAACCACATCAAAGTGACCACAAGGATTTCTTATTTACATTGCCATTTGTATCACGTCCTCATTGAAATTTGGATACACAAAGGCAGGACTGTGCTTCTGCTACACATCTAGGTCAATTTTGTACACAAGCATGCCAGCATGCAGATAACTTTGTAACCAACAAGTTGCACACAAGCACAAGATCAAAAACGATGTGATTTACAATTCTGAGTGAGCATGCTCAGTATTAAAAAATGAAATTACTAATCAACAACAATTGTATTAACAATGCATACACTACACTCCTTTCTCCTAAGAAAAGGACATATGTATTCAATTCAGTTCCATTCAGGTTCAAACCTATCGGATGGTTTCCTGATTCTTGAGGGATATTTCTTTCTTGCTGGTGGTGTTGCAGCAGGGGAAATTTCTGTTGAAGGACGTGCTTCATCAGTTGTTTTTGGAGACACAAGTGCTTCTCCCTTCTTTGGTGGAACATGAGTAGTTGGTGAACTTGAACCTCTTCCAGTGAGTTCAAGTCCCTTGTAGTAGAGTCTACAACTTCTTCAGGCTGTTCTTCCACTCTTGTAATATTAGCGTAGATGCCTCAGTCTGATCTTGACCGTTCAGCTTTCTGCAAGAGATTTCACACAGACATGGACATGGTTTTAGAGGATTTCTGGGTATTGAACAGTCCCACACACAGGTCCCTCATTTCCTTCTGCCAATGCAGATAAAAGATGTACTGAGAGTCTTTGAGGAAACAGGAGTCCTTGTTGTACATTCTAGACTTAATGTACTTGCTGGGAGACAGCTTTATCTCAGAGGGATGATACTTTCTGATCTGTCCATCTGGAAATAGCACGGGAAAGCACATTACATCGAGAAAATATTCTTGATTGTCAAGTGGATTCTCCTGGATGTTGAGGAGCTTGTACTGCTCGATATCAGGTTTGCTGCCCAGATTTCTGCCAAGATTTCTTATAGTGTAAGACAAATCCTGAAACATCTTCCTTGGTGAACTTCTCTAGCATATTGGAAGTGGTGTTGCTCACCACTTCTATGGCCTCCATGGCTGCAGAGTCAACAGACTTGTCGTCTACTTCCTTGCTTAACCAGTTGATCTCTCACAACTTTGCTCTCTCCTCTTTGATGGCATCAACATTAACTAGGCTGCGCCAGACTTTTTTCTTTTTTTTTGCCATTGGCTAGCCATTGATGATAATGTATGGTTCGGGACAATCAAGCATTTTGCCTCCTTTTACCTCATCCATGGTTTGTAACATTTTACTCAGAGGCAGAGGCAGAAGAAACATGACCCCCTTGCACACTTTGAGGCAGTTGTAAGTAGGCACTTCCCCGGTGAACGTGCCCAACCGAACTATGGTCTGATATGATTTGGCACACTGTACGAAGTGCCTGCTTAGAAGGTTAACTTTTGCAATTCAGGTGGCATGGGAGCTACTTGCAAGCTGTTTAGAACACAGTGTGGTGGCATCAAGTTGTGCTTGATGGAAGACTTACAGTAATTGCACATGTAATGGGAGACATTGGTGGCATCAGTACTGACCTGCAGCAAGTACTTTTAGTGCTGGCCACTCAGTTACTCCCAGTGTGTCGCCAAATATCACAGTGGTCACATTTTCTAAGTAGTGAAACTGCTCACAGCTACAGTATGCATGACCGGGATAGTCATTCCTCTTTTTTTTTATATTTGGCTATCAACTCTGCATTAGCATATAGCAGCTCAGACTCTAGATTCGGCTTTCTGAATATACAGTCAGCATGATCACTGACAGATTCAGGCTCATAAGCTGAGTCTACAGAATTAAGAAAGAGAGCATCTGCTGTCGTTATGGCCAACCAAGGGGTGACCTTTGCGATCTAACTCTATCTCATGAGGCAGTTCGACAGTCTTGTTAGTGTGCATGTTGGGGCAACCCTCATCACATTCTTGTAAAGCTATTCATACTTCATGCATGGGATCTTCAAACTCTGCCTTCAGATCTAGAATAGCATTAACCTCTGATTCGGTGAGCTTACACTTGCTAGAGCACTTCCACTTTAGTGTGTTACCCTTACTATTTCTTTCCCTTTCAAATACTTCATTAATTATGCATCTCCCATTGCCATCAATGGGTATGGGGTCTTTTCTATCAGTCTGTTTATATGATGCATCATAAAAATGTGGTTTACTGTGAAGCGTGTGTAAATCCTCACCAAAATCATTCTTGCCAGTGTTCTGAACATGTTTTATAGCCCTCACTGCTCTGAGCAGTGAACCTGCACACTCTTTGCATACCTGCAAGGCTTTAATCACCAATCGCTTTGCTGCAATGAGAGACACCACAGCTCTATGATTATTTCTAGATATTTCCATTGCTACATTTGGGTGGAGTTTTTTTTTTTTTTTAATGTTCTTATTACCCAATCTAGGGGATAAATGCTCAATAAACATTTTCTGACTTAAGCCACATAGAATGCTTGCTATCAGATTTAGCTTCTGCCAATTCATATGCTGTTTCCTGTAAGCACACAGTCTAATTCTGCTGCTTGCATAATACTTCCTGGCACATTTAATCATGGTAGATGCTTTGTTAGCATAGTATGATTTACATGCTGTTTTTTTTTTTTTTGGTGCCAGAATCATTCTTTTACCTTACTTGGATGCCAATCTAGAATTTCTCTTTTGTCTCCAAGACTGTCCTATAATGAGCATTAGAATACATTTTAAAAAATCAGGGTCAGCCCTGTAACTCTCACTTTAATATATACTTTTTTTAGGTTCAGGGTTATCCTTGTAGTGTGCCCTGATATATTCCTTGTATTCAGGGTTAACCCTGTGATGCTCTCTAGAATATTATTTTTGAGGTTAAGGGCTAACACTGTAATGCTCCTTGGAATATTCATTTTGAGATTTTGGATTTTTTCTTAGTGAGCCTTAGATGAACTTTTTTTTTTGAGTCAGGATTCGCTGTGTATTTTTTTTTTGCAGCTGCTTTCAGACTATCTGCATTAGCCTCTTAATAAGTTTTATTGTGGGCACTGATTTTTTCAGTATTATTTTCACAATATTTTTTTTTTTGTGATTTTATCTTTTTTTAGCAGAGACCATTATGAGCTTGCTATACACATAGCTATAACAATATTGGTATAGCTGCTAGTTTAGATTTGATTTATCTTCTTTTAAATGAGGCTCTACATTCAAGATTCAGAAGTGTAGCTCCGATAATGATATTCATAGCATCACGCTCAAACCAGTTTTAATTGTGCACGTAAAATTGGTAGCGTCAAAATAGCGGTTTTAATTTGACACTACAGCTATTAATCTGGGATATACTTCATTAGTTTGTTAGCATGGCGAAGAAAATGAATAGGTCGTGGGCCTAGTCCAAAGAAATAATAAGCTGTTAGTATAACTATTGCATGATTTGCTGTAGACAGCTAGGCTCTAGCCCTGGAAATGCAGAAAAGAAATAATAATAAGAAAGATTGAGAACATTTGGTGATTTTGACAGAGTCTACACTTGCTACTTTAGCTATTGATTAGGAGGATAGAAACTATCCTGGTAGTTATTGTTGCTGCTTATATGACTGCAGGTGAGTTTTGTAGCTGAGGTTTGAGCCATAGAAGAGAAAGTGAAGCTTTCATGTTGTATTAGTCAATGATGCTGCCATCTTATTGGGTGATCATCCCTACGTAGAGATACCATACTCTCTGATACACACACACATGCACACATACACACACACACACGCACACATGTATATATACTAGCAGCATATACCTGGTGTTGCCCAGACAATTTCAACATGAAACATTATGGAAATCACTCAAATTTTGGCATGGTTGGCCCTTTAATTAGCTTTAGGCAGCCCTAACTACATCCTGTGGTTGTGGTTAATACCAAACCACACATATTGCCACACCTAAACGTAGTTAATAATCCTCACCTGGATACTTGGACTCCATATGCCCAATTTCAGCCTGATTAGTCCATAAATGAGTCTGTGTGTGGCTATGACAAAACTACACCCATTACCATGCCCATATCTGTTTAATAATGCTCACCCACATTCTTGGAGAGTACATACCAAATTTCAGTGTTTTTAGTCCCAGTGTTTCGCTGTGATGCCTACACACACATACTCATGAACCAAAATATATATTAAAGTGGGTTTGTAGATCTAACTCCTTTGGTCCAAGCATGTCACAGGGTCAACTCTGTAGTTGCCTGTGATCGCTGACTTCAAGTATGCTGTCACCAGGTTGTTCACAACCACTGACTGTCATTGATTAGATATAGTAAAATTATCTTAATAAAATAACTGATACACCGAGACACTGAATGAAATCACCACACAACTGGTCAAAACTCAACAAAACTGGTAAAAGGTGAATGGACCCTCGTGGTGGCTCAGCTTAACAACTTTTACCAGTAGTGACATCAAACACTCACTGCAACATTCCAACGAAACCAATGCTGATAATACTGATAGAGTTACATTAAATTACAGTTCATACTGATAATATATACTGTCCTTAGTTGAGATTCATCAACCTCAGCTACTGTTCATCTGGAGGGGCAGCTCATTGCCCTGCAACAAAGAGTTATTCAGAACATCTTTTTTTGGCACTTTTTTGCTTTACACACCAATGGAAACAGGTGTAGCCTGGAGGGATTCTGCCTGGGTCACTCCAGATGTTAAATTATTTATGCATACCATACAATAAGTCTTGTTCTTCCAAAGGGTTTGTCTGATCAAAATACCTTTTTTTGGCTTCTTTAGCCTGATATTAAAACAGTAAAGGGTGTGGTTTTATATATGTAATAAAAACATTCCACAGATTAAGGGTCCAACTCCCTGGGGTTTTTTTTTGGTTGTTACTGAAATACCATTTTTGGCAATTTTTAAGCCTTATACAGGGAAAGGAAGAGGTGTGGCCAAATGGGACCCAGCCCAGGTTAAGCCCTGATTGGAGTAGCATATTCATACCAAGTTTTAGACCTGTTAGTCCTAGAGTTTTCTGGTAAAAACACCACTTTTGGCTTTTTCTCTTTACCATGGTAACTATTTTCTGAAATTTTTGGCCCATGTTTTAAGTTGGGTCAAAGCCTATCATCATGCCAAGTTTCAGAGAAGTCCATCCACAGGTTTGGCCAGAATGATGGTACAGACAGACAGACAGACAGACAGACAGACAGACAGACAGACAGACAGACAGACAGACAGACAGACAGACAGACAGACAGACAGACAGACAGACAGACAGACAGACAGACAGACAGACAGACAGACAGACAGGCAGGCAGGCAGACAGACAGACATAGAGATATCTCCTTGTATATATTTAGAATATATATATACATGTACACATACATACATACATACATACATACATACATACATACATACACATACATACATACATACATACATACATACATACATACATACATACATACATACATACATACATACATACATACATACATACATACATACATACATACATACATACATACATACATATAAAGTTGAATTGTCTGTTTGTCTGTCTCTCTGTCTGTCCTCGATTCATGCTCTGAATGGTTGAAGTTAGACCCACAAACCAATATATATAGTTATAATCTGTCACCCATCTTTATGAGAATTACCAACTCCTTTTGCATTTTCTTATTCCTGGGTTTGGGCATCGTCTTGCATCCTTCGACTTTACTTATGGTTGTTGCTCTGCCCCTGTCTCATCCACCACAGCCTTTGGTGTCTATCGCTTGATTGCCTCTTATGGAAATCAAATATTATGTTGGCTGCCTCAGTTAGTAGATTTGGGAATCCAGAGTTCAACATTGTTCAAAGCTTCAGCTGGACATAAGGTAAAAAGATTAGATAGACTGAACATCTGATATACCTATTTGACATTGGTACAGTCATAGGTTATTTGCTCTATGTAGAAATCAATCTTCCTGGCCATCTCTCGCCATAAATCTCCATATTTCTTGTGAAGATTGAACAAAATCAAAGCAGCACTGAGCTGTTGAACATCCTAGAGCATTCATGAAGACCTCCTGAGCAGATCCCAATCTCTCTTTGCCTCTTCAGGTACATCATTTACATAGGCAGAAAGAGCTGTGCCAGTGAGTAGTGGTCGTAAACGATGGGGCCACTCCCTTTGAGGAATCTCTGCTTCTCTCATAGCTTCCTCAAGTTTATGGATGTATGCTTCTGGGTGGTCTCCTTCCTTGATTAGAGCCATTTTTTCTGCAATTTTTTTCTTTTCTTGTTTGCCCCTCTTGTTTTTTTGTTTTTTTTCTCATCTTCCTCACTTTGAAAACATTCTTTCAAGCATTTCTTGAAATATTCAGTCTTTCCTGCTCTCTCTGGAGATTATTATTCTACCTGATCTCTTTTAGTTTCATCACCTGCTGCACTTGTCTTTTCTTTCTTTCAACCTCTCTATCTCAACTTGATGTTATCCTCTGCCATTTGTGACATCAGTCTAGCCGTATTCTCCATTGCTGCCTCCAATGGCTTGTGGCTTCTGGTTTGGATTTGTCTTCTGCTGCTCTTAACTCATCCTGGAGATGATGCTGAGCACACTTCTCTTTAAAACTAAAAAGGGGAAAATGGAGACATCGAGGCCAAGGAAATGAATCCATGTTGATTTTGCTGGTCCATTTCAGGGTTCTTTCTTTTTTTTTGTGGTACTTGATGCCCATTCTAAATGGCCCATTGTTTAGGAATGAATACTACAACAGGTCCTAAAACTATTCAAGTTTTGTGGCACATATTTTCTAATTATGGGTTGCCAGAACATTTGGTTCTGATAATGGACCTTAGTTCGTATCTGCTGAGTTTTCTAATTTTCTTTAACTAATAGTGTGAAACACATCAAATGTTCTCCATACAACCCCTCCTACAATGGATTGGCTGAAAGATTTATAAGAAAGTTGAAAGAATCCATAACAGTAGAAAAAGCAGATGGAACTTCATCACATCATCACTTGGAAAATTCCTGCTAAGGTATCGAGTAACACTATATACAACTACGGGGTTGCTCCATGTACTTTGCTCTTAGGAAGAGAGATGATGACAAGAATGCACCTACTAACTCCAGAAATAGTAGCTGAAGTGGTGCAGAAGCAAGCTATTCAGAAACCAGCTTATGATTGTTGGGCAAAAGCAAGAAAGTTTCATATGGGACAGGAAATCATGTGCAAGAATTTAAGACCAGACCCAAAGTATATACCTGGTGTGATAGTGGAGAGACAGGGACCTCTAACTTACTTGATGGAAGTTCATAATGACATTATTTGGCATAGGCATTCGGATCATCTAGAGTAATTACATTGTCCTGTTAATGAAGACAGGTGCCAGGAATCAGCTGTATTTGAGGATTATCCATTTACAGATCAAAAGGATTATTATCCAATGCTTGACACAGTGCAAGGGGGTGTCAACTTTGTTCCCACTTCAGAAGCTGGAGCCACCAACTCAACATAAGAAGCAAGAATCACTGGGTTAACTTCAATTGCTGATTTACCACCATCTACTAAGCAATATCATTTTAGAGTTCACAGACTACCTGATCGTTTTGGATTTGGAGGAAATGTTCTTTAGTGTCAATTGACATTTATTGACACCCGTCAATGATTGATTTTCTATCACTAACTGTTAACAATTATTCTAAGTGAAAAGGAATGTAGTAAAATAATGTGGTATTATGATCGCACTTGTGGTATTGTCACTTCCTGTGTTCAGATATCTATATACACTGTGATTGTCATTGATTGTGCAAAATTATACAAGTTATAAAATACACTGACTCTTATGTATTGTGTGCTGATGTCTTACGTGAATTAGAACACTACATATATGTCCAATATAATTACAAAATATGGCCATTGGGACACTTAGATAGTTGTAGTATAATATATCTTTATGCAGGATATTTTCCTCCTGATGTTAACTAAGGTTTAAAATTTACAGGATCCTTGCAACCAAAATCCTGTCAGCCTTTTAAGATAACTATGCTCCTTGATTACTATCCTCTTTGTCCTTTTTTTTTTTTTGGGGGGGGGGGGGGGGGGGGGGGGGGGGATTTAACTGTTGTTCTATGAGGCTATTACATGGATTATATATATTTTTCACTCTATTTTACCATTGTTTAATCAAAATAACATTTTTATACTTCATTTGAAAGCTTCTTCTTTTTTTAATTTATTTTTTTAATAGTTTGACAAGAACCCTTCCTCCTCCCATTAGTCATAAACCAAGAATGAAAATAAAAAAATAAAACTGGTGACCATGCAAACTCAAACCATAAAAATTCATATACATATATTGTGGGGTGAATAGAGAGTATTAAGTAGAGTGTGTTCTGTTCTGTGGTGAACTGTTGACATCACTTGAAACAGGAGGCATTGCTCTGTGTGCCTGCCACACACATACCCCCAGCCCTAACCACATTCTCCCCAAACCAGGCCAGTAGTCTTGTGAGCAACCCCCCCCCCCCACACACACACACACACACACACACACACACACACACACACACACACACACACACACACACACACACACACACACACACACACACACACACACACACACACACACACACACACACACACACACACACACACACACACACACACACACACCATTAAATTAAGAATGGGTGCTAATGAAGGTCACATCAGTGTAATCATGAGCATATCGTGATCACAATTATTGCAGAAAGTATCATGATTGGCAATTGATTGTTCCAAAACCTTCTAAATAATTTCCTGGGCATTATTGGTTTTGGTTGTTTAAAAAATATTTTCCTTCATCAGTCCCCACATAGCCAACCTATCTCAATTTTATGTCAGTTTCAACTTCTGTTAACATTCTCCAGCCACCAAACAATACGTGCAAGAGGTGGCAGATCTGCATTGTGATAATATCTGGAAGATAGACAGCACTAGCAGAATCTTTCCCTTGGTTTTTTTCTCCTTCCTTCCAACACATTTACATATCAGAGGTTAATAAAAAGAATATTTAATAATAGTACTTAAAAATTAAGAAAAGAGTACAACCATGAATGAATGAACAAATCAATAAAAATGAAATCACTCATTGAAAAGTATCCTTTCTTGAATATAAAACCAGAAAATTAAGAGGAGCCTAAAGTAGACACACTTCTCAAAAATTTTAAATATTTCACCCTTCCGTTTCACTTGAAGATTGCAATCAATCAAGCTTTCTTTTATAGCTCTATCCAACTTGACTGTTGAGTGGATTTTAGGTCCACTACCACAACATTCCATTTCTTACAATGAACAAATTTAAGTTAATTTACACATATTGATTGGCTTATTAATCAGTCAAGGCAATCAAACTCCAATGCAAACCCCATTATCTCCTCGGATCATTTGGTCACACTATGTTTCTTTACCAGCATGCACCTCTAAACTTTCAGAATCAAACTTACTGATTTACAGTAATATTTAATTATGTAAGGTGCTGATGGTAGTTTAAAATTTTTGTTAAGTGATGTGATAACAATAAAATTAACATTTGAGCTCAAAGTAAACTAACCACTTCCTGTGACTTCCACTAATGTCTGGATCAAATACAACCTAATAAAGCATATCAAACAACTCAACTTCATGCACTACAGTTGAACTAGCAAAATTGTTTGAAAACTATTTGATAGCCTGTTTGGTATCCATATCTTGGGTGATGAAATTAAGTTTGAAGTACCAAGTAAGTTTTTTTTTTTTTGGGGGGGGGGGGTAATTTTTTCAATAGTTTAGGAAGAAGTAGTCCTTCTGGAGTCCAAAGCCATCCAGGATAGATGTTGGGACATGACATCAGAGAGCCATTTGATTGTGTCATCATCCAGGACCTGCAGACCATGGATGTCATTTGGTGGCGAGTATTGGCATCTTTGTATAATATAATCTACAATATGACCCTCCATACCACACTAGCAGATCGCTAAAGGGGCCATTCCCCATTTGTATATATATGAGTGGAAGTGCCCAATGCAGGTTCTATGGTGGTTTAGCCTCATCCATGCTGGTCTTGCCAGAGTAAATCCCAGTGGATGAGGTACAGCATCAGGGATGAAGGAGAACAGTCTGGAGGCACTGTTGAACCATTCTGCACTCCAAACATGATACGCCCAATGTGCCACACTGATGTTTTGCTCCTCCGATGGTCCTGAGGAACTGTTCTGCAGCTGGCACAAATGGGTGCTGTGACCTCAGTCGCTGAGGCTGCTTGGCAGGATCTGCAAGCTTGTGGTAAAGCAGATGGCCTGGTGCAAGAGCCTGGCAATGGAGAGATATCGCGGCCTTCCTTTGGCGAACCTCAGCAGGTTGGATGCCTGCAAGGATGGGAAGGTTGTCCAATGGTGTGGGAAGCAGGCATCCAGTAACTACATGGAGAGCATCATTAATTGCTGCATCAATGATACGAGTGTGTGCACTACGATACCAGACAGGTGTGCACTACAGCTACACTGGCACCCCACCCCGATCCAGCAAGCTGTCTCATATAGGCTATGCATAAAGTTAGTCTTCCACGCAGTGACTCAAGGTGTTGGTAATACATAAGTGACCCGTCCAGTTTCACACCCAGGTATGTTGGTGGTATCTGGGTGGAATGACAGACACTAAGCTTACATCCTGCGTTCCTACAATTCAGATGGAAGGCAGCAGACACCATTTTTGACTAACTGAGCCTCAGCAGCCAAGTCTGGAGGTATGCTGCTAGTATCACAAGGTCTTGGCTAAGAACACCCTCGACAGCCTACCTATCTCCAGCATAATGCATAAATGCAAGATTGTCTGCATATGCATATTTTTTTGAGATTGATGTCGGCAGGTCGTAGGTGTAGATGTTATATAGTGGGGGGGGGGCCAAGACTGAACCCTGTGAAGCAATATTTTTGAGGCGTTGTAACCAACTGTGTATTCTGCTCCCAGTGGTGAGAGTGTAGCTGTTGTTTTGACAAGCTCCATGATCATTTTGACCATGTGCCTGTCTGGCAACAGATGCAGAAGCTTACAGTTGAGGCTGCGGTGCCATACGATATCACAGGCTGCTGTGAGATCAACAAACACAGCGCTGGTCATCTTTTTTGCCAAAAAGCTCTCCTCTATATCCTAAGTCAGCAAAGTGACTAGATCTAGGGTTGATATCCCATGTCAGAAACCAGCGTGCTCCATAGGGAGAAGCGGGTCAATGGTGGACTCCACACGGGCATGGATAAGATGCTCGGGATCTTGAAGGGGTGAGGATATATAGCAGAGAGAGGAGTTGATAGCCCTTTGGATCCCTTGGGGGCTTGTTTGGCTAAGTATTGTGGCAACTATTGCTCTTATCCCGATCTTGGGGGTCTTGAGGTTGCATAAGCAGGAAGAGAGGAATTCATACAGTCAGGACTTCAGAGCCAGTAAAGAGTATTAATTCTGGGCAGATAGAATCTGGGCCAGAGGCTTTCCAGACTTCAGGTGTTGGAGTGCAGACATGAGCTCTTCTACAGTGAAATCACTGGAGGGACTCTGACCATGTGGTGTTAAGACACTCCAGAGGTAGAACACTTCTGAGGCCACCAGTCAAGCAGACTCATGATCTCTTGCAGGGTAGATCCCATTTCTCACAACTTGTGATGCAATGGAATTTGCTGAAACAGGACATTTGCTTGAGATGTGTCTTGACCTACCTGTCAGCCTATTGAGGGTACTCCATGCTAAGCAGCTGGAGTATGAGAAGTCAATGGAATTGATGGATTCTTTCCATCATTCATGCCTTCTCTGTTCAAGATGGGAAAGCAGTACTGTGGCAGTACTGCTAGACTTTTCCCCTCTGGGGTGTCCAGGAAGGCAAAGACTCTCACACTCCTTATCCCACACCACATGTAATTGTATGTAATTGTTTCTACCGTGTGAAATAAATCTTTTCCAAGCATTGATAAGGGCACTGCAGCAATCCTGATAAGCCTCCTCAACATTGGTGGTGCTAGAAGATGTTAGCTCTGCATGGCTTCCTTGGTGAGGATAACGTGATTCCAATCAGCCTTACAGAAGTTACATCACTTCACCAGCTCACTCTGGTACTGGGGCCACTAGTTTTGCAGCAGCATGGAGCAGTATTAAGTAATTATTTGCTGCCCACTCAACGGAACACTCTCCATTGGATGTACTAGCACTGTATCCCACCACACATGCTGGCTATTGAAATCACTACATACTGTGACATAACTACTAGTCTCCTTGTCTGGGTGTCAAGGCATTTCACACTGGTTGATTGTAGTCCAGTTGGAATAGTTGTAGACTAAGATGACCACCTCTCAGTACCAGAGCTGGAGGTCTCATACACGTATTGCTGAATTTGCAACTCTTGGAGTGAATAAATACAGCTAATTTAGGAACTTATCAGGTAAAAATAGAGGAAGAGCTCAAGTAATCACACCAAACTGGACTGTAAATCTAATTCCTGAAATTAATACATCTCTGCATTAAACTCAATCAATATTGCCACGTTTGTATCTCAGAGCATTATTGTGAGTCCATAATCATTTTTACAGAACAGGTAACAAATTAATGTCTATCTGTCTATCTGTCTAACTAGAATGTATTGAAGGTGTTGTTGAGCTTGTCCACAGGGTGAACGCCAACTTTCACCACCTTACTGATGGCTACCACACCGTCCATCTTCCCTAAACCATCCTCCACCTTGGAGTGGACGAGGTTTACCTCTGCAGGTAAAGCACTTATCATCAGGGAAGAGCTCTCTGTGCCTGTTGCTGACTTGCTGCTGCTCTTTGGTAGCCCTCCTGAGGAGAGGCAAGTGTGGGAGGAAAAGCAGAGGTCCTCCGATATGTCTGTCTTGAATCTCCTAACAATGCAGAACTCCACTTGGCCAGGATCTGCAGGAGGAAAGAGAAATATGAGAGAGAAGGATGATAATGGAAGTAAAAAAAATAATAAAAAAATTTAAAAAAAATAAATAAGTAAATAAAATAAAATAATAATATAAACACATAAATGTCAGCCCAAGAGATATCATGTTAGCATTGTTGAATGATGGGCCCACCTAACCCAAGCCCATGTATAGCATAGTAGGATTTCAAGGCAAGGCCATAAGTAAGTATCTCCTTAACTTAGAGGGCGGGGGGGGGGGGGGGGAAGGGAGAGATTTATGCATATAAATCATTCAGAATTTTGTCACTTAAACTGTGCACATGCTCAGTTACCTGACCACACCCCATGGGAAAGTACAACAGAGGTGTCCAGTCTTGCTTCACTACTCCCAGTTGCCCTCATTTCACATGGCTTGACCGGGAAAAGCAGCTGCCTATCATCAGGAAATCTCACCTGCAGTGGATGGGTGTGGCCAATAACATCATGAATGTGCCAACATTTTGAGTAGCATCATCTCTATGCCTCTTTGACTAAAAAATTTAGGTATGACCTTCATGATATTGTCATGTGAACTCTCTATGTTTCCTACCTGCACATTGACACTGGTGGGGTCTGTTACATGACTCAGCACTGCCTCCACATGCACTGAGTGAGCCAGAGAGGCCACAAACTTAATGAAATCTTCACAATTCTCATCCTTTGGCTCCAACAGGTCCACGTTCCATTCCTGCACACTCCCCAGGTCATCCACACCCAGTTCCATGCTCAAGTGCCCCTGCATTAACAAGTCACCAGGTGGCAACAACAGAGTGTCAACAATAACTTGCATGCAACATTGTGTATAGCCAAGCATACCTACCAAATGATTCCATCAAAATTGTCATGAAGTGTAAGATTTTAATACTTTCTCATGCTCAAATGACAGTGGGTCATAATGTATCATAGGGCAGCTACTTTTAGTCAGACTTTAATTGGGACATTCTCATACAAACCATGAGCAGCCATTTTCAGTTCAAGATACTCATCTCATGTGGCTATGTATACATGGTATCAGTGAATATCTACTTGAAAAACATTATTATTCATATCATGTGGAATAACAGTTGGATCATGTGACTTACAGATGTCAGTGGCTGCAAACTGTCTGTAAGTGTCTCATTGGCAACAGTTACTAAGTTCATATCCAGGAGAGGGAGGTAGGCAGGAGGAAGAGGAACTCCTTGATCCTTGCAAAACCTAAACAACACGAATAATGAACACATGAACAGAATTACAACAATAAACAACTGATAATATAGGTTTTTGTTGTTTTTTTTAATTTAACAAAAAAACGAGAAAGGAAAAGTTATCTTGTATACTGGCCTGCACAACTGCTAGGTACTAAAAAAAAGTCCAGTGATTCAATGACAGATATTTTTGCACATTATTACTGTTACTCGAATGTTGGTCCTCTGGTCTGGCTTGGCCTGGGCTAGTATTTATGACAGATGTCAATTTACCAACACCAGAGGAGGAATCCTTGTAGCTAAGAGTTGTTTCGTTCCTGAGGCGTATTCCCTCTTCCTCTCTTTTAGCCATACCTTTCCCCAAGCTAGACATCCTCGAACAAATTGCCATCAAGAACAAGGCAACCGTCGTCCTACTCCAAGAAACACACAAGGAGAACAACGCCACCCTAAAGCTCCCCGGCTTCACTCTTGCCGGCAACACCAAGAGCAAACATCACGGCCTGGCAACTTTCGTTCAAGATGGCGTGCCCTGGACACCAGCCGGTCAATGTGCAGACGCCGCCGAAGTAGAGTGGATCGCTACCAAGGTGCAGGAGACCACCATAGTGAACGTCTACAAGCCACCACCAAGCAGACTGGAACCAGCCTTGCTGCCAGAAGCCTCAGCCCCTGCCATGTATGCCGGCGACTTCAACTGCTAGCACACCGACTGGGGATACAAGACCACCAACCAAGATGGCGAGTCCCTGGCAGAATGGTCCTCCTCCGCCGACACTGTGCTTCTGTTCGACCCAAAGGAGCCCCATTCATTTATCTCCGGGCGCTGGAACACCGAGACCAACCCAGACCTGGCCTTCGCCAAAACCATCGGGTAAGAGTCACTCCCTGTACGGCGCATCCTGGACAGGTTCCCTTGCTCCCAGCATCGCCCATCACTGATCACAACACCATCGCTCATCCAGTTGATAAAGGGAAAACCAGTCTGGATTTGGAACTTCCGCAAGGCCAACTGGACGGACTTCGCTGCAGATGTCAACAATGCAGCCGAAGCCCTGCCAGTCCCCATTGTCTCTAACATTGATGAAGCATACGAGGCCTACTGCAAGATCCTGCAGGATGCCGCCAAGAAACATGTCCCGCGGGGAGTCAGAAAGAACTATATCCACTGCTCGAAGAATGCGACAACCTCCTACGTGCCCACAATGAAGTGAAGAGCAACACTGAGAGGGCCAGAGCTGCCACAGACCTCATGACCCGGCTCAACACCAAACGGAGAGAGAGGTGGACTGAGACTGTCGAATCAATCGACTTCACCCACTCCATCCAACAAGTGTGGCAGACCATCAACAAGCTGACTGGTCAGGCCTCCAAACCAACGCTGTGCCCCATAACTGCAAACGCCATTGCAGCACAGCTGATCAACAACGGCAGGTTCCCCAACGCGGACAAGGCCTTCACCAAGAAGACCTCAGGTGAAGTGAACGACCTAAGCAGGGCCCCTAGCGCTGACGCCAACCTCTCGGGAGACTTCACCAGCGACCAAAATCAAGTCGGCTATCAAACACCTGAAGCCAAACAAAGCGATCAAGATCGACAGCATCCACCTGGAGTACATCCTGCACCAGGGCAGCAAAGCCACAGAGTGGCTGCATCTGTTCTGTTCCATCTGCTACCGAACATCAAAGCTCCCAAAGATATGGCGGTGGGCCAAGATTATCTCTCTCCTGAAGCCAGGCAAGCCGATAGACGACCCAAAACCGTCCCATCTCCCTCCTGTGCGTGCCGTATAATATCATGGAATGCCTCCTACACGCACGCCTCGACCCAGTGATTGACCCAAAGCTGCCAAAAGAACAAGCTGGCTTTCATCACGGAAAGTCGGCGGCAGACCAGGTGACGCTCCTCACTCAGGACATCGAGGACACCCTCCAGAGGGATTAAAAGGCAGACATTATTTTCCTAGACCTAACAGCAGTGTACGACACCGTCTGGCTGCGTGGACTCCACTTTAAGCTCCTGCAGACCATCCCGGACCGACACATGGTGGGCTTCATCATGGAGATGCTGAGCAACCGTAGCTTCACCCTCCACACCAGTGACGGGCAACACAGCAGGCTGAGAGAAGACTGAAGAACGGCATTCCTCAAGGCTCCACACTCACGCTGATGTTGTTCAACATCTACATCCATGACATCCCGGGCACTCAGTCAAAAAAGTATGGCTACAGTTTCTTCTCCTGAGACCTCGAATATCCAGCAGGAATTTGAGAAAACTGCTAACCAAGCTCATAGACATGCAACAGCATCTAATAGAACATTATACCAATCTAAGGGATGAAACACAAAAAGCAATCACCACCACAGAGAACACACTGGAAGACATCTCAGCCAAGGGGTCTCCCATGGACTACCAGGAACATCAGGCAGTCATGGAGGCCACTCTCAATAACCTAGCAAAATTGGAAGATCAAAAACAATATACCTTCAAAAATAAATTAGCAAACTACAAGCTAACCAGGGAACAATAGAAAGAGAGATCACAAAGGAATGGTAACAACAGAGTCAATAACAACCAACAGCTGAGGGAGCATCCAGGACCTTATCAAGAACGTGCTGGAACATACAGGCAAGAAAACGATGCAAGTAGAAATCACCATCGCTACAGAGAGCATCCAGGGTCTTATCATCAGCCACCATGGACTAGAAGTTACAACAATCAGCAAAGGAACAACTACCACTACAAATATCTACCTCCTACTCAACGAATGAATTTTTATGCCGGGAGGACACCCCAACCTCGCCTTCAATGATCTATAACATCTCGAACAGACAGCTATCAGAACCAGAAAGACAACTTTTGCAATTGGGAATATCGTTCACGCCCATTTCAGTTGTTCTACCACACCCTAACAAGGGATGGTCACAATATCATGGAGATTTTGTAAGTACTATAAATCATTAATATATCCTACACCCCCGCTTTTAATTAAAGATTCTTTTTTACAATCATTTTTACCAATGTAATTATTATCATTATAAGACTTCAAATTATGGGCATGGTTTAGGCCCTACCACTAAAAAAATTTACTTGCTCCATGCCTGATATATATTTTTCTTGATGTGAACAAGCCTGGTAACGTAAAAGCAAGTTCCATTTTGAATATAATTAGTGTGACAAAATAGTTGATCTGGATCAAGTACAAGTATGACAATGAATGTGGTGAGGGAACAGAGTGGGGAATACTTCTTTTAATTGCTGAAGTGCATTTTCTTTTCATTTTAAGCTGGTCAGTTTCTTAAGCTTGGTTCACAATGTCGCAAGGTGGAGTGATTGATACCTTGTGTATCCAAGTGAAGAGACAGGTTACGACATAGCGCAACACTTTATGAACAAAAATAATGTCCCATTGCATCGCAACACGTTGCTTGAATAGACCCAGCTCCTATTCCAGTGACAATCGCATGGGTACAGTTCAGACAAAAATGGACAAATGCTTATTGAAGAAGCTTCCATGCCTGTGGATGGTGTCTGCCAAGGGATATAGAGACCAACGAGCAAAAGAGAATGTATGGAAGAAGATATCTAGTGATATAAGTACTGTATAAAGTTGTAGCTTGACTTCAGAGTTTGTATATCAATGAAGTTGCTGATAATTTAGATTGGAGGAGTGTTGGAGCCATGGGAGCCGAACAAGAACTCCTCCCAGTGACTCCACCTCAGGACAGGAAGACACCTGTATGTCAAGAAGTTAATTGTAATGGAAAAGAAATGAATAAGAAGGAAGTTAATGATGGGAACGTGGTTTGTGGCAAAGGAACCACAGGTAGTAAAGGGAGTAATTGTGGTTATAGTTTAAAAACAAAGAGGGAAATAAAGACAAAGAAGAACAATGGAATGAGAACTCACCTGAGGAGGCCCAGTGGCGCCCGGCTGGCCTAGAAAGCCAGAGTCTATAAAAGACTCAACTAACGTTTAGTAAAGAGTCTCTGTTGAACAGCTATCATCTAGAATTATCGAAGTGTTATTACGGAAGTGTTATTACGTAAGTGTTATTACGTAGTGCATATCCTATTGTGCAAATATTGTGAGAACTTGATTGCCTGGTACAGACAGTCCATCTGGCCAGTTTATGATACTTTTGTTACTAGTTGAAGAGACTCAGTGTGTGAACCTACTACTGACTAACCATAAACAGTAGTGAGGTAGCCTTAGTTAATACTATTAGACCGGGTGATTAACTAGGGAGCGGGGAGTGCTATCCTAGCTTGCAGATTAATACTAGCTGAAGTAGGAAAGACTCCCACAAGGAGTGACTTTTATAATTGTAATAAGGAGTGATTTCTATAATTGTGATAAGAAGTGGAAGAATCTGAGGGATCATTTTGTGAGGGAGATTAACAAATGAAGAGAAAAATATCCAAGTGGTGGACAAGGTCTATCCTATGGATGTAGGTGGCCTTATTTTGACGCAATGATGTTATCCATGACTCAGTTCGGCACAGGGAGTTAGTGAACAGAATTCAAATGTGTTATCTCCTAATGTGTATTCTAATTTCAGAACATGTTCAAATATTGATCCAGATATTAGCAGACAAGTTAATGAGATCAGACATTATGGGGATGATGCCCTCTCTATGTTGAAGTCCACCCTGGTCCAGGATGATATCTTGGATGACGACAAGTAAATATAAAGTTACAGAGCTCCAATCCTATAATTTAGATTTTGTGAAAATACTTTTTTTTTTTAATCATTGGTTGTTGTTGTTTTTAAATGAAACATTGTGATTAAATAGTTATAAAATATATATATATATATATATATATCTGGTTGAATTTCTGAATTTCTATTTATTTTCAGCCAATACCCAGCAAGAAAATGATCGCCAACTGATATGCTTCTCTTTTGATACTATTATATTATATTGGATGAGCCAAACTGATATTCAGGTCTGCGTCCAACTATGTTGCACCAAGTAGATCAAGCATATCTACCTCTCCTCTCCAAACAACCACTGCCTCTTCAGGAGTGACTGTGTGAATGTCGAACATTATTATATTAAGGAATTGAACATTCCGAGTCGAGATCTAGCCAAGATCATCAACGACAACTCACCGCAAGCATTAGGATACAAGGCATGTAGAGTGTAAGAACTGAAGGAATTTCAATCAGTTCAGTATAAAGTAACTCTCATTAAATTTCCTGAATGCATGAACTTGAAGTAGCCTTTGTCAAGATTGATGTGATCTTTAACTATGAATATAGATATGATTATACTGAATAACACAACATTTTAGCATAGATTTTAAGCAGCCTATAGGCTAACACAATCCATATATCGGTGGCTTTAGGTATGTAGGATTGAAAGTTCGAGAAGGTTAATGGATAATAAGCATATCTCACATTTAATCTCCCTCACCTGTTGTGCATAAATATGTTCTATGCCTATCAGAGGAAGATAACCTAAGTGTAGTAGTGCCTGTTAGCGAAGTACAGTTAATCTTCATGCCTGAATCCACCTTTGTTCACTTCAAAATGAAATGTCGGATGCATATTGGCAATATATATAAAAGCTAACATTCAAGAGAAAATGTACATCTAAAGAATATGCTAAGTACACTCGTAGCACGGCCAAACCAAGAGAGAGGGAGAGAGAGGGAGAGAGAGAGAGAGAGATGCAGACACCCATTCTTGCCTAGAACAAGCATCCCGCCAAGGTAAAATGCTCCAGCAAAACTTTGGCTGCAGCAAGTCATTTTGATGTTGAATACCCATTGACACAATACATACCCACATCAATGACACCTACTACTACCAATGAGAACAGTTCCATCCTCTCCATTTACAAAGGGGACAATATATGCTAGACTCAGTTGGTACATCTTCTGCAGGGTAAGTCAAACCCATTCTTGTCCGCTAATCCTTCTCCTCCTATTCCTACTTATCCTTATGCTAATAACCAATACTAAGGCAGTCTCCAAAACCACATCATCACTTCAACCTGCAATTGTCAGTGGAATATACTAATTGAAGTGTTTTTGTTGTGATTGTGGTCGAAGTTTAGAAATCAATGGGTGGGGTAAATATATATATTTTTATGGGTACGATATTTACCTAGCACTCCAATACTGATAATCGTCGTCGATATGGTGAACAAGGATCACTCAACGTGTCGTGTGGTGTCGCAAGATACGCATCGCAAGTGTCACTAGTCTAGCAACATTATGAACGAAGCTTTGTATTATGTCGTAACTAACCAGCCTCAGTAGTGGCGGGCATCAAGCACTGCTACACTAACATGAGCTCAGCCATTGGATGTGATAGGATCGTCAAAACACTTGTAAAAAGAGCATAACACGTATTATATTTATGATCATCATTCAACTGCAGATACTGAAACTTGCTTTTTGGGGTGAAGGTCAATCTGGCTAATGTGTCCTTGTCCAAGAGTGCATCCATCAACTACACAACAATGCTACATTGGCATCACTGAGTCATTAAAACTAAATGTAAAAAGTTATAACGCATCATTTACAATCCTCATGAAATATTCTCTAGTATGTTTGCTCACTAAATACAATTGCGCCTTATGCATCACTAAAAAAAGTCTATCTCGATATGCTTGTAGATTTTTTTTAGTGACACATTAGCTGTGATGCTTACACTTGTATTATTGTTCCTTGCAAAATTGAGTCCTTTCTAATTTTTTCTTTTATCAAACAGTACATCTTTGGATGGACATCTACATACACACGTGGAAGAAAACAACTGCCATCAATTTGTCTAAAATATTCGCAATCATTAGCTCAGATCTAGAAACTGGCAGCCTATAGCAACAAGCAGCCTAGATGAGATATTGATATAGGTTGGCTTACCATTGATAATATTTTTTATTTATTAGGTGGAATATCATAACCTCCTTTAGGAAATATGTGTTTCTCACCCAGAATCCCATTTTAGATACCTACGCATGTCTACGGAGCGTTTTGATTCTCTGTGCACGATGGTAAGTGTGCTTGTACTTTTGTAACACCTTAGCATCATAATTTCGGTTTGTAATGGTGTGCTCTTCGGAATGTGCACTAGGTTAGTCCATTTTTGACCCATCAAAGATATTGCAGCTCACAAAGAGCAGAAATATCTGCTGCTGGGTGGTTAGCCCTCACATTGCATTACCTTGCCACGGGAAACTCGCAGGTAAATCAAAATTGGAAACTATGGGTTGTTGATTTAGCTGAAATTTAATTTTACCATATATATTTATTATATTGGTGTCAATCTCGTTCAACTTCGGAATTTGGAAGTTGACAGTTTGTTCAATACTAAAAGAGACCAGTGAGGTTATTTGAACACTATTTTTTAACCTATGTTCAGGCCCCATCATGTGCT
This sequence comes from Lycopodina hypogea, assembly GCA_963969325.1. NCBI lineage: Eukaryota > Metazoa > Porifera > Demospongiae > Poecilosclerida > Cladorhizidae > Lycopodina > Lycopodina hypogea. The sequence goes on along the minus strand of OZ017793.1, from coordinate 10,989,944 downwards.
GCTGAGTGGATTGGAGTTAGCAGGGACTTTGAAAATATGTGGAACTTCCTAAACCTCTGGTAATTTCCTTATCACCAAGCATTTTAAGTGCTTTTTTTGGTGTGTGTTTTTTCCCCAATAATTATTACAATAGTCAATTACAGGTGTCATAGATAGGAAGCACATTGTTATGCAAGTGCCCATTAACAGTGGTTCTACACACTGTAGCTATGAGGGCTCACATTCCATCGTGCTGTCTGCAGTGTGTGATGCTCACTATAGGTAAGTACAATGTATATTGTCTTATTGCTGATCTGATATCTTGTACCATGTACAGGTTCATCTTAGTAGACTTGGGGTAAGCGGGTCACCACAGTGATGGAGGAACTCTGGCTAACTCAAAGCTTGGGAAGGCCCTGGAGAATGACCCACTGCAATTGCCTTCTCCATCCTCACTATCTGGCACTCAAGTTGCATCACTATATGTGACTGTAGCTGATGCTGCCTTCCCACTCCGAAGAAACATGCTAAGAACTTACCCCGGAAGGAACGTACCTGGTAATTACTGATATGTTACCTTCAAAATAATCGTCTGGGTACATTTATACGGGAAAAAATGATTTTACTAAGGATCAAGCTATCTTTAATTACCGGCTCAGTAGGGTAATGCGAACAACTAAATATAGGGCTAGGGCTTTGTACCAAGACGGTTATGGAGGACCCCCTTGTCGGCTCTCCCTCGCATTTCAGGCCTTGGGCGCAAGTGATACGCAGAGTGTACTTTCTACGCTCTTGACATTGTTCTGTAAAAGTTTATTTCTTCACAGATACGTCAAAAATAATGCATACGACGTTCAAGTCTTGGATAGACTCTTCATCAGGCATACATAGAAGGTAGAGAGTAGTGGGTGCATTTTATAGTCAGAGAAAGAGAGAGTGTTGGAAGGATGTGATTGGATGAAAGATGCAGGTGGAGAATGGAGGAATACAAGAAAGGGCGCTAAAGAAGTACAAGTAAGTAAGTAATCAGTGGGTTGAGGGGGCATGGGTCGCACCAAAGCAGGACCACTTTGGACGGAGGAGACTCTACTCACCACTTACCAAGTCTCAGCAGAGACCTATAGAGTGAAAATCTTCAACAGCCATTTCAACCTGGGCAATCCTGAAGCTTGGTTCTAGGAAAGAGGACATGCTTACATCCGGTGGATAGAGGCCACAAGAAAGACAGTCAATTATGCTCTGCTTTTAGAACTGACCCTACAAAAACTCTCTCGATGGTTAGAGACAAGAATGAGACAGCTGAATCCTGACTCTACGAAGACCTCAAGGAGTCAGTTGTACGCTATCTAAAATCAGCAAGGGGAGTGGAAAAGGAAAAACTACCTACTGGGAGGAGCGATCCGAGAGGCAATGGACGGGCTGGCCCCAGAGACACTAGGGGCACCCAGGAGACCAGGTCCCACTCAGCCATTAGGCGAAATGAATAAATGCAACAATGGTGGTAATAATATTCACCTTACCTCAAAGAGAAACACGAGTAAAGTACATTGCTACCAATGTGAGGACTGGGGACATTTTAAACGTCATTGCCAGGTGTAAGTAAAGATTGAGAAGGCTAATTGTGTGATTTCAGTGAGAAAGAACCTATCAGGATGATCTAGGTCAGTGAAACTGACCAAGAAGCCTGTGATAACCTTAGTAGACCACTGGGTGCACAAAGTCCATGGTGCACCCAGGTGTGTCCAGGCTTCTGACTATTTGCCTTGAAAAAAAGTTTGTACCACACAGCAAGTGCCTGTAGTACTCGGTTCCCAGCAGCTAGAGTAGTGCTACAAGTGGGAGGGTGCTGGGAAATTGGATTAGCAGTAAGAGTATCAAAGCATATTAAGACAGACATGACAATGGGCCATTATATATCCCAATTCTGTAGGTACCTTAAGGATGCCATGAGATATGAGGGCCGTAAGGGAACCAAAGTATCATGAATAAATTAAGAGCTGCTGGATTCAAGATCAAGGAAACAAAACGACATGTTGATGTTAGTCATTGTAAGTATCTGGATCACATGGTGGCTTATGGTGGAGAGAGCTTAAGGCAAGTTCCAGGTGGTAAAAAATTATACCCAGCCCCAAACGAAGCAGGTAAGGACCTTTTTAGGGTTCTGTGGGTACTATCAGAAGTTCATACCCCCCCTTTTCAATGATAGCCTCACCATTGATGGACCTCACCAAGAAGAGTAAGAAAAACAATGTTATTTAGAATGGAAGTGCAAAGTAGCTTCTAACCATCTTAAGGAAGCCCTCATGAGTAGATCAGTGCTTGCGAGCCCTGACTGGAAGAAGCAATTTATTCTCCAAATGGATGCTTAGGCGACTGGTCTGGGGTATATTCTGAGTCAAGTGGATGAACAAGGAACTGAACACCCTGTGGTTTACGGTTCCTGAAAGTTTTTATCCCTGGAACAGAATTATTTGTTTATGAAATGGAAGCACTCACTATAGTACAAGGGCATCAAGTATTTTTGGATTTTTTTACAAGGAATGAAATTCTCGGAGCCATCACATAACGACACCCCTACCCACCTGAGCAACTTAAAGGATTCACACAAGTGTTTGGTTAGGTGGGCAGTGTGTCTACAAGATTACCAATGCTAAGTAGTGCACTATTCAGGGTCTGCCAACGCTAATGCAGACATCCTTTAACGGGAGGGATGGATTTTCTCTTGGGGAAAAAGGAATTTCAGAGTCTACTACTGACCACAATAAAAGTAACCAGAAATGAAACCACTGAAGCCCCAGATGCAAGCCAAAATACAAACGAAGAGCATTTTAAATAACTTACCTGATGTTATTCGATATGATCAAAGAGCATTGTTGAGAACTCACCTGACCTTATTCTGATTGGACAGAAAGAGCCTGTGACAGTGATGCACAATCCGGAATATAAAAAGAACTGACCAATTATTATTATTAAGAGAGAACTTTATCTTTGTTTATCGAAGGGAAAACAGCTAAGTGATTTTTGGTCTAAGTATAGGGGGTGAATGAGGGAGAAACTTGCAGCTAAGAATTGGACGTCAAAGAAGTGTGCAGACTGTACGTTGGAGAGAACAGCCTCTAACAATGGGGCAGTTATGGTGGCAGATAAACATGTGAGGAATATACGCAAGAAAAGAAAAGGCAATGTGGAAGCCAAAGAGACCAAAGGTGATGGGAAATGTAGGTTGGTTTTAGCAGGGGAAGGAGAGAAAAGAAGAAAGAAAAAAAAAAAGAAGAAAAACATCTTTTCCAGGTGGTTAAGCAATTCTTGCTTTGAGAAGAGAGAATAGAATTGTCTAGTCGGCAACTAGGACAGTATTTCTGTGGATATTCACATCCAATAATCTACAGCACACAATTGCATTGCTCCATTTTTTTTATCAGTATTGTTAGATATGATTGTAACTACAAATATACCTTATTCAAACTGTTGATGTCAATGGACGATCACTACTGATAGTTTCATACTCATGAGGGGAAATAATTGGAAGGACATGCTAAAGGAAAAATTTTTTTAAATCATTTAAAATTTTTAATAAAGACGGTTATATATAAAAAAAAAAATAAAAAAATTTTTTAATCATAGTGGCCATAATTGAATAGTTAGCTAACAGGCATATTGAGTGAGTTGCTCGATCACAGCTATTATGGTGCTAGTAAATAAGCAGAGGCTTAGTCATATGATACCTTGGTGAAGGGAGATGAAAGGTGGTTAAAAAAATTTTAAAAAAAGAATTACCAAAAAGTGTGCCCCTGATATTAATGGATCAAAAACTGACACGATTACCTATTACCTAATTTATTGAAAGCGAATCACTGTCAGCTGATCAATCACATGACAACAGTGTGGCAATCACATGAGAATTGGTGATAATGTGCAACAGAGAGATTTACCTCACCTCTTCAAACCCTGAAGTCTCTCTTGAAAGCTTTGCTTCATCCTGGTAAAGACAGAACTAGAAGGGAAACACACACACAACAGACAACACAACAGACAACACAACAGACAATACAACAGACAACACAACAGACCACACAACAGACAACACAACAGACCACACAACAGACCACACAACAGACCACACAACAGACAACACAACAGACAACACAACAGACCACACAACAGACCACACAACAGACCACACAACAGACCACACAACAGACCACACAACAGACAACACAACAGACAACACAACAGACAACACAACAGACAACACAACCATTAAACAACAACTTTCCAAACATTCCCTAAAAGAGCAACCCATAAGAACTCTTAAGTAAAGCTGCTCCATCTGTGACGTTACCACACAACTCACATTAAAACCCTCAAACAGTTTCTTTGTCACACAATACCAAAACATTGAAAATCTGTTATTCTCTGGGATCACAAATCAGAGTAGTAAATGAAGATGTAGACATTAAAATAAAACACACTCCCATATACAATCAGTATCTATCTACACATAGAACAATCATCTTTGTTCTCTACACTTGTTAACTGACACCTTTTACTATAGCTAGGGCTAGGGTTAACCTCTATTAAAAGTCAACATGTATACATGTATATGAACTATTTTTACTTCATAATGCCTTCTCTGTGCAGCATATGCACACCTGTTCTCTGTGTCGAACTCCAAGTGGAAGGCAAGGAGGAGGGACATGCTGTGAGCAGCCACCCTCACCAGACGACACTGGAGGACGACCGCAGGACACAGACCTACAAATGTGTGCTCTAGTCGATAGCTTAACAGGAGGAGCTGGAAATGGATGGAGGGGAGGGGGGTATAAGTGAGCCATTGACAGAACATGTGTAGGACAGTGACATCACTCCAGCAGTAGTGGGTGATGTGTGTTGAAGTTGATGTTGAGGTGGATAATGGTTGGAGAGAGTGGTCAGACAGGGGAGAGTAGGCCTTAATCACAATTATGTTTAAACATACATTGAATCATATTATCTAAATTAATAAATTAATTAACTGATAAAAACCCTTTCTATTTATATCCCACTGAGTACAGGCAACAAGGTTGTGTTGTGTAATATTAACTGATGATGATTTAGTGGGTAGAGCTGAACGAGTATAAAATGAAGAGAACATTAGTTAAAACATGTCAACCATTTCATGACCTAGCTTTCAAAAAAAATTTTTCTGGAGTACATAACTCCAAATAGCCCAAGATAAAACCCCTTCTAATGCCAAGGGTCCATAATTCATACCCACCCCCAACCCCTGGGTTCACAGTGGCACAGATCTATCTGAAATAAGAAAGTCACTAAGAGGTTTACCACATTAGCCGGCGCAGCCATAACAGTAAGTGGGAGTAATGTGAGAAAGACAGTATTGCTTCAACTACTAAGCTACAAATGGAATACACTGGAGATTAAGAGTAACCATTAAAACTGAAGGTGCATTAAATATATTTTGCATAAAAGAAACATTTTAAATGGTAGATTAACACAGAACCAACTGACACAAATTAACCAAATGATCCCTTTTCAGCTGTCAGGCTCTCACTCCTTATAACCCACAGAGGAGAGATAACAACATTATGTTGTGTAACAGTTAACATTCTATGTGAGGTGGAGCTAACCTAATAGGAGATAAGAAAACACTCAGTTAAATAGGTGTGGTCTAATTGTATGCCTAATGAGGAAGGCAAACAAAATTACTACTACAAATAACTCAGTCAATTAAATATTATGGCCAATTAACCAAAGGTTAGGTGAGGTTAGTACCAGGCAGAATACGCTATGGGGATGGTAAAGGGTCACACTGGTGTACCTGCGCAGGACTAAATCTTTCTTCCTGGCCTGCTGGGGGGTGACTTTGGTTTACCGCCATATTCCAGGGGTTGGCTAATAGCGTCGCCAATGCCCTCTTACGAACTCGCTGTCTTCCTTTCAGAGGTTAGTACCACTGGCAGCCAAGGAACCCACCAGCATCCCGGAGTGTGTGCTCCAGTGCTTGGTATCCAGACTCCAGATTGGACAAAAGTGGACTGGCTGTCCTTGCTCAATTGTACTTCCTAAAAGGGTTGGTAGCTTCAACATGCAAATTATATGCTTGCGGCCAATGATGGTATGTGAATTTCTGTGCTTCGGCAAGCCTAATGGCTGTGCCTGCCGGGGAAAATGTACTGTGTCAATTTGCAGCACAATTGGCCATGGAAGGACTCCTACATCGCACAATCAAATCCTACATGTCAGGGGTCCGCCATTTGCACATTGAGGAGGGATTTAGCAGCCCTTTTGAACCTGCTCAGCCCAAGCTCCACTATGTGTTGCGGGGAATCAAGCAAGCTAAGGGAGCGGCCGGTACTTGCACCAAGGTGAGCCACCCCATTACACCCCCTCTGTTGAGGAAGATCAAGGCACGATCATGGTGTGGGCAGCATATTGCTTAACTTTCTTTGTTTTCCTACGGGTCAGCGAATTGACAGTGCCGAGGGATGGTGCCTGTGATGATTCTGCCCACTTGTTATGGCATCCGTCATGGCATCTCTTTGTTTATCAGGAAGGTGGCCTCAAACCTGTCCCCAGTGTCTGTCATTATGGCCTACCTACTGATGAGGGGACACCAGGTGGGGCCCTTATTCCAGTCATGTGACGGGCAACTGCTCACTAGATAGCGTTTGGCAGTTGCAGTGAAGGAAGCCCTGCAGGTGGCAGGCGTGGAGTCTGGTCCATACTCAGGACATAGTTTCAGCCACGACAGCAGCCGCCATGACAGCGGCCGCCAGGGGTATGGACAATTCCACAGTGAAGACTTTGGGACAATGGAAGAGCCTTGCCTACCTGTAATATATCAAGATTCCACGCTAGCAACTGGCTCACTACTCATCCATGCTGTGTTGAACTCATTTGTACATTATATCTCTTACGTACAAATGCATGTGTATATGTTAATGCTGCTCTGTTCCTCCTGGTTGTAGTATACAGGTGTTTTGAGGGTAATATTGTCATGCCTTTGTGTAAGGACCAGCCTCCAACCAAAGAGACAGAGAAGCATCCAGACAACAAGCTTTCCTAATTAACAGCTCCATAAATTGTAATGACATTAGAGTGTGGGCTGGACCCTTAGATTAGTTATTGTTAGGCAACCATTTAATTTAATGCCATTACTTATGTCCATTGAATGTTAATCAGCTTTGTGTGTAGTCACTTATAATGTTGTTATGTGTTTGCATTCTTATTTTTGTGTCATCTTTGATGTGGCTCAACCCACCAGGAGTTTCTACTTAAGGGAGCTCCTGAGTGGGAGAGCCAGATTTTCCCTAATGTGCATTTAAGTGATATAGTTTAAAACCTATTAAACTTGAAGGTGGCTTAAACTCTACCTAGCACATAGGATTATCTCTGGTGGCAGCATAAAACTGAGGAAACAGAGGCTTAAAATCCTCTGGACCTCCATACTTTGCCTTCCTCCCTCCCTCTGGTGGTTCTAGTTTGGGCTGTTGTTCATGCCTTTCTTGGCGGAATTGAAAGGGCTTGCCAGCCCCATTAATTAACCCAAGTCTGCACCACTATGATTGGGGGCATGGTTTACAGCCACCGCCCTTGCCAAACAACTCAGCTGTTAGAGCAGCGGAGTCAGGAGTTGAAGGGATAGGTTTGGGTGAAATGAACCACTTAGCTGAAGAAACTGCAACCAATAGATCTAATGAACTTCTAAAACAGAGAAATTTTACAATATTTTTAGAATTCTCCTATTTTTCCAGCTTTAATAATAAAACAGTCACAGCCCTCGATTGGAAGACCACTTCTCTTGAGAAACCACATTTTTCATGCAAGATGTATTTGCTGTATAAATTTACCTCTCTTGTAAGACCACCTCTCTTGTAAGACCAATTTTGTAGGATTTAAGAGTGTTCTCTCAAGAGAGGGATTACTGTATAAGTGTTCCAGTATTTTGGTTGAAATCTGTCAATTAAGAATGAGCTTCAAAGAAGTATTAAAAATGTTTTATACTCGAAGAGAAAGAACCTATTTGTAGTTGTAGTCTGTGTGTTAGTAAAACAAATGTTGATGGAATCCAAAGATTTTTTGTGAGCAATTCCATCTGGTGCATGATCAGAACACCACTGGTTTCGGTGAGGCTACACCCACTTCTGTGGGCGTCACAGGCACAAAAACATTAACAAAAATGGAACTCTTAATCCAGTGAACCAAAATGTGCACAGATTTTTAGAAGAAATGTGGATCACATGAACACTTTTGACAAATCTCACCTGGCCACACTCTTTATTAGCGTCACAAACCACCAAAAAAGACAAAAAAAAAATGCTTAAACTCATGTCCCTCCCCTCCCTTCCCATCGGCTTTTCAGTGCATACTCCTGCAAAAGGAAAGCTTGGCATAAGCTACACCTTCACAATGAAAGAACAGGTATGTCTAGGAGAGGTATTTCAAGGCTTCAGATTTTGAGGATGACCACTTGCAGGTTAGGATAACTATAAATGGAAAAGAATGTATGTTAGCAATAGTACGCTGTGACTAAATGCTATATCTTGTGAAACAAACCTGCACTGCCTCTTGAACTTATAACTGAATTAATGGACAAATGAAATTTTAATAATGAGCCCCCCCCCCCCCCCCCCCCCAAAAAAAGGGAAAATGGGGGGGGGGGAGTGGGGATTTCACATATTTCTGTTGAGCGAATGAGTGAGGGAGGGAGGGAGGGAGGGAGGGAGAGGGAGTGGAAGGAAAGGGAGGGAGGAGGGAGAGAGAGAAGGGAGGGGAGAGAGAGGAAAGGGAAGGAGGAAGTGGAGTGGGTGGGTGAGTGAGTGTGCGTGTGCATGAGATCTCACCTCTCTGATACTAGAGGTAATGGTGGGCAGGCTGTGGTAGCTGCAAGTGTCGGCCGTCAGCAGCACATCTTGTGACAGAAGCTCATGCACCTGTACAAACCACTTAACTGAAACAAACATCCAATAACACCAGCTTCCCTACCTCTTCCTCCTCCACCATCTCACCTCCCATTCTTCACTTCCCCTCCCCCACCCCCTCCATTTCCTCCACACATACCAAGTCTTCCTAACTAGAGCACTTACCTTCTTCATGAGCAGCTCGCACTGGAGAAAGATGGCGGCAGCCTTGGCAGTGGCGGCCATGTCAGTGCTCAGGCTGGCCATCTTCAGCAGGTCGGAGATGCATGTGAGCAGAGTACTGCTTGAGCCAGAGCTGGACTTCAACCTTGAGGCAAGACGAGCTCTACTCCATATTTGGTTCAAATACTGAGAAACTGGCTTGGCTACAGTGTGTGTGTGTGTGTGTGTGTGTGTGTGTGTGTGTGTGTGTGTGTGTGTGTGTGTGTGTGTGTGTGTGTGTGTGTGTGTGTGTGTGTGTGTGTGTGTGTGATGTGTGTATATCCGTGGGATGGTGGGAAAGAATTATGGAGAAAGAGAGACAGTATGTGTGTGGTGTGCGAGAGTATGTTTGCAAGATGTAATATGAAAGAAATGATTTAAGCAAATTTACATTTAATGATGATTTCAATTACAAATTATATACAAATCAAAACTATCATGAGTTATCATATGGAAACCTTGGGCACACCCAAATACATGGCTCCCTTAAGAGTCATAAGACAAATTGTTATAAACAGTATGGAGCGCTTCGGGGCAGGACCATTCCCATATCTGAGCTGCTCTCTCACCTTGTGAAATCTTCCTCTGGGTTAGCTTCAGTGTGGAGGGGATGCCAATCTGAGAGACAGATGGAAGAAAGAAAGTTAGTGAAAGAAATATAATAGCAGTGAAACATGTTCTGCACTAACAGACCTTTAGTGTGGGCACGAGATTCGGTAAGGTGTCTCTGAGGTAGGCGTAGTGTCGGAAGACGTGGCTGGGGAAGAGTGAGGGAATGACAGGACAACAAGAAGCTGCATTGAACACGAGGATCAGGATGCAGATATCTGGGCAGAGAGAAGGAGGGAGGGGGTTAGAGGAGGAGGGAGGGAGGGGGTTAGAGGAGGGAGGGAGGGAGGGGGTTAGAGGAGGGAGGGAGGGAGGGGGTTAGAGGAGGGAGGGAGGGAGGGGGTTAGAGGAGGGAGGGAGGGAGGGGGTTAGAGGAGGGGGGGAGGGAGGGGGTTAGAGGAGGGGGGGAGGGAGGGGGTTAGAGGAGGGAGGGGGTTAGAGGAGGGAGGGAGAGGAAAAGGCGGATAGCATATGGGAGAGGGATGAAGAGAGAGAAACGCAGCTGGGAATAGAAGAACAGTGGTTATTCTAGGGTATGAGGAAAGAGATGAGTTTATGGATTGATAGAGAGAAGGAGAAATTCGTGAGAGAAGGAACTGTTGAGTTTGGAGGACAGAAAGACAGCAAATATATAAGCCAGCATTCAGAGGTGAGTATTACAAGCAGGGTCATCCACATCTGGCTCCTTCCCCATAAAGAAAGGGTGTGTGCTCAGTAGCTCTGGAACAAGCACACACACCAGGTAGCTATGGTTGCTTCCAAGCTTCTGCAAGCACCTGCAACACACATACATCAAATAAAACCATAACTGGTCAGTTTGGCTCATGGACATGTGATGAGATAGGTAATTAGGGGCTGTGGTTTACTTCCATATGGAGGAGCAGTCATTGGGGTATTTCTTGAGGTTCTCCAGGAGGGCGTGGATGGTGTTGTTCAGCCCAGCAGAGGTCTTGAGACGGCAGAAGGAGAGGAGGTCATGCAGTGCAGTTCTGATCAGAGAAGACGACTCCTGCATTGACATGCATAGGAGGAGAAGGCCATACCCACATACACAATAGGCAATGGGTTAAAGGTGCTTCGAGTCTGGTGAAGGTTAGGTACATATGTTTACCTATTAGGACTTTTAGAATAACATTCTCTCATTATCAAATACAACATGAAGGAATTTATCTTGATAACAAGATTCTAATGATAAACAACTACCAGATTATTATATCCACGTTCCTATATTATTTTTAGCATTCGGTATATAAGGCTGTACATGAAGATTACTAAGGGGAAAAAAAGGTGCAGTAATACACTGGGAAACAACTGCAAAATATATCAGTAAAAACATAATTAGATCTCTGGGCGAACTCTGTGATCACCAATCTCTCGGTGTGAAGCAGTCAGCCAGTCCCCCCCCCCCCCCCCGCCCCACAACCACCACCACCACCACACGCACGCACATACATTTCGAGGTATTCAATTTAAAAAAATATAAGATAAAATTATAAATCTTACTTGTGAAACTCTGCATATTGATGAATTATTTTTTTTTATTAATTTAGATATAATTCAATAAATTATCTGAATACAGCATGATAAGTCACTGACGGCCATAACGTTGCAAATAAATTTGCATCATTCATGAGATCACTGTGGCTGTTAATCTGTCTTAGCTACCCTTTAATTTTTTTCTTTCCTTCTACGCTCGCAGACCAGAGGGTCCCACCTCTTGTTTACCTTCCCTGGCATGGGTTCTTCAGTTGTAAGATAGACTGGTTGACAACCTGTGTGGGCCTGATGGTAAATGGAGTCCTAAGGTTGACAATCCTGGGCCTACTGGTGTGTCTGTGCTATCAATCACCATTTATAAAATGCTGGAAAATGACTGTGGCAGCCACAGCAGGCAGTGAATAAAAAAATAATAATAATAATAAAATAAAAAAATAAATAAATAAATAAAATTTTTAAAAAACCAACAACAAAAAAAAATTCTTGTCACCAGCCAAGGCGGCAATAGTCATGCCCAGTTCCATCAAAATTGGTCACTGCACCTAGGAGCTCCAGGACAGGAAAGTACACAGACATCGGTGACTTATTACTACGATAAACAAGGGGATAATAATATATTTATATCAAATAACAAATTTGGACTGATCCGTGATACAAAAAGAAACTAAGCTATGCCCATAGAGACCACACATAAGACGACACTTTACCAACTAAAATCAGTTGCATCAAATGCACATGAGTATTGTCTTCATGGTTATTCCATGGGCCTATACTCGTAATATTGTGTTTGGTTTTATAAGATATTGTTTATCTTGCAAACAGCAGAACCCCTCCACGTCCGATACATTAAGTAAAGCAAAGTTGTGGTAATTTATTTATCAGTTAGCATATGTCATAAAAGGGGAAGGATCGTTAGATTCTTTTCTCTTTTTTTTTTTTTTTTATCAATAAAAAAAAAAGTTTATCAAAATTGCCTAGAAAATGGTTGCATAGTCAGTAGAGGAGAGAGAACTGGCTGCATAGTCAGTGGAGGAGAGAACTGGCCGCATAGTCAGTAGAGGAAAGAAAACTGGCCACAAAATCAGACAATGACATCTTAATCTGACTATACTATAACGTCACTATAAATTAATTGTTTGTTTCATGTAACCGACCCACTTCCTTTCCCTCCATTCAACACATAAAACATATACCAACCCATCATCTGAAACCAGCAAGACAATATTTCAGATTTCAAACAAAAGTTTGGCACAAAAACCAGGTGCAATATAGTTGCAAAAAATGCACACTGTTTGTACTATAAGCTATAAATATTGAAAGCTATAGCTGTCAGTTCGTGGGGTCATGGTACATTGATGTGACACAGCCTGACCGACCCACTGAACCGTAGCACACCCACGTTTACAGGTAAAAACAATTAATTCATAGTGGCCTAATTCTCAATTTGCATTTTTTTGTTCATTTGTTCATTTGTCCTGAAACTACTCCAACATGATTAGCCCTAAAGGGCTCAAATTCTCAAGGTTTGATGGTGTAAAACCCTGCCCATGCTATTTTTCTCTCAAAATTTCCTGGTTGTGGTCACAACTCTATGCCTGGGTAAACCACTCCACTTAATATAAACCACATTTGTGTAAACACATGGATCAGCAAAACTGTGCCCAAACCACTTTCAGCTCTCTCTTTTTTTTTTTCTTTTTTAGCCCTGTAGGCCCAAGCATCTGAAATGAGATAGAGAACAACAGATTTACTATTATGTTGAGAAGTTTTTGTTGTCTCTGTCCAAAGGATGGGTGCTATGCTAAAATATCCATTAGAAGGGGGGGGGGGGGGGGGGGCTGTTGTCTCCGTCCATAGGATGATACTTTCCTATTAATAAAAAGAAGCCATTTAGCCTGATGTTATACCACAAAGGGATTGCCAGTATGTGTGTATGTGTGTATCCATGTATGCATGCATGCATGTATCTATGTATGCCATTGTGCAGTACGTTTACCTACATAAGTATACATGCAATTATTTCTAAATAAACTGGTCACTTGTTGAGATATCAACAGGTCTGTGTTGGAAATGGTGGGACACAATATTCAACATAACTTGGTCTAGGATTAAAACGTTTGCCTCAAAAGCCAAACCATCGACCACAGGGGGTGATAGAGCCTGTAACCATAGCAACCCACCTCAAGGATGCTCAGCACTGTCTCCAGTTGGTCGTCTCTGAGCTTAAGGGTGGAGCTTAGCTTGCACAGACTGTTGATAGCCTTGAGGCGGATGTCCTCTATCTCGTCATTGAACATGTCCACCAGGTAATCCAGACTCTGGGAGGCAAAGCTACTACTGTGCATGCTCAGTTCACACATGGACCCCACAGCAGCACTTCGCACCTCTGGATGTGACAAGGGAGAGGGAGGGAGAGAGGCGGAGAGAGAGGGAGGGAGAGAGGCGGAGAGAGAGGTGGAGAGAGAGGTGGGAGGGAGGAAAGAGAGAGGGGAGAGGGAGGGAGAGGGGTGAAGAGAGAGGTGGGAGGGAGGGAGGGAGGAGAGAGGGAGGAGGAAGGGAGAGGGGGTGGAGAGAGAGGGAGTGAAGGAAATAAACAGAAGGAATGTGAAAGAGTGGGAGAAGAGGAGCAGAGGAAATGGAGGAAGGAGGAAAATGGAGAAGGAACTCCAGGAAGTAAGGAAGAGCGGTGTTACTTTCATCTTTCTGTTTGTGTTCTTTTGTTTGTTGTTCTTTTGCATGTTCTTTTTTTGGTTTTCTTGTTGTTGCTTTCATATTTAATGTAGCTGTTGTCAACAATGCATTGCCTGAAAGTACCCAGGCGAAGTGGAGAAGAGAGACGGATTGTAGTACATTAAAGGAAATAAGCTGTATACAATACATTGTATGTATGTATGTATGTATGTATGTATGTATGTGTGTGTGTGTGTGTGTGTGTGTGTGTGTGTGTGTATGTATGTATGTATGTATGTATGTATGTATGTATGTATGTATGTATGTATGTATGTATGTATGTATGTAATGTATGTATGTATGCATGCATGTATGTATGCATGTATGTATGCATGCATGTATGTATGCATATATGCATGTACACATGCACGCACGCACATGCACACACTCACCCATAAACTCATCCTCCAGTCCATGCACAAAGGCCCCACATGCCCCAGCCTTCATCAAGCTGATCCCCCCAGGGTCCAATACCAGCTGCAATGACAATTTAAACAGAAAATAAAATGAACGGCCGGACAGATAGGCAGGCAGACAGACAGGCAGACAAACAGACAGAGTGTCAGACACATAAACAACCAGAGAGTCAGATAGATATTCAAAGAGGGTACATTCCAGAAAATATGAACTTTAAAGAAACCATGTCAACAAACTGCGAACTCGAGTGGTGTTGTAATGTTGCCCTCATTCACCATCCAAGGGTACCGTACATTAGTACGTCCTAAACGTGTTGGTACCTTGGGAACTCCTGATCCCCACTTCCGACCAGAGCTCCAATCCACCGAAGTCAAGGAAGCCCCGCCCCCTTGATGCAGCTCCAGCTGCCGCTGATGGTCACTCTTCACCACCTTGAGGTGTGACATCAGCTTCTTGTCCAGAGTTTGATCAAGGAACTTGTTGCTGACTCGGGAGAAGTCCCCCAGCAGTTGTGTGGCCTGGGCTCTGACAGGCATGGAGCTGTCGTTGACAAGGTCACAGATCTTCACAAAGGCATCATCTGAAAGAGTGAGGTCCACAGAGTTGTCTCGTCGCAAAGGAACCATCCTTGATATATGATGTGTGTGTGTGCGCGCGTGTGTGTTTGTGGTGTGTGTGTGAATTTGTGTGAGGGAGGGGGGAGGGAATGTGCAAGTGTTTAGGATCAATGTCGATAAGGAGAGCGAAGGAACAAGGACAGATATTGGGAGGGAGGAGCAAAAAAATGGGAGAAATAAGACTGGAAATTTCCAGCAAAAAAACCACTTGCTTTAAACATAACGTTGTCTTAATAATGACTTAATGTTGACTTAGTAATGACAATATTGACTTCATATTGACTTCATGACTTAACATTGCCTTAATTCTGACTTAAGTTGACT
This sequence comes from Lycopodina hypogea, assembly GCA_963969325.1. Classification (NCBI taxonomy): domain Eukaryota; kingdom Metazoa; phylum Porifera; class Demospongiae; order Poecilosclerida; family Cladorhizidae; genus Lycopodina; species Lycopodina hypogea. The sequence goes on along the minus strand of OZ017793.1, from coordinate 10,974,649 downwards.
TAATTTGACTTTATCTTGATTTGACCTTTTTTTGGCCATAATTGAACTCGACAATACTCTGTATAAACTCCACCCACCTCAATGGTACTTACTACACACTTTGGGGCTTTCAGGAATCTTCAAGAGTCAATGGACAGTTCAATGTAAAAGATCATTATTATCATCTTGCTTTCAGCACAGTCAACACATCAAAGGAGGCTGTAGCTCAAGCGGTTTTGGAGGAGATAGTGCTCTAACCATGGACGGACATTTCATTTCCTATATATAGGATGTTGACTTTGACTTAATGTTGAAGTCAGAATCCACTGAATTTCCACTTGGGAAAAAAAAAGGGGGGGGGAGGAAAGAAAGGGGGAAAAAAACACCCAAACATGACCAGGAACCATATGGGAGACCTTCCGATTGGAAAGAGGAAGTTCAACCAGCCCAACAACAACGAAATAATTTAAAGACTCAGCGAGCGTGATTGCTCACGGGTAAAAATAGACAACGATAAAATGTGTCAACTGACACACTCAGCACTCACCGCACACCATTACTCATCTCTCTATTGAACCTTGAACCCACCGAACATTCTGGCATCAGCTTCTCTACACACACAATAATATAACCCGACCTTTGACCTGATACTTCGTACTTTGTACATCACTAATCATTTAATATAATAAAGATCCTTTTCTTTTATAAAAACATAAACCATCCCTCATAATTACACTGAGAAGTGACACTCCTTGGTTCCCTGGGAACTCACTCGTCAGGATGTTGAAGAGACAACGCCCACACAAGACGGAGAGCTTTGCTGCGCACACCAGAACTTTGGTCTGCCAGAGCTTGGGACGCCTGAAGGCAGAGATAGGTGTGGGTGGACCTGATCATGCCTCACACCACGTGAAGACCCTTACCTTATGGTAGACAGAGAGAGAGAGGGCCTCGGGGTACTTGCAATGGACTCGATACTAGTCAAAATATCAACAAGATGTAAATACAAATCACAACTGATCGTGAACAAGCATCAGGAGGGAGCTAAACTTCAAAGGGGCTAATCCTCAAAGCACTCTAAGCCACAAATGGGACAATAAAATTAACGAAAAAAGGGAGGGACGACAAAACAATGATTGAGTGAATAAAAAGTATATCATAATAATTATCAACTCCAATTCACGAAATGCCGTCATTTTTTAACCCGGAGTTTGTGCACTGGCTCACCACCCTACACTCTCCCACTCAGAAACAACTCCTGCTCGGACTTAAGCACCTCTACCATACAACACCTCCACACATTGCACTCTGATCTCTCACCAGAGCCAGGAAGGCGGCGCAGCGGACCCGAGGGTCAGGGTCCTCTGTATATTCTTCCAACAGAGAGAGTGGGATCTTACAGCTGCCAGTGGCATGACTTAGCTGACCAATCAGCTTCAAGCACTCAACACGCACACCGTGATGCACATTACGGACTGCGTTATGAGCCACTTCTTGCACCTGTTCTTCGAATATCATCACCTGTTCCACACCCACAAATGCCACAACCATAATATGACACATTGACAGAATTATGCTATAACAATTATTATACTAATAGCCAAACACTATCGCACCAACATCACACTGGGTTGAGGCAGGTTGAAGTAGGTTGACAATAGATCTATGGGAACATACACTGGATCAACATCACACTGGGTTGAGGGAGGTTGAAGTAGGTTGACACTAGCTCCATGAGGACACACACTGAATCTACATCCCATCGTGTTGAGGCAGGTTAAAGTAGGTTGATAGTAATAAGAAATGAGCACTTGAACCCACTGACCTTTGGTCCAGCTGCATCAACCATGCCTGACAAGCACTTGAGGACTGCCACCTTCACATCCGCATGGTCTGAACAAGTTCACACATGCACACACACACACACACACACACACACACACACACACACACACACACACACACACACACACACACACACACACACACACACACACACACACACACACACACACACACACACACACACACACACTGTGAGGCACTACACTAATTATGGCCCAACAGATACAGCACAAAATATTTAGACGTTTTTTAATCAAGTAATTAACTAATCCTTTTTTTTCTTTCTAAATAATATTAATACTGACAATAACATTTCAAAAATTAATAATGAAAATAGTAATAATCTTAATAATAAATCACAAATGTCTGTCTGTCAGTCAGTCAGTCTCTCCGTGTGTGTGGGAACTCCTCGTAGACACATGACACCAATTATGATAAAACTTTGCATGAGTGTTCCCTATGGCAATGGGATGGGACAGGAAAAAATTTGGTTCGGATCAGGCCAGGGCTACGGCAAGCATCTTGCAGCATTATTGGTAAAGGGGCATCTGGCTAAAGCACTGAAATAGGGCAGTTGCGCAGAAATTTTTTTATGAAAGTTGTTATGAATGTTTCCCAACAGCTCTGGGATTTGACAGAAAAAAATACGGTTTCGAAGAAATATTTGACTGAAAAGATGAAATAAAAATTGATGGTTCTTTCTACAGGCTCCATTTACCACATCAGGCCAGTGGACATTTTCATTAACGTGAAGAAGTTATTAAGTGATAGCAACCAGAGGTGGTTATTCCACAAATAATAATAATAATGGTAATAAATTAATAAAAATAATAATAATTTGATTTATTAGAACTAATGATAATAAAAATGAGGAAAAAAAATTTTTTTTAATTGTTGGTTGTATTGTGGGGTAAGCACCTGCAACTTTCTGTATCACCCACCCTGTGTCATGGTTTCAGACAGGATTTTATTCTTGCTCTGAATGTGTCTTGGTAAATACAGTTATGCTAACTTAAAGTCTATGCTAAACTAATGTTGGTGGTCCCTCCTCAGTTTTTGCTCACCATGATCCAATAGGGATAACACAAAGGACTGCAGATTCTTTGGAATACTTCCTCCAAGCACTTCTCTCCAGTGAGTTGCAAGCATCTCCAAGGTGTGTACAAGAACACAACACAGAGAAATTTCCTCCCTGTAGCTTTTAGCCAGCTTCCCCAGTGCAGACAGGCTCTTGGAAATAACCTCTGTGGAGACCATCTCTTCTCTATTGCTGTTTTCCCTTCTTTCCACCTTGTGAGTATCCATCAGTCTGAGAAGATGCTCCAACACTTCCACAGCGGTATCCAGGTCCAACATTTTCTCCAGGAGGGAGTCAAGATCTTGTTGAGGTTCATCATTGGATGTCAGAAATTTGGGGGGCTTGAGGATTAGTTTAGGACGCCTAGTGCTAGGACCCTCAACTGAAGCTCCTTCCAGCTGCTGTTCAAGCTGGACTGTATCAGGGAACGCATCCGACCTCTGGCGTTTTCTTTCCATAGAGACAACGAGCCAAAGGGAATATTTGGAAAACGGGAATACGTTCACATGTTTTGGGCGGGCATTAAATAAAATGAGGTCAGAGTTTATTACCTTGGCTAAATTAGTAGCTAGGAGAGCGCAAAGATGTTGCTAGTTCTTACTGAGGAACACAAAGAGCACCTCAGCTTTCTGACCAAAGTTGACGTGGAAGGTAAGCCACAGAAAACTACCACATGTGGTTAATATACCATAATGTATATCCCACACTGAATGATTCGCCTCCCCAGTGGTAAGAGAGTTTTGCAGATTATCAGTGGACTTCATAAGGAAAGGTATCAACCCCAGAGTTTATCAGTCAGCAGCTCGTAAGTAAAAATAGTTTTAGTGGCTAGCCATAAGTTCTCTAGCCAGTCTTAGGAGTAATGAAGCTATACATGTTTTACCATGCAGAGAAGTTGAATGTGAATGTGGAAACAGTTCAACATGGTGTAGAAGGACTGATGTATCTACTCACAGAGTGCTCCAAACTCATGGTAACAACCACTGCACCATACCTGGAATAGGGTTACCAGCAAGGATGTAAAAAAGGGGGTGTGGTAGTGGTAAAAGTTATAATTGTGCACTGCTAAGTCTTGACAAACTTTGGAGAATCTGGTTCCACTCCCCAGAACCAAAAAAAAAAAGAAGAAATAAATAAATAAATATATAGAGAGAGAGAGAGAGAGAGAGAGAGAGAGGAAGGAGGAGGAGAGGGTGGAAAGTGGTAGCATTATGCAGAGGGGACAGGAACAGAAGGTGATCTGGTGAAGTGGCAATTTTTGGTGAAGCTGTGCTAGAATATGCTAGCAGTAGCTGTGAAAAACATTTCACACTACACAAAGAAATGTCACTCCCTTGATGCATTAGCCAACCACTAACAAACACACTCACATTAGACCTATCATTATCTTTGTCAGGTGACACCAGTCCTTGGTGCTCGCCCCTCAACCAAATTCTATTACAAACCATTACTTAGCTGTATCACTAATGCATGTCTTACCCATGGCTGTAAAGCAATAAATGGTGATGATGATAATAATAATAATAATAATAATAATAATAATAGGCCATAGGACTCAAGATAGCACCACTTTTTTAAAGATACAAATACATAGAATCATAGAGGAAGACCACAAAATTTTCTAGCTTCTATGTGTTCCTAATCTCAATCAAAGGAACCAGTTGTTGGTTGTTATGTTGTTGTTTTATTCCCCTTTAATTTTCTTTGTTTTGTCTTTCATGCAGTATATATTTCTGGCAACATGTCGCTATTGACAACGTAATACCTGTCAGTCCAGCTATTGGCCAGACAAGAGATTTTAATTGAGTGTATTTCAGAGATAATCTATTTATGACCATGACACAATTTGCTGTCATCACATGTACAATATTAATCATTCCACAGGTGAGTGAGGTTGACTTCCAAGACTCCATCTTGGTGCTTGGCTTCCCCGAGGTTCTGAACATGGAACTGCTCCAGCTCTACCAGCAACACTGCAAAGTGATCCGCTCCATCCTCTCAGAGATGGCCATGGACATGCCCCACTTCCACGACCTGGAATGGCGTCTAGACGTACAGCTAGACAGCAGATCGCTGTTGAGGCAAGCTCAGCCCACTGTGCTCCTCCGCCTCCACACCAGACAGGGAGGTAAGATCAAAACTCTGCTAGTGGTCATGGGACACCAAATAGATAGATCATATCAGTATACATCTTAGCATGCATACACACTAGACAATGTGTAGTATTTTATGTATGGAGATGAGCCTATGCTATTATATGCTATGATTCAGGGGGAGGAAGGGGGTGGGGAGTTTGGTGGCATCAAAAAAAAAAATTTTTAATGAGGAAAGAAACTGGTAGGTATATATTAGTGGTCAAATCTCTACCTAATCTAGAGGCTGGGCTGCACCTAATCTAGAGGCTGGGCTGCACCTAATCTAGAGGCTGGGCTGCACCTAATCTAGAGACTGAGCTGCACCTAATCTAGAGGCTGGGCTGCACCTAATCTAGAGGCTGGGCTGCACCTAATCTAGAGGCTGAGCTGCACCTAATCTAGAGGCTGAGCTGCACCTAATTTATCTCAGAAGAGACTATTTACCTACTGCATACTGTATGGTCTTGTTGCAGTAGAATGTAATACCTCAATTTACAACCAACAAGAATTATTGGTACTATTAATTGAAGTGTGATGTCGAATACAGGCGGATTGGACTGCACATGATCATTTTATTTAATCATTATGTGATGGTTCATTAAACAAACCACACTCCATAAAAAGTATACACAAAGTAAAGTATTATCTGTTCGAAGTCCTGAGAAATGCTTGTTGCTGAACTGCAACCAAACCCTTCCTTCTATGTGTTGTGAGTAAAAGGTCAGGCATCCAAGAGTGGCTCCTAATTTAGAGGTTGAACAGCACCTAATGGGTCGAGTGAAGTAAGTGTATGGTGTGTATTTCCTGCTGATTCAACACTATGACAACTATTTTCAGCATATTCACTCTTGTCTCATGGAATTTCTTTCTTTTACTCCAACACTTCCTCCCCCACGCATTTCACTGCCACACCTGGACACACCTCTTTCTTCCCTTTATAATACAATGATCCAATGTCTCAATAACTCCCATAAATTTGTACTTCTCTTGAAGATAGGGAGGGATGGGGCGTGTGATCACTTCAACATATGTGTCAGTAGATAATCATAAGTGGGTGTGGGGATTATTAGGTATTGTTTGTGATGGTGATCTTTACCTGTTTACAGATAAGTCCGACTCTGTCCTGCTTCAGACTGACCCAGCAAACCTTCTGCATGTTACCAAGTCTCTGGAAGAAGCTCTGGCTGAGATAAAAACTCAACATTGCCGACGCATTATGAGAAGCATCAAATAAACTATCCTTCGACACAATTGTTGATATCAAATGCAAACTAACCATGTTGTTTTCACTTAATTTTGGTTTGTGACTATTGTAATTAATTTGAGCACAGGTATTTCCATTTCACATGCACACTCACCACAAAATAAAATAATTTTTACCCGCAGACTTTTTAAATTTCGCATAGTCTAAATATTACTTTCTTGAGAATTTTCTTGTTCTTGTTATGAAACTTCCTCCAACCAGTGCTAGGGTCCCGGTTCAACTCCTGGTCATGGTTGAGGGTTTTTTGTGTGTGTGTGTTCACCCACCATCCCCACCAATTATTTTCTCTTTTTTTTTTCTTTTTCTTTTTTTTTTTCCCCCTTTTTTTCTTTAAATCATATATGAGCGGGGTTTTGGCCAGAAATTTCCAGTCTTGTTATGTTGGGGTTGTTTTTTTTTAATGAAGCTACTAAAGACCACAGTTTACATGTACTTATTTTTACCTGTGGCACAGGTCTAGGAACACTTGGAATGGTGGGTGTGGATACAACCACAAGTTTTGCTCAAGAATGAATTTTTAACTAATTATTTAGTGTTTTGAAACACCAAAGTTTATTGTTACAACTAATTGGTGGTTACAACTAAGTGTTTTGCTGTACTAGCCAGTGGATTTGCTTCGCTCCTCTCCCAAGTGTCAAACTCAGTTTACTAAACTCAAAATTTTATGTGTGTGCTTATGATAATTCCCTTTAGCGAAATTCTAAGAGCAAGTGGCATAGTAGAGGGTTTGGCCTGCAATCAAAGTTTAAAAGCTGTGCAACCTCCCTTTGCTAAACCCTCAAAATTGTGTTACATGCCACCCTATTTGACTAATGCACTGCCAAACCCTTGAACATAGAGACCTCAAACTTTGCTTGCATATACAACTTGACTGGGGAAGTAACTTGGGCAATGTTAAACTCCATGATAGGAATGTGGGGTCCTCCAAAAAAAAAAAAAAAAATAGAAGGGAGATTATGTGGGCGTGGTGAGTTCATTCTTTACAACAACAACAAAAAAAGGATCCAAATTACACTAAATACTAATTATCTCTGTTGAAATTATCTTCAGCAAACTTCTAAGATAATGGGCATGCATCAACCTTGCCACTACACCTATCCTTACACCAAATTTCATCACATACACACTCCTTTATATAGGACTAGCCTGTGAGGAGCAGATTGACTTCGCTGTACTGCCAGACCCTAGACCTAGAGACAACTCAGGCTTACATAAAGGACTTGACCAGGGGAGTAACTTGTCAATGTTAAAATCCAATAGCTGGATTCTGAAGGCCTCAGAACACTAAAAATTGGAGATTAAGCGGATGATGTGAGTCTATTCCTGATCACCAAAAAAAAAAAAAAAAAATTGGTCAGAATAACACTTCCCTGACCAAAAACTGGTCAAAATTATACTAAAAGCTAATTATCTCTGTTGAAATTATCTTTAGCAAAATTTGAATTGAATAGGCATTACATTATAAAGGGAAAGCAATATTTTATAATTACACCTGGTGTCTGTGCTGAAGTGTTGAAGAAGGGAACTCTGGGGAGAAAACAAAGTTTAATGCTGTATGACCTCATTTTGCTAAACCCACTAAATTGTATGTATCTATCTACCTATGTGGCTAATGCACTGCCAAACACTAGAACACAGATACCTCAAACTTTGCTTGCATACACAACTTGACCAGGGGAGTAACTTGGGCAATGTTAAAACCCCAGGGTGGAAATGTGGGGGCCTCATAATTTTTTAAACTCACCTTAAATGTTCTAAACAATTATTTGCGTTGGCTAAAACACTTTTAATAAATATTATAGTAATTATTTGCCACAGTCCTCAGTGAGGACCGCTCTTGTTTTTTCTTCTTTTTTTCATTTTCTTTTAAAAAAATATATAAAATTGAAAATTTACTAGTATTAGAAGCTACCCTAGAAATGATGAAAAGCTAGGAATGCATACATATGCAGCTAAACATGTATGTATATCAAGAAATTGTTTAATACTGAGAACCTATCTTTATAATTGTTTTGCTAACCCTAGCATTTTTATTATCATTATTACAATTATTATTGTTAGGCCACTCAAAATCACAATACAATTTTTAATGTATATCCAGCATTGTTTAGTTTTGATTTTGTTTTCTTTAAGGGACTTTTAAAATGCTACACATAAATAGCTTTTACATCGCAATTTCGGTAAAGGGTTGACTGCATAAATCTTCTTTCTGCTTTTAATTCTCCACTCCTCAGTGGATGCTGCCACCAGAGATAGACCTAACTGCTAGGTAGAGTTTAAGCTACCCTTAAGAAATTAGGTTCTATACTATTTTATCAAAAATGCAAATGAGGAAAATCTGGCTATCTCAGGAGCTTCTTGTAGTAACTCCTGGTGGATTGAGCCACATGAAAAGGAGACAAAAAATTATAAGTGACTAATAAAAATTAAATATCTAACACAGAGTTAGTTAACATATGTTGTGCTAAGTAGCTAATGGAATTAAATTTTACCTAACAAATAACTAATGATAAAGAGTCCAGCCCACATCTTATGTACATACTCTGTACATGGGAAAGGATCAAATGTTATTACAACTTATGGAAACCAACATTGATTATAAAATTGTTTTAGTTGCTTTCCTCTCTATCTGAAGGCTGGTTCTGCCACTATTTTGTTTTGTTATCACACAAGCGGTGAAAATTTTGAAGTTATAAAGTGGCACCCTGAACACCAATATCAGTTAGTTGAAACCAGATAAATGAAAAAGGGTCGTCTTAGTAGCAAGTTATATCCACGTGGATTTGTGAAGATGGACAGAGCAAGTTTTGAAGTAGTTAAATTACTGAGTGACCCTGATGCTACTAGGGCAGAGGTTGCCCTTGCCAAATCCATCCTGTATTCCCTAGGGGACAGTGAATTAAAGGTAATAAAATGAACTAACCAGGTATTCCTGTCTCAACTCTTGCTAATCTGCAGGCAAAGCTGGTGACAAAAGAAGTTGAAAAGGAACAGCCACTGGGAGAATGGACTCCACCTTTTAAAAAACTTGTGACATCATGTCCAGAGGCCTACTTACCCAAATATTGCAACACCTGGACCGACTACTTGGCAAAAGGACTCAAGGTCATATAGTAGCCAGCTTCTGTGTGAGTAGAATGTGACCAGTGTTTGTGTGTTTCACTGCATTAGACGACCAGAGATCCTGCAGTCCAGCGACAGCTGTGTGGATGTGTGTGCTCCTTGGTTACTCGTGTTCACAGTTGCCCAGAGGCTGTGCCTGACTTTACCAGCCAGCAGTTACCCACTCTACTACAGGGACTCCTGTGGTTCTCCTCATCGACCCCACTTCTGCAAGTACCAGCCATACAAGGGGCTGCTCATTGCCACACCCACTTCTCATCAATCAGCCCCCATCATAGGCATGCTCTCCTGAGGTGGGCAGAGTCTGCCATATTTAATTCCTACATTCCTCTATCCAGGGTGAGTTGCCCATCCTAATTTTAAATTATTTCCCACATAGAATCCATTCATTTTGCCAGCTGTAGTAAGAGGCTGGAATAAAGGTCAATTGAGTAGTAGTTAAAATGACCTATAAATTTGGGGGACAAAGGGGACTTAGGTATTTGAAGTTATTCCTGCTAACTATGTACAAAAATATTCATGCAACTGGAAGCTAAAAAAAAAATTATCTCTAGATTTTTCTGATTCTTTATGTTAATAACATTTGTGCAATTCTTGTAATTTTTATGTATAATACCGTGTTAACCCTTAACCAGAGCAATGGCTGGTTCAGCAATGCATTTAAAAAAAATTTTTTTTAGTAAGTCAAGGGCTTTGATGATCATAAGAATGAGTTTAAGTACTAAATTATACCATCTTAAGTTGTGATATCATCGGCTAGAGTTTGTCATAATAGCATGGCATTGAAGGTTATAAAGATGTGTGTTCAGTTCTCTTTCTGATGGGATATTTACATGGATTAGCAGAAAACCAGCCTATGTGTAGATTTTTGGTCAACCACCTGCAGTATCAAACATGTTCAGTTTATTTTATGTATCATGCAGGTATTATTAACTCTAATGTCATTAATCAAACAAACAACATGCCAATTTTCAGTGATACTTAATGTTCCATGTCACCAAACCACACCCATTGACAGAACCACACCTATAGCTATCTGATCTGAACGAAAAATTTAGCAAGAACGTGCCGTGCGGTGCCCTAATCAATCCCTGAAAGTTTGTGAAGATCCCTGCAGTGGTTTGGAAATAGTTAAAGTCTGCACAGACACAGACAAGCAAACACACTCACTCACTCACTCACAGTGGCCTGACAACAATAATATTCTGGTTCTTAAAATTGTTCATGAAAAATTGATAGGTACCTCCTGAGGTCACCTGGGTAGATGAAGTTTGGCATGAAAATAGATGTAGTAGCAAGTTTGATGCCCATTCTCTTAAAATTTTTCTAAAAATAATTTTAATTGAGATAATTAGCATTTAGTGTTTTTCTTATCAGGTTGTTTTTTGGTCAGGAATAAACCATCATCAACCACTAAATCTGTTGTTAGTATCCGGGAGACCAACAGAATCCAGCTATTGGATTTTATCATGAATTGGCAAGTTACTCCATTGGTTTAGTTGTATATGCAAGCCAAGTTTTCATCTCTCTCGGTCCACATTTACACTAATTTGAACATCAATTTAGTAATTATTACTCACAGAGATCCCCAGTAACCCCAACCCCACCTAATCCACACATTTCCCCAGTAACTCAACAAGTTCAACAGATACGTATGACCAATTTATGATTTTGGTGACAGCCCTAATGTTGAATTAATGTAGTCCTTAGTTACTAGTGTGTCACTGTCACTGGGGTTATTCTTAGTCTTGGTTATGGGATAACTTGGAGGTGGGGGAGGGATGTGTATCATGACTATCTGATTTGCAAAATATCAGGAACATGTGTAATCTCATTAGGGAGGAGCTCGCCTCATGGCCGGGTTGTGTTGCCACAGCAACGAGAAGTGGGGAGCCCTTGTGGACTCTATTGTGGTATCACTGGAGTGGGTTTTGAACCAACTTTTCAAGTATGCTGCGAACACTTCAAAGGGAAGACGTAAGTATCAATTAAACTTTCCAGCCTATTTCATTCTTGTAGCAATTTCTTTAGTTTTTAATCATTTTGTTTTAGTTGGTTGTTGTTTTTTTTTTGTTTGTTTGTTTTTCGTTGAGGTGTACTTATCTCTGTATCACAAAAATTTGCCCATTTTTGCTTTATTAAGGTGTTCAACCCTCCTTAAATTGTAGAAAGGTAGTTCTCAGTGTTGTCCATTTTCATTAAGTGGGACTGATTTCTATATTTGAAGGAAGTTAGTTCACGATGATGTGTTCTTCTGCACTGTATTGAATGATTCAAGTCTCCCTATATTGAAGGAGTAGTTGTTTGTTGTTGTTTTTGTTTTTTTTGGATGTACCCCTTGGGCATTACCAAGGTTTAATGAGGGGGGGGGGGGGTGCTTTCCAGGCATAATGAGCCAAGGAGAACATAACATAAGTTGCTGGCCATGAGAGAAAAATATTTATATATGTTCAGTGAGAAAGGGTATTTTCACTCATTTCAACACACTGAAAAATATAGATATTAATGTCATCCCATTTGAGATGCCATTTTAAAAAAATTAACTATAGTCTGTTCGCGCTGACTTGGGCCCCGGAAGTCAGCGGTTAATTACTGAAGTGACGTAGTGCATACTTCAGCCTATTAACTTCGCCAAAAGAGGTTTAAGGTATGCTTGCGCAAAAAAACAAACGGACACCCACAGTAACCCATTGCAGTTGTACTGCGTGGAGGCTGTAGTTTTTTCTCTGGTTGGCAAACTTGCACTTGTAATGCATCCCAGGCTTTTCAGGCATTTCAAGGCTTCTCTCAGAACTTCGGGACTTCTCAACTGATAAGTAAGCTGTGCTATTGTAGTCTTTAATCATGCTAAACTCTGTTAGCTAATGCAGAATGCTTGCACTTTTTGTTGTTGCTGTTTGCTGTGGCTGGATGTTGTTATTTGCTGTGGCTTGTTGTCAACTGAGTGCCAGCCTAACAGTTGGGAAATATATAGGTTTAGGGCTAGGTATTATTATTTATATATGATGATATGCTTATATATTTACAGAGCCTGCTCCTTCTCTGTGTGTTGCTGTACTGTTAACTCTGATACTGACCTTGTGTCTCAGAAGCAGTCCTCTTCTTCAAAGTCAAACTGCCAATCTAGTAACCCTTCCGAGTCTAACTGCCAGACCAGTACCTATTCTGAGACAAAATGTCATGCCAATACTCCTCACAAGTGTGATTACCAGCATTCCACGGAAAACCAATAACACCTCAATAATTAAAAGAGAGCCCCTCATTAAATCCTGATTATGACTATGGGATATATCCTTGCAAATTGTTCCTTCTGTATAGGGAGAAGTGAAACATTCAATACAGTGCTTATGAACATAACCTCGTGAAATATCTTCCTTCAAGTATAGAGATTTGTCACACCCCCCCCCCCCCCCCCCAAAGAATGGGATAATACTGAGAATTATCTTCCTTCAATTTTAGGAGAGTTGAACCCCTTGACCATGCAAACATGGACACATCCTTGTGATACCGATTTTAGTACACCTCAACTAAGTGAAACGGTCACATCAAGAACTTGTACCTTCATCATAGGGACACCTATGTAGCTGGCAAGACTGGACTAAGCACTTTCCAAAACATGGATTAACATCAATATGACAAACAATTAAAAACTTGTATATTATTTTTCCTGTGCTGGATGCCCCTACTCACCTGATCATTTAGATCATTTACTTGCCACTCTTTTTATCCTCCTCTCAATCCTTTACCTTTCCATGCAAGACCTTATTCTTGAAACTGATTTCAATATCAACTTATCATTGCTGTCTTCACTTCTTGAAAAAATGAAATCAATTTCTGATCTTTATCTTTTCCCTCACAATCAACTTGTCCCATCCCTAACTCACTTCTCTCACATTAGTGTATCTTCTATTGTAGATTGTGCTCAAGCCTCTGCTTCTCATTGGAATACTTATCAACCTTATTTATTTTCCTCCAGACATCATCCACCTAGCATTAATTCGTATCCAATCCTCTCATCACTATCATCCCTTCAACATCAAAATTCCCTTCTCTTCATTCCCCCTGCCACAGAACTGTGGAACTGTCTTCCACTCCACATTAGAATAACTTTATCCCTTTCCACCTTAAAAAACACTTTCAACCAATTTTACCTTAATTCTACAACTCATCCTTGGTAATAGTCCACTTCAAGCTTTCACCTTGTCATCATTTATCATTAATTCACGTATCTTATATTTAGCTATTTACACCTTATCATCATTTTTTCACTAATTTATGTATCTCACAATTTGGTGTTTGCTATTGATTTCATTTCCCATGTATTCAACAAAAGTTTTAAAAAAAAAGAAGAAAAAAAAAGTTTTTTCCTTTGAATATATTTTTTTTTACTATATTCTTCATTTGTCTTACACAAGTTTATTCATTCATTGAAATGTTAAAGAACACACCAAAGAAGTAATGAATATACATAAATAAATACAGAAACAATAAAAATTACTTAATGGTGAGAATTTGTATGTGACAAACAGGCACGGTATGTCCCTGGAACAAATTGCAAAAAGCATGGATATTGCCTTTCTTGCTCTTTATTGACCAACTTCTTGAAGTTGGACACTTCATCACTCCACTTGAGGTGATTGACATGAACAACAGACCTTTACCTACAGCCACTAGCCTTGAGCGAGGGAGAAGTTATTACGAGGTATAAGCTTACTCAGAGTTAGGGTCCAGCTGAAACAACGAAGAAATAATTCTGTGCTTTTTATGTATTCCACTCTGAAGAACTGCTAAAGTTCTGCGGTGGACGTTAGCCTCCAAGGGATATTTTTGCGCTTGCATTCCATATGGTCAATTAACGCTAGGTGGAATGTTGTGTACTTGCTTATGGGACATACAGCTAACTTTGCCTAGGGGTGGTTAACTTCTTCAGGGATAGTACCAAAAGAACGTCTGGAGCGTCATGAGTTTATTGGTCCTTGAAATTTGGAAATCCGTTGAGTATTGGCCAAGTTATTAACGTTTCCCCAGGGCCCAAGTCAGCGCAAACAGACCTTAGAAACCTAAATACAATACAAAATGCTCTGTGATAGATTGACATTCCCTAGTCAAGTTCACAACAAAAAAAAATATTCCTAAACAATTATTTCAATCAGGTTGGGAATTTCTTTGATAAAATCATCAGGATGGATTAGAGCAAACTTTACAAACAGGATTGGACACCTATTTCTATCCAGATGTGCCATAATGTCAAGATCTATCACAAAAATATCTCTATGGCAATAAAGCAAAAGAAATACAATTAGCTGGTTTTCTGTCACAGAACTCCTCCCTGGTGACTTAATGAACCCCAATGAAGAATTTGCCAGCTCCACTGAGGTTGAGGTTGAGGTTACTGAAGGCAGCAAGAGTAGGAATCCTTGAGAATCAGTGTAACATTGGCTTAGTATCCCTTCCAACCTGTATTTTGATAATTTGTTCAGTGCACATAAAATAGAGCAACAACCAAACAACAAATCTGCCAGCATTTAAACTATCATCTTGCACTTGCATGCCCAGATTTATGCAGCATATTTATGACTGCTTAGCATGGCTTACTTACGGTACCGACTGAAACGAAGTCTATGTAGTTCCTTGTTCTAAGCCTTTCTCCTGTGTTTGTTTGTTTTATTTGTTGTTGTTTTTTTGCACATGCATACCTTGAACCACTTTTGGATAAACTAATAGGCTGAACCATGCACTATGTCACTTCTGTAATTAATTGCTGACTTCCAGGCCCCAAGTGAACGCGAATAGATTTTCAGTCATTTGTTACCTTTGAATATTACCTCTCCATTATGAACTGTAATATTATCTCCATTCCCAATGACTTTGACTGTCCAGCTCATTCAATCGTAGCTGATTCAGCTCTTGAGCTGCCTCTCCCTCTTCCGAACTCTGACCCTGAGAGGGCTGCCACCCTTTTCCAGTTGCTGGACCAACTGTCGCAAACTCTTATTACTACTTTGTACCTACCACCAAAAAACGCCCCCCACCTTCCTTCCGTCCCTGTTGAGAAAATTATGGGTGTGATCTTTCGTGGCCACAATGAACCCCCACCTACAGGTAACACTGTGGGAGATCGTGTGGTTACAGCAAGTTTACCAATACTACAAGCAGCCATGTGGAATATCCTGAGTGCACTTATTAAGACTTGCCATGCCCACCTCTGGCCCTGTGCCCAGTTCATTCGGATGTCCCTGGTGAACGGTGTCTATGTTGCCGACAAGTAAGTTATGTTACTGTCCTATGATGTTATCAGATATAGTTACACTTGGTTAAGATTAATCATTGGTCAATATCTAGGTATAATAAACAAGTTTGTTTTTTTTGTTTTGTTTGCTGTTTTATTTTTGTTTGTTTGCTTTTTTGATTGAAAAAAAGCATGTCAAGTTCAAATACTAAAACCAATTTGATCGCATGCTACTTAAAAAGTGATACATGAGAAATTGAAATCTCTGATTTCACTTTGTACGACATTGCCCAACAAATTGACGTTCACAATGATATAGATTGCCGCATCTCCTCCATGTTGTCTATCGATGTCTTTCTGCTTGGGTGAGTATTTCCCATGATGAGGAGGAGTCCTTCCTCAATCCTGTACTTCGCATTCTCCTCCAGCCTCACAGCCACGCCCCTTCTCAGTTCCTCAAGATAAAGACGCTTTGTGAGCTAGTGGAGCATCTGGGACCTGTGCTCCCTTCCTCCTACATCTCCCCCATCCAAAGTCTGCCATTTGAGATGTTGACACTAGATATTGCACCGGACTATGCCATCTGCTTGCTCCGCCTCCTAACATCATGTCTTTGCTGCCAAAACATTCCTTTGGCCATGCCTCTGGGTCCAGGATTGCAGCATCTCAATGAACTGTCTCTCCAACATCCTGATGCAATGGTTAGACAATCTATTTCATTTTGCATGGAGTCGGTTCGGTGTATATACCAACTCATAAATGTACATTATCATTTGTGTAATTGTGGTGGTGTCCCATGCACCTTCTATCCAACAGGTCAGGTCAGCCTGTGTCTCTGCCATAGTGCAGTGCTGCTGTACAATGCACCCATCAAGAGCACCCTTTACCACTCCACCATCCACACACTCTCACACGTCAAGTGGGCTGCCGTCACTGCAGTCTCATACTCCCCAGCATGGTGGTGCTTCACCACACGACGATTGTACGACAGACACTTCAGCATTACCTCAGGCACTACTTGCCAGTTCTGCTGCACCGCACCACAAATCTTGGACAAGTCGTGCTCCAGCATCACCTCTAGCGCTTGCCACTGGCACTTCAGCTCCACATCATGCCAAGGGTGGCCTCAACACACTCAAGAGTGTGCCAGTGACCTCTCTCAATGTCAAAGAGACACTCTCACTGGAGTCCCACTCTCCAAGCTCCTCACCACTTCCTGTCTCATGCACACAATCCTCTCCACTTCCTGTTCTCTCGTCAGAAGAAGTGGTCACACAGAAGAAAAAAAGGACATTAAGTGAAGAGGGCAGTGATTTTAAGAAACAAAGGTTAGAACTCAACACAGAGAAGCAGCTGTCAGATCCTCACCCAGTGTGGGTGGAGAGTGAGGACAGCAGTGACAGAGAAGATGGTGGCACAAGTGGAGCTTGTCTGTTTGTGGATGAATCTTCCGATACAAATAGCAACTAAAGTTGTAACCAATGCAATTACTTGCACCATGTGACCTGTTTCTTGTAAACTAACAAACTATTTACTTAAGTTAACCTGTACCTTAATATCATGCTTTAACTACCTCTTGCCTCTATTCCAACCTTGCATATTATGATGTATAATGCCAGTATTTCCTATGTGAGAAAATATCGGAAAATTGAAATTTTGTTCCATAACGAGCAATTTAAACATAATCAACATAATTTGAATGCAAACATTTAAGTGAAATTGAAATAACAAACAACACACAAAATGAGACAAAAACGTCAGAGATCAACTGTTGCAGTAGGCAAGGAAGTCACGGCCTAGAAGGTAAGGTACTTCTCAACATTTCCTGCAAAACAAAATCATAGTGGCAAATGAATTATGCAATCCAGTGGGAAGAACAAAAAAAGATGCAATTATGTAATCCAGTGGGAAGAACAAAAAAAGATGCCAAGGAGAAAACATTTGATTGAGACAGCGTGTTAGGATGTACAAAACATTACTTGGTTTATCGTGTGTGTGACTAATGCCCCGAAATGTGTTTGAAACTGACCAACAGCTGCTTTGACGCCCTCCAGCTGTTTGCTCAGTCGATTGGCTCGCTCTTGAGACAGCCTCAACTGCTCCCTTGCTTGATCTCGCTCTACCTGCAAGGTTTGCTGTGCGGACAGAGCCTGGGCTAGCTGTTCCCTCATGCAAGCTGCACATAATACAGGGCAATCCATATTAGAACATACACCAAGAGCCTGTTGATCCTTACCAAATGCATGCAAACCATGAGCGGATGTACATAACTGATAGACTTGGTGTTGCTGGAGAGTTCACTTGAAATGTTGGAAAACACTTTCCTTCCATATTCCACATGATCATAACTCCCAAAATTTAATGTCCACACTTTCCAATATCCTAAACCCCTCAACCCCTCAACCTTCCAATATTCAACCCCTCAACCTTCCAATATTCAACCCCTCAACATTTCAATAATCAATATTCCAACATCTCAAACTCATTCTTCTTTTGCAGTCCTACACTTCCCATCCACACTCCTCCCTATACCACACCCACTTTCTTCCCTATGCCACACCCACATTATTCACCTTCAGATGGCATCTTTTCAATGAGAGATGTTGCAGTTTTGAGCTTCATACGCGAGAGAGTCAGTTCTTGTTGGAGTAATCGAACTTCCAATACCACCTGCTCTGCAAGACCTGACAATCAACACACACACACACACACACACACACACACACACACACACACACACACACACACACACACAGTGGTTATCACAGGAAATTTGAGGAAGACAGAGAGAGGAGAAACAGAAGAAGTGATTTATTTCAGTCACAGAGAACCAAAAACAGCACCAGAATTGAGAGGTAGGAGTCCAGAACAGTGGACAGTGGGTAATGTAGGAATGGAGGGGCAGGAGAGAGAGAGAGAGAGAAAAAAAGAAGTCTGAAGAAGACGGGGAATGTGATATAGAGTTTCATTTAAAAGAGGATCTAGAGAGAGATTTACCAAGGGCAGATGTGGCCTTGTTGGTGAGCAACGTCACCTCCGGCCTTTCTCCTTCTCCCTCAGAGGAATTGTGCAAGGGAGGTGGTGGCAGTTCTGTGGGCGGAGAGGATTCCTCCAGGTCATACTCCTGCACCACACAACACAGACCAGACTGTCACACACACACGCACGCACGCACTCACTCACAGAAGGAATCAAGAATTGGATATTTTTTTTTTCTGGTAATTAAGAGCCATATTAAGTTGGAATTATTTTTGGTGGCTATTTAAACATAGAAAATATAGTACTTATGCAAAAACTTCAGTTCTGTAGTGAGAATTTCAAGTGGTCAGCCCAAAACAATAAACAGTTGTGTACCAATCTAGCTAAGTGGATTGAATGGTTAATTAATTAAGTGGCATTTACAGTGAAAAGCAACTTGAGGTTGGTAGCTAATCAGTTTCAGGTCAACATTCTATGCCAAGTGCACAGCTGGGCACTTGAGCTGAGTGGGACCCCATTAGTCTATACACTGGCTGGAGCCAGGTCACACCACGAATTTAAAAGCTGTACACCAAAGTTGCATATGGGGGATAGATGAGAGGTGGAGAAGAGAAAAAGATTTGGTACCGTACTTTTCTCCCTCCCTCCCTCCCTCCCTCCCTCCCTCCCTCCCTCCCTCCCTCCCTCCCTCTTTCTCCTTTGGAGATCTCTCTATGATCACTAGATACTCAACATTGACTACTGAGTCAAGGAAACTCAGCATAAATCTGACACCAATGAAGGTCCAGGAAGGATGAATAGCAAATACAAACGAACACTAGAAAAAGCTGAACTAAGAACGCTGAATGCTCATCCATCATATGGTACTTTGCATCTACATACTATGACCTTTCTTCCCCAATGTACTGCACAGGTTAATCTTACATCTGACAGAGACTCATCTTCAGATGGTTCAACTGCAACATCAGACATAGTCAAGCCAAATCAGAGAGAAGATTTGATACAAAGTTTGTACTCCAGTGATGAGAGTAGTTTGGTCTGAAATGGATCCCGAACTGCCAGGCACAGATTGTGTACAGCAGGGATGTGATTGGTGGGTGTGAACTTAATCCCTCCAGGTTCAGACCTGTCTCAGGAAGAAGTGATAAATATGACTAGATTTGTCTGCAGTGGGTCTTCACGTATTGCCAACATATGCGTGTACACAGCTTACACCAGGTGTGCAGTACTCATAATTAGGTAGGGCTGTGGACTGCATCCAGAATTTTTTTTTTTTAAATGTTTTAAAAATTATATAGAACTTACAGCATTGAATACAACACTACCATCATAAAGAAAGCTTGCTTGCTCATAACTATATTATAACTATAACTAACACACAGGTGGATGCATATTCGATGTGAATTAGATATGCTGTTGTAATCATTAGAACAGTTTCACTGCTCTACTTATGCAGAGGACATTATGGAATGCTACTGGAGCATCAGCTAGAGTAGAAAGTTATTAAAAATTCGGCTACAAGCTAGTTAGTAGTTGCCGAGATATGGAGATATACTCATAGTCTATGATGGTATTAGTTTATCAACATCACAAACACACACCACGCGCGCACACCACACACTCTAACAAACATTCTTAATAGTTACATGTTGAATATTACAAGTTGAGAACATCCCAGATGTTCCATGACAGCCATGCCTCAAATAATACAACAGAGAGCAGTAGCATTAAATACTGCTGACTAGTCACACACACACACACACACACACACACACACACACACACACACACACACACACACACACACACACACACACACACACACACACACACACACACACACACACACACACACACACACACACACACACACACACACACACACACACAGTCCATCAACTCAGGAATACAATAGCAAAACACAGCTACACATAAAAAGGTAGTGCGATATTAATCTGACACAATGCCTTCATGATTTCCTGGTACGACTTGATATATCCTTTTACACTACAATTGTATAATTGTAACAAGTTGATGAACATTTCAATTAGAGTGGACAATGAAGTTTTGAGTAGGATGGAATGCGTCTATGAGTTGACAGAAACAATACCAAGCAACATATGTGTCATGTGACTAGCTACAACCCCATCCACCAATCAACACTCAAATTCCCTCCCACTCTGCAAGGCACAAAGTCTGGACACTTTACAGTCAGCCTGAGGCATCTTCTGTGGTTATTAAACTCTTCCCACAAACATTAACATTCTTAAATTAAGAGGAATCATATACCTTTTGGAAGCTAATTGCTAACTATGGTCAACAACAACAAAAAATTGATTAGGGCTTTTAGGCTTCAGCTGGCTCACTAATCATGTTGTTGACATTGCGTACACTTATTTAGAAGCAGTTAAAATAAAGAACATCCCGGCCTTATAGAAGATAATCACCATTGTAAGCATCACACTTGCACTGCCCATTATTTCTGGGGGCTATATTTAGAGTTGATAGTTTCTATTCCATTTTATACCCACCGGTGGCTCAATGTCCAGTAAGTTCCGTGTCCCCTCCAGACTGCAGCTATTAGTTTCCTCCTTGATCCCTCCACCATCCATGCTCACCAAACTCTGATACATCTTCCCCGAGTCATCCTCTAAACCCGGTACCACCCCTCCATTCATCTCCTTGCCAGCTTCGTCATTGCCACCACCACCATTACTATTGTGTTCAGACTGCTTCTGCTTGGAAGGCTCCTCAATGAAACGTCCACGCTTCAGCTCCGGCATCTCCAACAACTGCGCTTCAATCTCAGGGGGAATCGGGTTCCGTCGTCCAGCGACAGCCGCCGCCGTGTGAGAGAACTTCTCCAACACGTACTTCCACCGCTGTTTCTGCTCGAGCTTGTCCATGCCCTGGGAGACGAGGGGCACCAGGCAACGCCTCCACATGCGTGAGCGACAAGGGAGGATGTTGGGAGGGAGGGTGGGGCAGGGGTGGTGGATGAACTGGCCAGGCGGGTAGAGACTCTTGCAGCCGTGGCAGAGGAGACATGGGGCGTTGGCCTTGGAGTAGAGGTTGAGGAAGAAAGTGCCGTATACCACTGCCAAGCAGCGATGGAAGACATCGAAGCTATTCTGGAGTTCATCTTCATGTTGGATAGGGAGGGAAAGAAGATGAGAAAAGAAGAGGTAAGAGAGGGAGAGAGGAGGAAGGAAGAAGAGAGGGAGAGAGAGAGGGGAAGGGAAGGAGAGAGGAGGGGGGAGGAGAGAGAGGGGAAGGAGAGAGAGGGAGGAAAGAAGAATGTAATATAATTTGATAAGTAATAATCCACTGTCTTTCCAAAATAATAATAATAATAATAATAATAATTACATTGTACCAATCAATTATGAGATACTCGGGAACCTCTTATGCAGCCTTGTGCAGGCCAGCATATAGGAATGAATATAAGTATGTGATCTGGTGACAGTGTGTGATAGGGGCCCAATTATTGTCAAAGGAAGGCTCAAGAATTGGATTTCTAACTATGCAGCTTTTACGACCCAGGGCAGTCCACTAATGGCATTATTAACAAAACAGTGACTAGCCTATCTTGCTGAGTAAACAGACTCACTTCTCCATCCCTCTACTAGAGCTCTTATCTCCCACCCTCTCCTGTGTGCATGAGACATGTTGCCCTCTCCCCAACCATTAGGTACCACTTTCAACCCAAGCCAAGCATTTCCATGACAACAATCATAAGCCAACCACACCTAGAGGCCCTCACTTCTTCCCCTACAGAGATGCAGACAGCATGAACAAATGCTTCATATTTTGAACTACCAGCGCACACAACTAGCACAAATTAATAGTCTTCATCTAATGAGCAAGCAAATATAAAACTAATTCCAACTTAATATGCTTTTAGAAAACACCAATAAAAAATATATATAATGAAAAATTTTTTTTTTTTTTTTTTTTTTTTTTTTTTTGAAAAAATCATGTTGTGCTGTGGAATCTATAATGACAGTTTAAAACAGCAATAAAACAAAAATCATATGCCATGCTCTGGAGTCTCTAACAAAGGTCTATTCCAGATTTCTAAGCCAGACAACTCCCCCAAAAAGAGGTGGCACAAGAAAAGAAAGGGAAAAAAAAAAAAGAAAAAAAGAAGAAAAAAACAAATTAAAAGTCTTTTCCCTTATGTTGTTCTTCCTTATGAGCCAGGCTACTTACAATTTGGTAGTATTAGTGCCTCTGTTAATATCATGACCTGTTATAGAATCTCAACTGGTCTACGTCCATGACCCATCAGTATTCTTCATTAGCGTATTCCATTATGAACATATATCACAAAAAGAGTTGGGAGTTGACATCGTCTGTTATGGACACCATGTTAGTTTTATCATGATTGCCCGAGTGCCACAGAATTTCTGATTGCAGACTATTGAGAGAGTGATTGGCTAACAGAGCACTCAATTGACAGCTATGACTTCTGATTCAGGAAATTACTTCAGGAAAGTTACGAGTGATGCAAAAATAAAGTAATGGAACTACATGTAGTGATAAAAACCTTTTTTGAAATTATAATTAAATGGAAAAGAGAAAAGGATTTAGGGTTCCTCCAAAAAGCGAGGAAGCAGGTTAAGATCATTAACCAGATAATTTTTGAAACAAATTGCAAACACTCAATCATCAAGTGCCTGATTCTACATCCTAAATTCCTGCCTCAATAAGACTTTACAACACTACCATTATACTCCTAAGCTTGATGAAGAGCAACCTATTTTTGTTTCCGTACTACTTAAAAGTCTTTCTTTTCTTTCAATATAGCAAAAGGAAACAAACTTTCTATTATCTACGCATGATAATAGTAAAAAAATTTTACCACTATTTGAAACAAAATTTGAAAGTAATAATTTCATATGTATAATTAGGCACTTAATTATTGCTTCAAGACTAATTGAATGTATTTCCTTATTTCCATACTTTTTGGAGGAACCTAAACCCTTTGCCATTTATTTATAAATGTTGCTTTGTTGTTTTTATCACAAGCATTACAAACCTCCAGTGGTCACCAGAAAATAGCTAATTTGAGTTCACTGGGAAAGCTTCACATAGATAGCTGTCAGCAACTAACTCCTTCCTACCACAGGCAACATCTGCCCCTCAGATGTCAAGAGATTTGGTTTGTTATTTACTCCACTACAGGGCAGCTCCATTGCCAGCTCACTCTCATCACCTGATGACTCCAGCCACCCAGCAAGCCATATCACAAAGACACAGTTGAGCACATTAAAACACTCATTTCTTGTTAATTAATACATACATTCGAGTGAGTGAGTTTCTGAGAATGGCTAAACGACCCTAGCAAACTAATCTTCACCTTTGCGACGTGAGATTTGAAGTTAATAAATGCTAAATTAAAGGTTAACTAAAATGGGGGGGGGGGAGATTTTTTAAAAAATTGTCTTATTTGGTTCCTTTGATGCATAACCTGGTAGTATTGAATAATTTAGAAATTTTTGGTCCAATATTCATGAAGAAAACTGTGGTGGTGTAACTCTTCAATGACATCACAAAGGGAAAAGCAGCTGCAAAAACTCAATAAAAGTGATACACTACTTCAACAAATTTCAACAAGTTCTCAAGTCAGGAGGCAGGATTCTGCTGGTAAGTCCAGGATTGGTAGCAGCACATTGACACCTAGCGAGATAGCAACTGCAGAAGAGCTCTAGTAGATATTTCATAGCTATAACTTCAGAACCTGTGACGCTGATCTCCTTCAGCTTCATCCAGCTCTGATTCAGGTACAGAAAATGAGAATGAAAGATTTTCTGATTTGTCATGGCAAAATCTAGCTATCTGCAAAATACTTACTAACTAGCTAGTTTTGGCCACTTTTGATGTACAACTAGATATTTAATAGCTAGCTTGATATATAGCAAAGTGTGTATTTGTTGGGTTTTTTTACACTTGGTTATAACATTTGTAGCTAATATAATACAGGGTTTAATTATTAAGGCAGTTACAAATTATAAATGTTATAACCAAGTGTAAAAAAGAACAACACACAAAAATATAGCTAACTAGCTACCAATATCTAGCTCCACGCCAAAATAGGCCAAAGCTAGTTAGCCAATAATTTGCAAATAGCTACATTTTACCATGACAAATCCGAAAGTCTTTGATCCTCATTTTCTGTACCTGAATCAGAGCTGAATGAAGCTGAAGAGGAATCAGTGTCACAGGCTCTGAAGTTATACGAAATTATTGCACTCTCTAAAGGGACCTCTTCACTTACTCCATCAGATTTACACTACTTTGCAGCTGTTGCTATCTCTCTAGGTGTAAATGTGCTGCTCCACTCATGGACTTACTGTCAGAGCCCTGCCTCCTGACTCCAGGAATTGTTCAAGTTTGTTGCTGTGTGAGTATGATGTCATTAAAGGGTTACATTCACTACAGGAAATAAATTTTTTAAGCTAAGTTTTCTCATGAATATCAGACCAAAAATTTTCAAATTTTTTTAATCCATCAAGAACAACACATTTTCCCCCTTTTTCTTTCCATTTCAGTTACCCTTTGAAGTCTGCCAGGTGCTATCCCCTTGGGACAAGGCTTTACAGACAATCATTGAAGGCTGCTGGACCAGATCTTGCCAACCAGACATCCACCCCATGAACTACTTTCAATAAGAAACCCAGCTACTCTCAGATGTTAATCACAAGGCAACTGACACTCTGTGCATTGGGAAACCCAACCCAGCTGCTCTCCTGCAGTTGTGTCACATGCATCAAGGTTTCACTCCATGAAAATCAATTTTAAAATTCCCTGTTAAGGAATTCAATTGACTATATTTTTTTCCTTCACCCAACCCCAACCTTATCCCAGGAAGTACCATCTTTCGACAGTTAATTACATCATATTCAAAGTGTTGTTTTTTTTTCTCTCCACGAATTGTTCAATGTGGAGGTTCTTTTCCCATCACTATTATTACTACCATAATGTACTGATTGGATGCATCATCAGGTGCTGTGCTGAATGATCTATTCCAGGCATGATTTTGGGGGGGGGGCCCAAATACAACCAAAGCAAATCTCTGTCACACATTCACACACAGAATACCTACAAGATAACACATACACACACACACACACATATCAGTCACACTGCACACCACATTAATATATGGGAACTCAAACACAACACACAAATATCTTTGACTATATACAATCAAACACACACACACCTTAAGTAGATTAACTATCCCCCACCCCACACACCACAAATAGCGTCATCTAACACACACACTCACACACACACCTCGTGTATATGCGGAAGTGAATGTAACCACAAACATCATAGTCTCTCTGCATGGATGAAGCACACCTGGCAACATCTGTTACACCACAACCACACCACAACCACAACCACACATCAACCCACACATCAACCCACACATCAACCCACACACACCATATAGTACTCACTCACTCACTCACATGAGCACACACACACCCCATCCCAAACAACTGTTCTCACACCTCACAATACAATACCTGCCCAACATCTGCCAGCAACAAGGAATTACAACACAGAACCTCCCTGTGTCACATAGCAACCACTAATTAATACGCACACACGCACACATGCATACACACACACACACACACACACATGCATACACACACACGCACGCATACTATACTATAGCTGCAAGTATCACACACTTTTAACACCTATTCACTTTTACAACACCAATTTGCTTGATACAAGAATACTTCAAGAGTGGTTTTCTTCAAAATAGTTTAAAGCAACAGTATAGTCATTTCGAATCCTTTATTCCATAAGAAATCTTTAATAAACACCCACACACTCTCTCCCACCCCTTCCAGCATTATCAAACCACACACGCCCCACACATTCCTGCACCAGACTACATTCCATCTCTCCCACTAGTCACTCACTGGGTAAAGAAATTTTACTCCTCTCATTCTGAGCAATAATGGCAAGCAGCTGCTGCCCCATGGATACTGCTTGTGAAGGGGTGCACCTCTCAGACGGCCCCAGCTGGTTCATCTGTGTGAGCAGTGCTGAGCTGGAGGGTGGAGTGTCCATGGTGTCTGAAACATGAGGTAGAGTCATGGTGGGCCCTGAGGCACAAGTGGGAGTGACCACAAGATGACCATGGGGAGAGGATGTGGCAGAGGAAGAGGAAGAAGAGGAACGTATCATGGGTGCCGGTTCTGATGGAAGTTGCTGTGGGATAGATGGGTGCATACCTACTCCTATTCCACTTCCAGCCCCACTGAGCAGTTTAACTCCATAGCCTGGAGGCAACAGTTGCTTAGATAGGAAACAGCTCTACCAGTTTCATGATAACAAATTTTAAATAACTTACCAACCAAACTTGAATTATTCATGGTGTTGTCTACAAATCTTGCTATGGACAAACTGGAAGATAGAGATTGCTGTCCAAATTGTGCAGAATTGGGAGCAACCGCAACTGCATTAAGTCCTGGAGAAGACATAGGCATGCTGTGAGAGGCATGATAATGCGCAGGGTCTGGTTGCTGGTAGTTCTGGTGAGGGGGTAGAAGACCACCATCCAATCCAGACAGGTCTCCTGCAAGTTTGCGCAAAAAAAGTATTCAATACCCCGTACGAGGGTTTTTATCTTATCCATTTTACCTCCAATAGGCAGCCCACCCGTCATCTCCATCCTACCTAGATAACGCCAGCTAAAGACAGCGAAACTTCTTATAGGATTCGGTCCGTGTGACAGTGGTCAGTGACAGTGACGTGTGCTTTAGTGAGCATGTGATCTGTGTTGGTGTGTGGCTGGTGATGGTGTGTAGGCTGTGCGCATGTGTGTGGAATAAGTGGGTGATGGTGTGTAGGCTGTGCGCATGTGTGTAATGAGTGGGTGATTGTGTGTTGGCTGCGCGCAAGTATGTAATGAGTTGGGGTAGGTGGAAACCCACCTGACATCGAGTCATTTTGTCAGCGAAAATGGCCTGACCTTCTCACACAACGACAAAATTTGGTGTAATTCGGATCTGATTTCATTTAAATTTCAATTAATCCATTCACTGATTTCACTTAAATTTCAATTAATCCATTCACTGATTTCACTTAAATTTCAATTAATCCATTCAATTCATTCAGGTGAGTGATGTCCACACGAAAGATGGAAAATTAGAATAAAAAACAAAAACAAAACCAAAAACCCCTTACAAAAATAAGGGAAAGATAGTATTTGTTGCAGTCATGGTCTCCTCCCTATTAACTGTCTGTGGTTGCCTGGAAAACAGCTGTGGGAGGGATAAAACACTAGCTACCAACAGGTTGTCTTAAATTGTTTCAAAGCTATCTTAGGAAGTTAAGGCTGGAGTTTTTCAGCTAGCTAGCTAATATATTTTACCTTTTTCAGTTAGTTAGCCATTGGTATTTTATATTTTGTACCAAATTTTATCTGAAAAATTCCTGATAGACTGCTGCTCCACCTCCTTTGAAGTGGTGCCTCCAGAGCTGGACAATGGCTGCCACTACTGCCTTTCAAATATTGGTGGACAAAACCACTTTAATTTTTTATCTTTTCTTTTAAATTCCATAGCTCCTACAGCCAAGTTGAAAACTGAAGAAATAATGATTGGAATTCCACAAGGTGCTATATACATTCCTACTTATGCTGTTGTGCAGGATTTATGTGCTTCTTACTGACCCCCATGGGGTTATTTTCAGTGGCAGAGATCCAGAAAATTGCAGGGCACAAAGTTTGGGGGGTGTGGCAAGAGCTAGCTGTAAATAAGCTATAAACTATTTCTATGGAGAATAGCTAGCCCCTACCTGGCTGTATTCTGCTGAACAAGTTTTTGAAAGATTAGCATAGACTTCATCTTTTCTTCCCCTTCAAACCTTCCACTGCAATCAATCCAGGCTCTTTTTAACCAAATTCGACAATGGATCATAGCATTAGGAAAAGGGTCAGGCCATTAGAGATTTTTCTCTCTCCAATTTGGAGTGATTCTTGAGGTTTCTATTCATTGAATGGGCTATATTTTACTTCACCAGTTATGCTTGTAGTGGTGACAAAACTTTTTGCAGTTATAATGTTTTGGCCTAATTTTGTGCTTTCTGAGATTGACTAGTTCGTTTATATCAGGGGTGTGAAATTCAATGGTAGACATTAAAAAAATATATATTACAGCAATTATAAATTATATTTTTCATAAACTATCCCCCAATCTTCCCAAGAGCTCCTACCAAATTTTATCCCAACTGGCACAGCAGTTCTCTCAACCCCAGTGGTTATACAAAGGAGGGGGCTGGCACACACTAATGTGCACACACACACAAGGTGTAAACAAAACTGCTTTCACTAATTCAGCTTGCAAAATAAAAAAAAGAGAAAAGGGTGGGGAAAGAAGAAGGAAAAAAAAAGAGGGGGGGAAGCTTGCAACAGTTTGGAACTCACTTGGGTTATAACTTATTAGTTTTTGTGTAATTAGTTGGCATAGTAAGAATGAACAAAGTTGTCATAAACAAAGGGGAAAATATAGGGAGGGAAGAAGAAAAAAGGGGAATGAAAAGGGGGGAGGGAAAGAAGAAGGTATTCAAGAAAGAAGGTATTGAAGAATAAAAAAAAAAATAAGGAAGAACAAAAAAGAAACTAAAAAAAAAGAGGAGAATAGAAAAGGAAAAAAAATCGCCAAGTAGACCTTGTGCCTAAACCATTGCATTATGCTTTTTTGTTCGCTTTATTTATACTAGCAAAAAAAAAAAAAAAAAAAAAAAAAAAAAAAAAAAAAGGCAGTGTTTGGATTAGCCTCTGGCTCCTGTGATACAATTAATAAACACTTCTGTGGAAGTAGCATTCGATTTTAACAGTGAAAACAACTTTCAGTGGGTGTGGCTAAAAACACATCACACCCATAGGAGGATGGTAACATTCTTCTGGTCATGTGGAGATTACATGTCAATTTTATTAAACTTTATCATTTGCTGGAGTATTCCATATCACCAAACCACACACATTGACAAAACTGCACCCATAGCCATGTGAGAACGTGTAGTGAGGTGCCCAATCAATCTCTGAAAGTTTTGTGAAGATCACTCCATCAGTTTGGAAGGAGTTAAATTTTTGCATGTACAGATAGACAACAAATTATGAATCATATTAAGATTATTACCCTGAAGCACTCTAACTAGTGACCAATATTTAGAGGTTTTTAAATTGAAAATTTTTTGATTTCTTCTTTCCCCACCAAGGGGTGGTGTTACCCCCCCCCCCCCCCCCCCCCCCAAATAATTTGAACTTAAAACCATCCCCCAGTGTGCCAGGTACAAACCCCAAATCTTTGTTCCTTCTGGTCCAAGGGTTTTGCTGTTATGCCTAGATACACACATTAATGGACACACACACACACACACACACACACACACACACACACACACACACACACACACACACACACACACACACACACACACACACACACACACACACACACACACACACACACACACACACACACACACACACACACACACACACACACACACACACACATGGATAGACAGACATATGAACCAAAATATATAATAAATTAAGTGCATGAGGTGTAAATTGGTGGCAGTGGTATCAGTTTGTAAAAGTACAACTCAATTGAAGTAGAAATATAAATTTGTAAGGTAGGGAAAAAGTTTATTTAATTTAATATGTGCCAAAGAAGATGAGTTAAAGTGGTGGTGAAGGAGATGTACTTTGCAAACTTGAAAATCATAGACTTAGGTTTTAAGGAATTGGCAAGGAAAGAATATCTTGAAATACAACTAAATTTTAAGTGAAGTTAAGTCTATTTAGAGGGGAGAGTCTGTATTCATAGTCAGAGGAGTAATCATATTTGATAGATCAATGATGAATTTTCTCAAGTAGTATTATGTCCTTGAAGAGATGACATCTCCAGAGTTGAAAAAAGGGTGAACTTAGACCCAACTAGTGAAAAGTAAAAGCATCTTTCTTCACACATATAGGGGGTGAAAATCTTAATGTTGTTTTGATACAATTCAGAGCAAAACAAGCATTTCCACTTATTTTTGTTATGTGATTAGACCAGGAGAGGTTAGACGTGGTGACAATTCCTAAATCTTTTTGAATATCTATGAATCTATGAGTGTAATAGGGCATCCATTGACAGTGTATATGTTGGGATTTCTCCTGGCAAGCGTTATTCTTCTTGCAGAACATTTTACCATAGATATTCCATGCACTGGGACTGGAAACAATAAAGGACTTATGGGATTGATGGCACATTCTGCTTTTACCTCTGTATTGGCTCTAAATAAATAGATACAACACAGCATTCTCAGCAGCAACTGATTCACTTGGTTATTCATCCCTTTCTAGTTCCTAGAAAGGCAAGGTGGCTTGGGATCCCTTCAATTAGTAATATCTTTGTACACACCCAGTGGAAAACTCATGAAAGTTCTTGGAGCAGAATTTATGGTGTTTGTATCCTGGGTGGTTTGTGCTCCATAATTTTTTGTGTAGTTGTTCCTGTTGTTTTTAAAGTAAGATTTGGATACACCATTTTATTCATTGTGACTACAACCATCTTCGTTCAATTTGTAGTGTGGTAATAAAAAATATTTAAAAATTAAATGCTTGTTTTTAAGGTAGTTACACCCCAAAAGGGTAGAAATAGTGTCCCCTTTTGTGGGATTTTTCTTCTCAGAGATAGTCAACTTGCTGCTTAATAATATAGAAAGTTTTTATCCCTAGTTATGTCCAAATATTTACTTACGTATTTTATATTTTGATATATACCAGAAGCTCAATTACCAAAAGTATCAAGATTACCAATCTAGCCACTTTGGTCACTGCCAACTCCTATATTCAATAATATTCAATTTACTGATACAAGGATTTTTTACATAATCTTTGCCGCATTTCCAATCCATGGGCTAGAATATCTGTTGTTACTGATTATAAAATTATTAATACATATTGTTTTAATTTATCAACCTGATTTGACTAAAAGCACATTATAGAGGTGGACCAGAGCTGATTCAAATTAGAGCACAATATTTCAATAGAATTCAGTGTGGACCCAACCAATTTGAATTATTTGAGATCTAATTTAAGTTCAGTGTGCAGTGTAGGCAGACCTTATTTCCCCTTATTTCCCCTTATTTCCCCTTAATCATACTGGAAAAGTCTGCATGCATTTCCATCTCTCTGTCCATCCATCCGGCTGCCTGTCCCCAACTCCTTCCACAATTTTAGACCAATATATGAAAAATTTTTGGTCATATGTATCTAAACCATGCTGACTTAATAGGCAAAAAAAAAGTTTTTAGAAAATGGTACCCCTGTTGGGAAGAAAAAAATAATTCAATTTTTTTCCATGCAATAAAAATAAAGCCTCAGCATTGATTATTAGTGAGTCTTTCAGGGGAGTCTTATTATAAATGTACCTTTTGTGTGTTTGTATGTTCCATAAGGAATCCTGTTTCCACTGAAGTTGGGTACGTTTAGTACCAATGGACAAGAAAAATCCAGTAAGTATTGGTAGAGGTTTTAGGGCCTTGAAAGCTTTGTCTCACACCATGAAGAGTGTTCATAATAGGTATTACAATCCCATTATCTAAGGAGAATAAAATTTCATTTTTGGAAGGAGGATGAAATAGTGTGTGTTTATTTGGAAGATAAATACAATTTATTGATTTTTTTTTTTTTATACTTTGACATTACTTGTATACTGTGGAAAATACAGAACTACATTTGAATTCATGAGATGTGTGTACTATACTTTGTACTTCTTGTACCTATTTCATAGTAAGAGCTGATTTGAAGAAAGTAAAAGTAAAAAATATTTCTTTGGAATAGAAACGGTAAGTTAGGATGAGGTATCAGCAAAAAGTACAGAAACAACAATTCAGTGACAGTGTGTACAAAATTCACTACTTCACTGATTCCTGTGAACTTAGAATTCTACATGATAGTGTGAGTCTTAGAGTAATTATTCTACATGAGCTAGCTACAAGCAAATTGAAAAGGTGGCAATCTTTCGACATCATATCTTACACATTACGTGAGAATGTGGAATCTGTGAAGTAGGGAATTTTATAACACACACTGTCACAGAATCCTTCTTTCTGTACTTTTTGCTGACACATCATCCCTACCAACCGTTTTCATTTCAAAGAAATATTTTTTACTTCCACTTGTTTCCTTTAGTTTTTGCACACAGTCAGATAGCTAGCTACAGTACTGGATTGGCATCTGGTATACATCTGATTGACATCCACAAGTTCGCACATATTTTTTACTTTCACTTGTTAAATAAAACATCAATACCAATACTTGATAATTATTCGCATAGACAAATTAGTAGTGTCAAACATGGCGGTTTGAACTTAACACTGCAGCTGCTAGTCTGGGGTATACTTAGGTAGTTTGTTAGCATGGCAAAGCAAATGAAGAGGTCCTTGGACCTAGTCCAAAGAAATAGTAAGCTGTTAGTATAACTATTGCATGATTTGCTGTAGCCAGCAGGAACTGAAGAAGAATAATAATAAGAAGAAAAATAAAGAACATTTGTCGATTTTGATGAGTCTAGGCTCACTGCTTTATTGATTAATTTGGAGGACAGAAATTATCTTGGTAGTTTGTGATGCAGCTTATATGGGCTGCTGATGAGTTTTGTAGATTTGAGCCATAGCAGAGAAAGTGAAGCTTTTATGTTGTATTAGTTGATGGGGCTGCCATTTTTGTGGTCATACCTACTTAGAGAGTACTATGTACTCTCTGATAAATGAATTCAACTTATGATCTTGTTTACATGTGATTCATGCACTTTTCATTATTGATATCCTTGCATTAAATGTTTACCTTTGCCATAAACAAACTTTGAAGTTTAATGATACATCAGCTATTTACCATTTTACTATGAGCATGAAATTATGCTACCCTGCATTTTTACAATAGTGTACTGCAAAACGAAACAAACATTTTCCTTACAAGAATAATACCAAAATTTCAGAAATGCAGGTAATCTCAATTAAGAAGATATACTCTTCATTTTAAAACTAAAAAGTCAAGAGTGGTGGGTATCAAAAGTGGGAAAATCAAGCTCTAGGGCCTAGCTGACAAATGAGAGCAGCTGTATTGTGAAGGTGGAGTGGGGTTTGGAGCAGCTATATTGAAGTGCCCAAAGGGAAAAATTGGGAAATATTGTTGCTCTTGGTAAAATTTACAGGGTGTAGGGGGAATTTATTTGGGACAGAATTGAAAAGTTGAAAGAAAAGAAATTCTTATTTGGTATTTCATTATTGAAATACCACAATAGCTATTCTTTGAAAATATGGAAATGTTTTTCAGTTCAAATACAAATAAGCAAAGGGGTAAGGAATAGGAGACACCCTGGCTTTGCATACCTAATGATGAATCTTTTGCTGGTTGTTTTGTAGTCTGTCGTGTTTTTATTATTTCTTTTTTTTTTGGGGGGGGGGGGGGGGGGGGGGGAAAGTGCTAGAATGACCCTTTACCAGAATCAAATCCAAAAGGCCTCCAAAAAACAAACAAACAGAGACTGCTCCATGCAAAGTTTTACCATAATTGAGTCTAGGAGGGATTTTAGGACAAATAAGACAGAGAGACACACATATTCAATTTATTATTAGGATTACTACTATTATTGTAATCATTTATTTTGATTATGCATTATTAATTATTTTACTTAAATACTTAATGATAATTAATTAATTATATATATATATAATATATATATAATATATATAATATATATATTAAACACTGAGAAATATCACACATATTCATTTTATTCAAAATTAATTCATACTTTTTGACTAGGCATAGATGTATTTGTCTGATATATTTTTTAGTGTGCAAGATCATGCAATCTTTAAACTTTCACGACATTAGTTCATTTTTAAAGCACTCTTTGGCAGCACTTTTATCGTTAACTCATGATATTCCTACTTTGAAATCTATTTTCAGATAGGGGCATAGCTTTTCTTCAATTTAGTGAAATTTGGTCATTATATGGGATTGTTGGCACATGGTAACTTCTCTGAGACACAATTTTGATAAAACATCACCAAATGTTCATAAAACAGGATCTATGATTATCCTTCATGCTCACTAATGTTAGGAATAGATTTCAGCCTTTATCATCATTAAACATAATTACTATTGCTAAGTGGTTATTAATTTTCAATATAAGAACTAGCTTTAATCACATCTGCAGAACAGTCTCTGGTTGGACTGAAGTCAACAAGAAAGAAAAATGTCTTGAGAAGCCAGTTACTCTCATTATACAACCATGCTACCAACTCTCACGATATTTTTCATCATGTAACATATACTCTTTTTATAAATATCCAGTTCTTGTGATTTACCAAGTCAAACATTTACTAAGTCACAGATTCACCAAGTCACATGATTTACAAAGTCACCGATTTACCAAGTTACACAATTTTTCCCTTGTTTTACCTGTGGCACACAGGTTTAATAACATTTGCAAATGATGGGGGATGGGAGGGGGGATGGGGACATCCAGAGGTTTAGAACATAAAATGGGTTTTTAACCTGTGGTTACAACTATCTGGTTTAACTAATTGAGTCAAATATTTAAAAAAAAAAGTTGTAACTCATACCACAACTTGAACCTCATCTAACTGCTCTAAACAATTATTTTATGTGGCCCAAAAACACTATTCTAATAAATATTGTAGTAATCCTTTGCCACAGATCTCTGTGCCAGAGCGCTTGGTTCTATTATTATATATATATATATATTAATAATTCCTCTTACAAAGTTATAGGTCTTGGAGGAGAAAATTAATACGTGTGTACGCAGCTCTGCAGGGAACAATTTTAAATAGGTCTTGTGGCAGCACTGGTGGGAAAAAAATGGAATTTAAATTCTTCATATTGAAAGAGACTACAAAAACCATGGTCCAATGGGTTAGGGGGCAGATCTCCCAAACTGAAGGTCAAGTGCTACATTCCCTCTGTGTTTTATTCTATCTCTTTTATCCCTTCCCCCCCCCCCCTTCTATCTCTATTTCCTTCTATCTTTGTTATTTCTTTGCGTTTTTTTTCTTTTCATCTTCTGATTTTCTCTTTTCCTTCAATCTTTTTTTTCCTATCTTTATTTTTTCCTTTTGTCGATTTTTCCTTATATTTTTTTTACCTTGCATCTTTTTTCCTTCTATCTTTTTCTTTCTGTCTTTTTGCTTCTATCTTTTTTCTTCTATTTTTCTTTTATTTTTTTACCTTTATCTTATTCTTATTCTCTCTTTTCCTTATAACCTTTTCTTTTCCTTCTATCTTTTTTACTTTCTACCTTTTTTCCTTTCTATCTTTTTTCCTTGTAGCCTTTCTTCCTTCAACCCTCATTTTCCTCATTTCCCTTTTTCCTTCTTTCTTTTCTTTTCGTCTATTTTTCCCTTCCTTTTCCCCTTATTTTCTTCTTCCTTTTTTTCTTCTTTCCCCCGTCCTTTTCCTTTCTTCTTTCCCTCCATTTTCCCATTCATTCTTTTCTTCTTCCAGCCCCCCTCCCATCCGTTCCTCATTTATTTCTTCTTTCCCCCCCCCCCCCCCCTCCCCCTTTCCCTCTTTTTTTTTTTTTCCTTCATACTTTCTGGGGGGTGGGGGGGGGGGTCTACTCAAACAATTTTTTGTTGTTATCTTTAAGGGTATAATGATATGTCTTGCTAAGAGGACAAGCTAGCAATGAGAAGCTAGCACTATTAGGAGAGAGAGGTTAGAGGTATTCAGGATGAATATAATCACAATAAAAAAATTAAAATTAAGGTATAATACAATCAAAACATGTGTTAGTTCCTATGTGTGTGTGTGTATGCAGGTTGTTTTATTTGTGTGTGGGTGGGAGTGCTTGCAGTGTTCTGTTTATTGTGCAGTCCTTCAATATTGAAGCTCTGAGTCAAGACTGGTACCAAAACAAAGAAAATCAAGCTCTGAGGGCTATGATGTGGTTAGTTAATTTGGTAATGCTTATTTTGGGAGTGGCAGGCTAGACAGACAAAAATGAAAACTGGCATTGGAGCAGCTATACTGAAAAGATGAAAGGCATTACAAAAATTGACTTCAGAAAGAATATATATAGAGAGAGAGAGGAAAGTCAAGCAGTAAGTAGTATATTAGTGTTGCTATGAACAACATCCCATTCCAGACAGTAAAATTGCAAAAGTGAGGGGAAATCATTGTACAGCATGGATTCTCAATGCATGCGGTAAATATCGTTTCAATAAATTGGCCATGTTCCCACTGATAATGTTTCTGGTGCTTCTGCTTGATTTTCTTTTTCTTAGAATTTTATTTTTTTATGATATGAATTGACATTTAACTTCTTTTTTTATCAAGGTATATTTTATCTATTTTATGGGGGGAAAACCTAGATAATAAATGTGTTTTCTTATCGTATTATTTTTCAGAGACTTCATGATGGCTATGCATTTTTTTTTTCTTTTTGCATGTGAGTAAGGGGTATAAAAATGTCAAAGTACTTCCGGCTTTGGGGGGTGGGAGTGGATAGGGTGAATTATGAAGGACCTGTTAAGAACCGCTTCTTTAAACGGAATTGATAAAGAAGTAGATTATTTTGTTTTGGGGTTAGCGAAAAGATGTTCCAAGTTTTCTAGAGTGGATAGGTGGCTGTACTTTGCTGGCACAATTACAATGGTTT
The DNA here is from genome assembly GCA_963969325.1 of Lycopodina hypogea. Taxonomy (NCBI): domain Eukaryota; kingdom Metazoa; phylum Porifera; class Demospongiae; order Poecilosclerida; family Cladorhizidae; genus Lycopodina; species Lycopodina hypogea. Next base: position 10,937,301 of record OZ017793.1, on the reverse strand, counting down.
AACTGATATTCTCTGAGAAAAAAATTGTTTACAACTTACAAATAACTAAATGAACCAGGGATAGGGACTTGCAATAAATGGATTAATTTTATAAAAGGATTGAGGTGAACTTAGAAAATGCAATTCTTGCAAAGGTATTTAAAAAAATTCTGTTTGATATTCCACAAGACAAACACTATGATAATTTGTAAATCAAACCATGACAGATAATGATATTGGAAACCAAGCTTCAGGAGAGGCCAAAATCATTGACAGTCTGATCAACATTTCCTTGCAGAGTTGATGTACTGTGGTGGTATATTGCAAACATGAAACTGCCAGAATCAAATGTTCCATAGTTTAAATATCTTTTTCAAGTTGCTGAGGTGTGTGATTTGTTTTTTTTTCATACCAGTAATGGTGATGTCATCATTTTCTAAATAGTGGTTCCAACATGTTACCATGGAAACCAGAAGATAAACTCATGGACCAGGGAAAGGATGATACCGTATTATGCAATATAAAACTGTAAAAAAAATTGAATATATACTAGCTGGCTATATAGCTAACTGTCTACAGGCATCATGTGAGGAGTGATGTTTGCCCCTCCTGGCTCTGTCAGGCCATCTTGCACGAATATCTATATTTTTCGTCCTATTCCCAGTTTGTTTGCTGTTTTTTTTTTTGTTTTTTTTGGGGGGGGGGGGGGGGGGGGGGAAAGGGGGTTGTATTTTTTAAAGATTTGTTTGGTTTTTTATCCTATTTTTTATCTCCAGATATCTGGAAGTTTGAAGTTAAGTAAGGATTGGAAACTAAGGATTAAAAACTATCTTTCAATGAACCCCAGACTGAATGATAAGATAATTAGTGCTCAGGATAACCACCGAGATCTGGGAGTAATTATGTTTTGGGATCTGTCTTGGAATGGATATCCCAACACCATTAGCAAGAAAGCTTATCTGAACCCTAGGTCTACTATAGCGAACCATCTGTAGTGGATCAGTCAGTTCAATCCCAAATTATATACTGCTCCCCAGTTTGGCATCCTCATCTAATAAAGAGCATCCCTCAGCTTGAGAAGATACAGAGATGTGCAACAAAGTTTATTCTCTCAGATTATTCGTCAGACTATAAATCAAGATTAATCAATCTATAGATACTTCCACTCATGATGTATTGTGAACATAGCAACATTAAATTTTTTCTCAAATATCTTTCTTCCAAATCTGACACCTGCGATATATGTCCTTTGTTACTGGCTCCACTAGAGCATTAAACTCTCAGAAAATTAAACCATTGTGTTTCAAAAACAGGTTTAAAAGGGAATTTTTTTACTTTAGAAGATTTCTTCATTTGTGGAATGCCCTCCCTGTAATCAACTTGGACTAATCCATATCAATTATCACTAAGTAACTCAAGGAATTCATGTGGGTGCACTTTAAAAATCATTTTTACTCAAATAAGCCATGCTCATTTCATTCTTGTGTCCATACCATAATATATATGATACCTTTAGACTATAATTAGCTTAAATTTTGGTTACTGGCTTCTTGTCAGTAGACCATCAGATCATTAAGTAAAATTTCACCATCACCATCACTGATCATGTGTAGTAATTTCATGCCATGTAAAGCATTAATGAATGAAAATGAATCTTTGGATGTGGGCAATTATCTGAAAGTTCAAAGGTCGTAACTTTAGCAACGGTAAATTGTAATAATCTTCTACATATTGGAGTAAAGATCCTGATCAGTAGTACCATGGCCTTGTCGCAGTCAACTCAGAGGGGATATACTTCTACTAGAGGCGAAGGAATTAATAACCAACCAGTCACCAAGCCCGTCCAGAGCTCCTGGGGCAATTTGAAGTCCAATTATATTGAATCTGGACTAAAAAGCGTTCGGTGGCCCACTGGGAAAGAGTTTACCATTGAGAAGGGGGAAGCAGCCATAAGTGAACTTGTCCAAGTATGTTTATTGCAAGGCCACACAGTTTGTTAAATAAATAGATGCATGTACAGAGGAAAATTAAGTTGAGGGGGTTAGCTAATCCACCATTCACTGCCTTGAAGCAGCAATATCAGACTTCTATTGAGTATTGTCATTTAAAAAAAAAAAAAAAAAAAAAATTAGGAATCACAGATGACATTTATGATCATTGCAATAAGAATCAATTAATAAATAAACCAAGAGTCCAAATCCCTCCTTGTGTTATTAAGGGTCCATATTAGCTACATGTATATATATAAGCATTTATGTTTCACTTTCTATCTTAATTGTGGGAGAGAAAAAAAAAAGTGATGATCAAGGTAAGTTAGCTGTGGTTATGTCAAGCTTGCATCCCTGTCTTGCAATCAATAATCATAACTGCCAACCATCCTTAATTTTCAGGATTTACAATATAATGAATAATGGGGGTATATCCAGTATCAGTAATATACTGAATAATGGGGGGTATATCTGGGTATCAGGAAAAGTCTTAAAAACTCCAGATTTCAATGTTGAATTATATTCAACAAATTCTATACAAAGCTGCCAATATTTTCTACCATTTAAAATTTTGAAGAGGTAGAGCAATGGAAGTAGTCACTATGTTTGAATTAAATCACGCATGTGTGCATGCGCACACACACACACACACACACACACACACACACACACACACACACACACACACACACACACACACACACACACACAAACTAAATATATAATTACTAGCAGCATATACCCAGCTTTGCCTGGGATATAATGACATGCCCACAGGAAAAAGTGGGCCTAGTTTTATACAAAGTATTTCTCTACAAGATTCAAGTTGTTTGCATACTTCTAGGTCCGTGAATTTGACCATCCATAAGTACCATAAATAGATGGCATCACTTTTGGCATTTTTGAATTGACATGCCCATAGGAGAGATATGGTTAGGTGAACCAAATTATTTGCATATAAATTCTCTACTGTGTTAGGATGTGTGTATCCTGAAGTGAGGGTCATAATTTTATGATGGTTCGGTATGTGAGTGGTGTGGCCAAGAGTAGTCCGAGCACCTCTCTGCCATTTTCAGCCTCACAAACCTACAGGAAGAGGTTTGAATAGGATGATCCACACTGAGTAGAGTAACCAATCAAATGTAATTCAAGCCTCTTCATTATCGAAGTATTATTGAAAATCGCATGACTCAAGACCAGTGGTACCAGATGGTTTTACTTTTTATCACTACTTAATTTCAACAATCCAAAAAAAATCACTACTAGCATTCAAACCACGTACTATAAATTTATATTGGAATATTAGCTTTTCCTTCAGATCACAGCTTCAATATTTGCCTTATGCACCACTTATCTCTGCATTCCAAATTGGAAGACAAAACATTTTCAGCACACCCAGGCTGAACAGTTGGAATGGAAAGTTCTCCATCGGATCCTTGCATGAATGCACATCCAGCCAGAAATTCTCTGTGCTGCTGGCATCCCTGGTCAGCTGCTTGATCATGGGACACTTAGACTCCAGTTCTCCCTGGGATGAAATATCTTAGGAAAGGATTGTGGACACAGATATTCTCTCTCTAGGTGTAGCTTGCAAGAACAGTGGCAACTGGTAAGGATTTGTCTTGGTAAGGATCTTGATTCTTTCTCTAGCCTTATAGATACCATCCTTGGAAACTTGAAGTCATTCTTTTCCAGTTTTATCTTCTTCTGCATGGGCAGCTGGCTATGATCCAACTTTGTCTGGAATCCCTGACTTCTGCTGAAAATTCACTACATTTTAAGTTGCTTTTTTTTTTTCTTTTTTTTTGTAATTTCCCAATCAGACCTTTTCCCTCCCAATCTGTTTCCAAAATTCACTACTTGTGAAAACACTGCTCAGGACAACTCCACATCCTCCATGATTAGCCTACTTGGAATAGGTTGGCATCTATCACACAATAATAAATAATTCAATGACCAAGCACCTAATTACAATTACATGTTTGAATGCGTATTCTGGTATGCTCCCTCCTACTCAGGCCAGTAATCTACATCTAACAAATCAACTCAATAAATAACAAATCAACCAGTCCAGGTTTGAACCGCTGAGTTTTAGATTGGGAGATCTGTGCCTTTACCACTGAGCCATGATTTTTAAAAAATTTTTAAAGGTTTTTTAATGGAAAATTTTAAATAATTTTTCCCTCAACAGAGGTGACACTTTCAGAAAGATTTTTTTTTTGTTGGTGGAAACACTTAGTAGGCACCCAAGGATCACGTCTGTAAAGTTTTAGCTCTGTAGGTCCTAGGGTTTGTGTGGCTAAAGTACCACTTTCGGCATTTTTTGGCCTGATGTAAACACTATAAATGGTATTGACCATATATAGGTACTTAAACGTTTTCTTGGAGATGCTGATTCCAAATATATATGGATTCTCCTTCTGTCCACTAATATAGTACAAAAAATTAGATCACCATTTGTTTAATGAAGAAAAAACGAAAATGCATATGGGTCATAGCAGATACATTTCTTATTTCTTATCCAAGACGTTATTAAAAAAATGGTGGTCTGGGAGGCTGGCAAATATCCATAACACAATTGTGAGAACAATTAAGTTAGCCTCATGTAAATGATTCTTTACCAATTTTTTTTGTGGGTTTTTGGGGGCTGTTTTGTTTCATTGACTTGATATATTGTGATTTTGGTGTAATATTGTAAAGTCCAAATTTTCTCTATAGCTTTCTTTTTTAAAATTTTACATTGAAAATTGTATTGTTTTTGAGTGAGAGTTGTGATAAAATTGTATGTGGGAAGTGGTTGAGATACTGGAGATTTAATCTACTATGGCCTTATATTGGATTGACCTGTAAATATAGTATAAAAAAAAAAAAGAAGACTATAAAAAGTTGAAAACCTAAATTAGATGACATTTTACCAATTAACACCAGTTGTAAATCCCCCCCCCCCCCAATCATTAACCAATACATCCATTTTAAGGGTTTGATGGGGCCACCCTGGGCAAGTTATAAGAAAGTTTGGTGAAGATGAGTAAATTCCCTGCCTGTGGGGCTATTTTTAAAAAAATTTCCTGTCTGTGTCACAACTCAATGCCTGAATCTAGCATCCACTTACAACAGACCACAATTGTGTAAACTACAAACCATAATAATGTAAACACAGTGAGATCAGTAAAACCATGCAAAAAAAAACAAAACAAAACAAAACAAAAAAACCCCCCCCTTTTTTCTTCTTTCCTTTTTCTTCTTTTTGAGCCCTGTGGACCTAGTGTCTGGTGTGTGACAAGGAACAAACTAACCTACAAAACATTTCAAATTATAGTAAGATATTTTTGTTATGTCCTCCTGTAAGATATATTAACCCGTAAGACATGTCATCCAATAAGATATGTCCTCCTGCAAGACATTCTTCCTGCAAACATGTCCTCCCATAACAAATGTTCTCCAATCCAATAAGACAAGTCCTCCTGCAAGACAATCATGTGACCATTGCAATAAAAGAGACAATTGCATGCTAGTTGTGGTTATGCAGTATAGCTGTTTGTTTTTTAAACTTACACTGTTATATTTCAGGTTTATGTGGGGGATGGGGTATTTCAAATAAATAGCTCCTAATCTGTATTGGTGTGCCTATTTCATTTATCTCACTATTACACTATTATTGGTTTTCTTTCTCATACACTTAGTCAATGCTTTAAAGGAATTTTAAGTTTATACACACAATGTATTTGTGTATTGCAAGTTTTGAATTGCAAGCTTTTCTCCACTCCATATTATAATCTGGTTCATTTAATATGGGGGTATCACTCAATGTAACTTAACCTTTATTATGGGAATGTAATATATAAAGTTCTTAATCTGAGTGTGTGTGTGCTTCTTCTATACACCCCTTCTATTTTGAAGCTACAGTGAGTTAAAGTTGGAATTAAAAGAATGGAATTAAGCACTGAAGGCTGTGGTAGATGTGGTCAGTTAATTTTAATAAAACTTAGTCTGGTCTGGCAGAAAGCGAAAGGTAGCCATTTCAGAAGTCTGACTAATGGAAACTGTTAGAGCAGTGGTTTAGGACAGCTGTATTGTAAACCCTAAGGTAGAGAAGTTGTGTTGTGTGCTCCTGGCAGTTCATAGAACTCTTAATACATAGATAAAAAAAATTTACTACAGAAAAGACACACAAATATTCCCTTATTTACATCTCATCCCAGACAGCAAAATTTCAGGTGGGAGGGAATTCATTTTGAAGGGGACAAAAAGGCTGAATTATTTTGGTACTTCATCAAGAGAAGTCGTACATTTGTGAGTTGAGAAATTTCAAATTTAGTTAGTCAAATCTCTGCCCTTTTAGGTAAAGTAAGAAGAGAGAGCAGAGGGTGGGGGGGGGGGGGGGGGGGGAAATAAGGAAAAACACTTACAAGATCTGTTGTCTTCAGGTGGTCACCCATCCAAGTACTGAGCAGGTCTAACAGTGCATAACTTCAGTAATTTTAATTGAAATCACCCCAAAATTCACCCCAAAATTGTCTGCAGATTTGAGCAATTGTGGATTCTAAATGCATTCTTGGTGGGATTTTTGCAAAACAATAGTCAAATCACACAAAATTTGAATTATCAGAAGCATGCTTCCAGGTTCTAGATAGAATAGGTGGTATGTATTGGTGGTACAATAAAATGGCTAGTCCCAGAAAATAAATGATTGAAGGAAAAAAACCAACCCAACAACAAAGTAACCAAGAATAGGAGGGACCTTGGTTTTGCAATTCAAATGAGGAATTATGTGGACACAAAAAAGGAATGGGGGGAGGGGTCATACTTTGAGGAAGTGGGGCCCATTAGCAACTCATTGGCTGCATTTAGAGTTGGTAACTATTCCCATCTCCACATAACTATCAATAAAGACGGGATAGGTTTCCACTTAGAAATCTTGACAATTGATGGATTAATAATGGGGTTGGGGGAAATCAGTGTCAAAAACAATTTAGATGAATATTCTAACCTTGCAAGCTAAGCTGCAAAGGGATGTCTATAACAAAGGTTAATAATACAAACTACAACCTCCCCCCCCCCCCCCCCCCCCCCTTTCTTGGGGGGGAGGGGTTGGATTATGTTTTAACTTTGATGTGGATTGGATTAACAGTTGATATTACAGCAGGAAAAAATTCAATTCATGCTCCTTGTTCAAGCAATACCTTTTGAGACATGATAGTGAAGGTTCAATTTAATGGCCATGTCAAATTAACATGGAGAATGCAGCTGCCATCTAAGAGTACATGCCAAGAACTTGAAATAAACGCAATCATTGGACATGGCTGTTTCTGCACAAAGATTGAGGTTGATTCCTTATAGGGTTACTAGTACAAAGTTGATGACATACCATGCTAGCTTGCTCTATAAGTAGCTAAAATGTGTGATGTTTTTCAAGCTGGAAACCCAGTCTCTCTATTTTCTGTTGGAATTCATTTATGAAGGTCCAAGAAACTTCTCTTGGGGTTTTCAGTGATCATTTCAGCTTCATGTAATTAATTTAAACTCCCTCCCCAACCATTATTTCAAATAAATCTAAAGAAAAACGCAAGCATGCCAGGAGCTCTACTCTCCAGCCACCTCCAATGTTGTGTGTAGTTGGAATGAGAAGCCTGAGTGATGCCATATAAAGAAATGATGTAGCAGGCCAGTTTAGTCTGGAACAAACCTCAAAACATTTGTAGAGTTTGTCCGTTCCTTAATTTGTTGACAATATTTTGGCAATACCTGCCTACAGCTACACCTTGGTATGTGCAGTCAGCACTGCGTAAAGCCCCAAATTAATGGCAGTACTCTGGAGAGGGAAGCGATGACTTCCCTAGACATGTTGCATCCCACATTAGGAATGACTTTGAAGGCATCTGCCTGAGTACAAGTAAATATGAACCATGTACCTATAATTAAGTACAGCAGTCCCTCCTTTGAGAGACAATCCTTAAATCGGACAAAAATAGGTCTTACAAAAGAGGTGTGGCCTTCCAATACAGCTAAGTTTATACAGCAAATACAACATTTTGTATGAAAAATGAGATCTCTCAAGAGGCGGTCTTCCAATAGAGGGGTCTCTTGTAAGAGGGACAACTGTATATACATCGTATAAACAGCATTTAGAATGCAGAGTATAAGACGTCTATAAAAATAGTTGTGCATTTATGAGTCTTTTCTGTCATCCAATATGGGGGGGGGGGGGTTTGTGACCTTTAACCTATATGTTCAAAGATTATTATCAAAATCCATCAGGGGCATTCCCATGATCAAATGAACAATTACAGTTTAACCTCGTTCTGCTTCAACATTGTTTGGCTGTGGTCAATTAGGACTGATGTCCTCAGAGCATGCATGTAGTGTGTTCCTTTGTGATGGTCAAAACTACTATAGACAACACAGGAAATTTGGCTAATAACATGCCTTCACGATATCCCTTTACCATACAGGGCTGGTTGGTTGGCAACAGCTGGAAGTACTGCATCAATTATCTGCACCACAAAGATGACACATACTGCTTCTCTGCCAAGTACAGTGAGCCCACCAGAAGGAACCCAGTGCCCAGGACCACTGCTTCTGTCTACTTCCATATCAACACCCACAGAAAGGTGCAAAAGCTTCCCAGAGAAAGAGGGGCACAAGCTCACAGATGGCTAAATGAGACCTTGTATTGTTTCCACCTTGTGTGGGATAATGTCAGCACCATTCCTACTTGTGTGGCTGCCAGTCCTGTTGGTATGCATTAGTGGTGAAACAACCTATTACTTAAATCTATCCACATATATATGGTCAATTTCTAGTGCCAATGACACATTTAATTCTATCAACACTAATTATTATTGCAGGATTCTCCTGTGCTTGTGACATTTCTCATTGAAGGTCAGAGGATGCCTCTCACGTGAGTATTGTATGAATTGAACAAGAGAGGTTTGCACTACATGTAGCCATAGTGAAACAAACAATGCTGGTCCCTATACCTTGGCAATCCATTCCTTCAAAGATGTTAGTTTGGTCTACGAAATGTGTACAAGTTGCTTGGTGTGGTTCCTTTGTTTGTTAAACTCATGATATCAAGGAAGGTGTATTAACATCCTAGTCATAACCTAAATAAACAATAACCCTTATGTTTTTGGTATATCCAGTCATTTCATGTATTGTATATATGTACATGTATGTTCATATAGGCCAAAGGACACAGTTCATGAAACATGGTTACGCAGGGTCATCAGGAATAAGCGTGCCATCGTAAAAGCTACTAACATGGATTTCTAAAAGTCCTGGCATGCTGCTGGTGTACTGATCAACGATTGTAGCCTGGTCACATGTCCAGATCATCAAACACACCAGTTCTTATGCATGATTACACACATTACCATATTCATAAATAATGCCTTTCTTTTTTTCTCATAAGAAATGCAATACAATGTAGATGATATTGGATGATAAAAAATAAAATAAAACTGGAAGAAAAAATCAATGAAGGGTAGGCATATTCATAATAATATAACAATCTTGGCCTAAATAAATGTTGTCCACATGTAAGATGTATATGTACAGCACAGATTGCAAGCTACATTCACAAAAATGATAATAAGGGGGACACATATGATAATCACAGTCTTGCGGCTGCTTAAAATGTGCATCGTGAAGTGAAAAAGTAAAAAGAAGAATTCACTCTTTACCGTTATTGCTCAAATATTTTCAAAGGGCTAAAGAGAGCTAGATAGATATGACCCAGAAGTGAGTGTGACAGGGAAGGGGGTTGGGGGAATGGCTGACTACCACACTACCTCTTGGGAAGTCCGTTTGTAAGATACATCTTTCCATCATTATTTGTTGTGTATATAGGAGCCCGTCTGTAGTGCTGTATTAGCTCATCCATAGAGTCAAACTTCCTCTGACCAATCCCTAGTCGACCATCTGCGAGATTCTTCACATTGAAGTGCTTGATTCTGTCTGGGGCTTTCATAGAAATCGAGTAATCCCCTGGCTGTGTGTGTGTGTGTGTGTGTGTGTGTGTGTGTGTGTGCACGCGCGTGCCGAGAGTGCAAGAAAAAGGAAATATTAGTTTGGCAAACCATGAAATTGTAAACTTCTTGCAATTGAAGACCAAAAAAACAAAAAACAAAACAAAAACCCAACAGTAATAATTTACCTTGGTTTCACTCTCTCTGACAACAAATTCTCCATTGCTTGCAAATCGGTTCAGTACAGTCTCAGCGTCTTTTCGTGGTACCTTCCCATGGAACCACAACTCTCTCGCAAATGGCGCAGGACTTCTCAGAGCAGCTGCACTTATCACACCAGCCATATTGGATGGCTTGGACCCCACTGTGCTTCCTCCTGCTGACGCATCCATTACCATCTCCACGTAGTTCCTTGGAACCAGACCAGTGTTCCCATTTGGAGTTCTTGCCTCCCACCAATCAGGATCATCTGGGGGCTGATCGATAACGTCCATTAGGTCTCCCTTTTCAAAGGCTAGTTCTTCGGGATTGCCTGAGTTGAAGGAATAGAGTGCCACAACTGCACAAATGACAGCTTTCTTCTTGCTCTGTGCCAGTGGAGGGGGCTGAGTGGAAGAGGGTGGAGATGGAGGTGCCAAGCTTTTATTAGACATTTCAGCGTTGCCCCCCACTTCCTCAACGTAATTGAAAGGAAACCAGCCTATTCTGGCTCCACATCTACCTCGCCACCATCCATCCGCTTCCTTCTCCATCACTATCACCTCGTCTCCTTTCTCCAGTGAGAGCTCGTCCTCCCTAGTGCTGGCATACTTAAACTTGGCAATGGCTTTGATGTTCAGAGATGGGCCATTCCTTGACACCATTAAGTCAGGCTGTTGATATTGGTTGGGCTTCTCTTCTAACTTGAGGTTGGTTCTCATGTTGTTCCCGGGTTGCTGGGCGGGTACAGCTGATGATGGTGCAGGTGCCACTTGCCCGGAGGTGACTTCCACATAATTTGATGGTACCAAACCGACCTTTTTCTTAAGATTACTGACTTTCCACCATGGTCCCTTGTCGTCCACCACTTGCAAGACCTCACCCTTGCTTATAGTCAGTTCCTCACCGTCTGTTGCCACGTAATCAAATTTAGCTAAACATTTCTTGCCAGGCAAAGCCATTTAAACTCTTCCGGTACACGGCTATGGGGTCGGAGGAATAGAACCTACTGTAGCACCACTAAAGTTAGTTCTCACTGGCAGGTTGTCTGAAGTAGTTCTACACAGATTGGAATACCTAACCCGCTCAAAGTATAACTCGACAGACAGCTGCCAGCAACTCACACACCTCAGATGTGTCCACTTTAGTTAGGTCACGTGCACTTCTGAATTAATTAAACGCGCGAGCGTTTCGCTTTCGTTTTCATATTAAAGAGAGATGGCCACTGTTCCTTTAGTCAACATATTAGATTCATTGCTACAGAGAGCTTACCATGACCTGACTGTCCTGCAGGAACTGTAAGTGTACTAATTAAGGTTTTAGTTATCTTAAGTCTTCATAGAATTTACGTTTAAATAAAGGTTGCGGCACAAGTCAGATGGGGACAGGAAAATTGAGATTGTCAAGTATGCCAAGAAAACCAGATCTCTGCTCATACGGCTGCTAGCACTGGTTAAATGGGCTGGAAATTCCAGTAGTGTCCAAAAATGTGCAGTAAGTCAATATGCACAATAGTTTCACTGAAACCACACCCATTAATTTTCATAGTCTTACTGTTTTTATTTTTTCTTCAGGAGATGTCCACAATGCTGAGTCAGCAGTCAGGACTGTATGTGGACACAGCAGACCAGCTGGTTCGCTTGGTTCGATCCACTTTAGTGCATGCATGGTATGAACCACTCTGTTTTTGCTTTTCTCTTTTCTTGGTACTCCTTCCTCCCTCTGTCTTCCCCTTCCTCTTCTCTACCATCCTCCCTCTCCCCTTTTTCATCTTCCCTCTCCTCTTTTCTTACCTCGCCCCCTCCTTTCTCCCCTTCCTCTTCCCTCACCTTCATCCTTTCTTTCCTTTCCCTTTCCTTTCCCTTTCCTTCATGCCAGCTTCTTATTCTCATGATACAGAACGTCTCCCAAAAATCTTAAAACTAGCAACATTATGGTCATTTATTTGGTAACGGTGGAAGCATAAGCCTCTTTAGCCCAGGGAATGACACTAATTATTATTATTATTATTATTATAGTAGTAGTAGTAGTAGTAGTAGTAGTAAAGCCTGTACACACCACACTTAATTCCAATTAATTCAAATTTATTTTGAATTAATTTCGTCCACACTAAATTCTAATTAAGCCAGTTTAAATCAATTTGAATTATCTCTGACCCATGTGGATACATAATTCAATGGGGTTGGAGCTAAAAAAATCAATTTTTTTCTAAAAGTACACAGTGCTTCTTAAATCAAAACATTCTTTTCAGCATGAATGCAATTTGCAGCTTGGAAGAAATGGGGTAACTTATCAGTGTTTGGGTCTGCTATTGACCTGAGAATGCTTGGTAGGATACAAAGGAAGAGGACATTCCTCACTATTTTTGTATAAATCTTGCAGTTTTCAAGATTTAAAAAAAAATTTTTTTTTTTTTTTTTTAAATGAAGAATGTCAATCAGAAGATTAAAATTTAAAATACAACAAATAAATGTGTATGGTGTGTGTGCTTGTATATTCCTTTGATTTTTATTCTACTTGGATATGAATCAAGGCTGGCATCAAAAGAAAGGAAATAGAGCTGTGTTGGTAAGATTTATTCTGGGTGTGGCAGGCTAAAAAGCCAAAGATAATATATGATGTTGGAGTAGATGTACTGAAAAGATGAGAGGATAACAAAAAAATATATGAAAAAGGCGGGATAGTGGTAGGTAGTATCTTAGCAGTTGTTTCAAGTGCAAATATTTCCTTTATGCAGTGGCCCACTCCAGACAGTAAATGATGATGGAGGGGAGGGGAATTCATTTTAAAGGGAATTTTCAAAGAAATTAATTAGCTTGGTTTTTGGTTAGTGAAATTTCATGTGTCAGGTTTTCCTGAGTGGATAGGTGGTTTTGTGTTTGTGGAGCTGCAGATTCACGATGATTATTCTATGAGAAAAAAAAAAAAGGTTTACAAAATACAAATAACTCTATGAACCAGAAATAGGGAAGACCTGCAAAGCAAGATCAAATGTGGAATAATTGAATACAGAAAAGAGGAGGAGAGACGGAACGTAGATGGTCAGTGTTCAAGAAAGAGGGACTTGGTTGGAGGAACCGGTTTCACCCAAGGGCAACTCTCTAGCTGCACAAATATTTCCATATAGTTGGTTCAATCTCCAGTTTCTTAAAGATAATTAAAAAAATTATAATAAAAAAAAACTCCAGATATTTGTCGTCTGAGGTTGGCAGGTCTGAGAACACCAACAACAAACTCCATCTCAGAATAAATTATTTTATGAAACCTTTTGGCCAATAGAGAAGCAGATGTTTTAGTAAAAAGAATTCTAGCATGGATTAAAGCTGTGCCTGTGTGGACACAAGGATTAGAATTAATTCAATTTGGGTGGAAAGGAATTTTTTTTATCCAGAAATAATTCGAATCAGTTTTAGTGCAGTGTGGACAGGCCTTTACTGTCACTACAAGCTGTCTATGGCCAGCCGTTGCCAAGGCCATAACTACATGAATGAAGCATTAGCGTTGAGAAAGGAAGTGAATGAAAACATGACTATTTGGGGCGAACAAAAATGATTATATTCTGGCAAGAACTCAATTCTGATTGACCTGCTTGAGAGAAAGCATGTGTGGTTGGTTGAATTCCAGGTTGGTCTAGAGATTTCAGAAACTCTGTTGGGTAGTGACCCACTTGGTTGGCATCAGTGATAGCGTCCTCTGACCTGTGCTATCTTGGATAGCTCGGAGGTAGATGGTAGAGCAAGTGGTTCTTTATTGCCTGTTCAAAATGCACTGTAATGAAACTCAATTTAATGGTTTCCCCCCCCCCCCCATCTGTTTTTTTTTTTCAATCTGTTATTGTTATTGACTTCATTTTTGATGGGCAGACAGTCAATTTCACCATCTCTCTCCCTCTATACATATATTATAGATGTTTTCTTCTTTTTTTCTCTCCTTTTTTTGTTGTAATTATTCTTTAATTGTTAATGAGTATCATTCAGTTGGATATGCAGTAAGCGAATCAATAGCAATAATGTAGAGGGACTCTATTGTGTTGTATCTTTTTGAAGTATATATAATTATATACTATAGAGTGGGAATAATCTGTCTGGCTGTGTATGCTCGATTCACACTTGAACAGTTGGAAAGTTATATCATGTGTGTGTATATATATATATAGAACCAGTGTCACCAGGGGAATATTTTAAGTATGGCTATATTGCCACACCCCTTTTTGTATTAAAAATATATATCCAAAAGTAATGCTTTCGCCAGAAAAAAAGAATGGAGCCACCAATGTAAAACTTTGTATGCACACACAACTTGACTCTGGGGTTGACAGAGGTTGGGTCCCACCTGGCCACACCTCTTTCTCTTAGTGTATATGGCTAAAATGCCGAAAATGGTACTTTAAAAAATCACTTGGACCTAGGTAGCTATATCCACAAACACATATATATTTGGAATCAGTGTCGCCACGGGATTTGTTTTTAAGATTGTTTATAAGGCCACACCCCTTCTGTGTTTGTGTTAAGCCAAAAGAAGTCAAAAATGGTACTTTGACGAAACGAACCCTTGGAGCTACAGAACTAAAACTTGGTATGCACACACTACTTGACTGTGGGAGTGACGTCGGATGATCCCACCTGGCCACACCTCTTCCTTTGTGCGTGTCAGGCTAAAATTGTTTGTACGTAAATATGCATGTTTGTGTGTAGCCACGTTGTCACCAAAGCTCCATACCAAATTGAACTTACTCTTCAGGGTAGATGCATTCCACAGCAAGGATGATTTTTACCAAAAACAGATTTTCAAATGTTTGGATCTCAGGATCCAAAACCTGGCAAATCCGTTAGTAGCACAGGCACTTACTTTAGGCATAATAAAAATTTTAAAAGAAGAAGTGATTTTTTTCCGTTGTCTTGATATGCAATAGGCAATTAACAATTATGTAAGTGACTCTAGTGTTTTTCCTTTTTTGAAGTATAATTTCGAAAATTAAAAAAAAAAGATATGGTTTTTCAATCTTTTTTTTTTTTTCCAGTTTGGTGTTGATCCTCTGAAAATGTTCTTTGCCTATCTTATACAATGTCTGCCTTTTGTGATCACCTAAGATTGGATCGCCTAACCTGCAAGATTTAGGTCACCTGACCATCCAGATGGAGTCATCTGACCATAAAGATGCAGGTCACCAAGTGGAGTAAGTCTGTCTCCATGCTTTCTTTCATCCAATCCTAGATTAATTTCACTCAAGCGGCCTGGAGTTCATCTCAGAAGCATCGCCATAAAAACGACAGACATTCACCTTTCCACTCCTGCTTTGCTAGTCAACTACAATCTCAAAATCAGCATCTTCATCTGCAGTCCAACACGTTTATAAATGTCTGCCTCTACACTAGAAGAGGCTTTGACTTACATCACATACTAGAATGAGATACCTATTACATTTGCAAACAGATTTTATAGTCTTGGCAAGCCGGTGTACTAAGAAAAAATCATGGTTGCATTGCTTATTTGGGAACTTCTTTATTTCTTGTAAAACCTTGCAGATACACGACCAATAGCATTTAGTCAAGTAACCCTTTAGGAGCTCTCCATCATAAAAATAGTGCATCGACTCCTTACCATGTGCATTGTGCCAGAGATGTGTTGGATATGATGGTGCAAGCTTACACTGTCATTTTGACCCGTCCTTTGGAGCCAGCCAGACAATTGCAAGAATAACAGATGACGTGGTAGGAATGAATATTATCATCAAGATAAGCATAGTTTTGTACATGTAGGACCACCTCAGACAGAAAGGGTGCTGAGAAGATGTTTCCTTCAGCTTCGTGGGAATCCATTGATGTACGATGCTTCTTTGTCGCTGTGTTTCTTCCTCAGAGGAATTTGCAGTACTACTGCATTTCCTCCACAGGATGCTAGACTTGTTTCTGGGGAGATTGGTTCTCCTGTGGTGAAGCCAAGGTCAACTAATAAGCCACCAGTTATGGAATGTGGTAGCTCATGTTATGTCGTCAGCATCAATCGAGTGTAATGTCTATTCCAAGATATGGGAAGTGGGCAAGTGAATGCAAATAGCGTGTGACATACATGTTCATGAGCCAGATTGCTGGTGTTTGCTTCTTTGCAAAGTTCTGTCCAAAATTCCGTACATTTTTAATTCCATGCCAACCTATGTTCCTCTTCCTGAGTGTCTATCTGTACAGAGGGAAACTGCGTACACTAAAAACAGATTAGAGAGAAGAGGATGGTAGGGGAGTGGTCTCTCCAAGATATGTTGTTACTGTGTAAGTGGCACTCAGCTCTTAGAATCTTCACATCTGGTGCTATAATGTCCTTGGGAGGACTATATCGCCATCAAATAGTCCTTATCATTGTAGATGGCGTTATCTCAATACACAACTCAACGTCAAGGTAGATGCACACATGTATAATGCCAAGCTGGTTACAAGGATTGACTGGGACCCTTCACCTAGAGCTTGTGGCAAGGAGTGACAAACATTTCATATTTTGTAAGAATATCTTTGGAGGTCCCTACCTCCAGAAAAATCGTATATACAACTTTATCAAGCAGAATAAAAGTGTCATCTCAAGAACATTTTGATTACAATTTTCCCCTTCCTTTTATGACCTCATCTGCTTGTTTGAATCGCCATATTCATCCCCTCCATCCCCTTCATCCCCTCCATCCCCTTCATCCCCTCCATCCCCTTCATCCCCTCCATCCCCTTCATCCCCTCCATCCCCTTCATCCCCTCCATCCCCTTCATCCCCTCCATCCCCTTCATCCCCTCCATCCCCTTCATCCCCTCCATCCCCTTCATCCCCTCCATCCCCTTCATCCCCTCCATCCCCTTCATCCCCTCCATCCCCTCCATGTGTAAGTACTGGCACTGCCACTACCGGCTTCCCTCTGAGCTTCATGCAAGTTTCTACGATTTACGTAATCCACTGGCTCCACCCACACTTGAACTTTTTCCCTTGAAAAAGCAGAATATATTACCCACCTAATGTCAAAGATACGTTTTCATTTGTGTGGCCTAGTGATTGTCACGCCAATGAAACTATGGATGGGTTCCAGGAGTGATTTGGTCTCACCTGTGAATCCCTGCCCTTGTGATAGGCGAAAGGGGCATGGTACTTTGACCCTGACGAACTCTGTCAATCACTGAAGTTTGGTATTGAAGGCAGACAATTTGGCTCCATCCTGGCCTCACAAATTCTTAAATATTTGCCATTTTTCAACTGCTTGGATACTGCCAGAACTCACACAAAGTTAATTTCTATTTCAGTCCTTAAACTGAATATAATATATTTATAAACTCCCTACCAGATGTGCTTATGGAGGGTTGAGAGGGAGGATGGTTGACCTGGCCATTTGTCTCTGTAGTTCTTGGCTACACTGGAGCAGTGGTGTGAAGCTGTTCTTAGCTGCTGGTTGTTTCCCCTGAGGTGCTTTTTTTTTTGTTAGTATGGAGTCTGAATTTATGGAGTGCCCCCCCCCATTTATTCCTCCCAGGGCAAATGGAGAAAGAAGGTGCTATACGAACAAAGTTTATCAGGTTTTGTGTTTCTGATGAAGTTTTATTCTTTAATTCCTAATATGGAGAGAGGTCAAATCTTTTTGTTCCAAACAAAGAAGGTGTATTCTTTAATTCCTAAAAGAATGATTGTGTTCGGATTATTATGTTCTTAATATGGTCAGGGGTTTAGTCCCAGTAATTTCAAAGTCATGGTGATCTAACCTTTTCTTTATTGTGTGTGCTCATGTGTGTGTCTTTCCTACAGCTCACCCAACTTCAGCTTGGCTCCTGCTGTGGATGTGCTCATCTCAGGGACATTTCCTCGGCTCCCAACTTGCATCAAGGACAAGATAGTGCCCCTTCCCCCTCTGACAGATGGGGAGGAGGAGGACGCTAGGAGACTTCTAAACTGTGCCATCCGACACAGACTCCTCAGAGAGAACATACCAGAGGCCATGAAGGTGGTCGCCATAGGTAAGACACACACTGATTATTCCGTGTCCGTATTTATGTTTGATTTTGTGGATAAAATAAATAAATAATTATTATAAAAAACAAAATAAAATTACAAATATATACAAGATATATTTTCTTTTGAAGTCACATGATATATGGATGGAGTAATACAAACCATTCCTGTGATGGAAATTTCCAAATTGTCTTGGTTAATGGAAAAGTACAAGTATGTTATGATTGATATAAGTAATATACTTGACAGTGTACTCATAACTGTCTGCTAGGTCCCCGGGAAAGTCTTACTGATACGCAACTCTAGAAAGATTTAGTGCCTGACCACTACTAGCCCTGGCAGCGGTTGGCTCAGGTAAGACCAGGGGCCCATGTGACACAACACAGGGGGATTCCTTCCACTTCACTGCTGTCACTTATTAAGGAGGTCACCTTCACATTGACAAAGGTTCCTTTTAATAGTCTGTCCAAATTTGAGCTCCATCTCCATAGCAACTCCCCACTGGTATATTAACCACGCATGTTTGGTTGTCATGGTTACCCCTGTATGTTTACAGTATGGCTTCCAAATTTGGCAGATTTAAATGAAACAACAGTTTGGGCAAGGTGTGTGCACATGTCTTTCTCTCTTATGAGAGAGCTGTCCAGATGACTTAAATGTATATCTTGTGATCACTGTTGAATGAATGCACACACTTGCAGGTGATGGTGTCATCACTCTCAAAGTCAGGTATGAGTTTGAGCTCACCCTCTCTGTGGTGAGCGACGACCTCGCAACTCCGTGGCGACTAATATCTCTCCGCTTCCTGGTTGGTGACGTCCTGCCTGACAAGCCAGTGTTGCTCCACCAACAGCAGAAACTCTTCATGCATCAGCTGGTGCAGTCGCGTCTCTATGCAGAGGACCAGCCCTTGCTCGACTGCTACCGCAACCTCCACAGCTTCTCCCTGTCCCTGCAGTTGGACTACCTGAACTCACAGGCCGTGCAGCTCTGCGTGGACGTGTGCGGGGACTACGTGAAGGTGGAGGAATACTCACCGGGCCATCACCTGAAGGTCATGTACTGGCGGCAGGGAAGCACACAGTACATGAGTTCCTTTCTGCTGGATCAGTGTAAGAGTCCCACTCTGGTGTGCTAGCCATTCCTGTGGTGTGTAGAGCAGAGAGGTTTTCTCCTTGTAGTATTTATTACCTTTAATTCTTGTGTTCTGGTGAGAATTAGCTCAAACTTTTGACCGAGCTGCTCATTCCCTAGATTTCGGAGTCCCCCCAAGCCAGAGCGACCTCTATCTATCTCTTCATTTGTTTGAAACATTTGGTGTGCTATTCAGAGAGAATTAGCTTTTCTTCCTAATGGAATATTTTGGGTATATATCTAGTGACATTATGAACAGAGGATATATCTTTAGAATGGGTGGCTCCTGGTGCAACCAGGGGTCAGGGTGCATGTAATGTGAGTAAATGAGCATGTAACACTATATGCACATGTGTTCAGAGTACTCAAAAGTGGGGGGGGGGGGGGAATGACAAAGATGTATAACATTTCACACCTTCAATTTTGGTGTCTGTTGGAAAGATTGAACAGCTCTTTGGAGAGCGTGTTTTTCCACTATTGAGATACACAACCAAGATAATCAATGTTAATGGTTTCCTTAAGTAGGTCTCTTCACAATAGAATCTATCATGATCCTGTACATCAATCAATCTATATATACATATATAGATTGAATCTACGTATATATCCTCTCTGCACTGTTTTTTTTTGTTGTTGTTTTTCCCCCCTCCCAGTTCCAACCAATGTGATCCACCTCCTTTTGTAGTTTCAATCTATCCCAGCTAAGGTATTCTGGAAAGGAATGAGCAAACGGGGAGGCCATTATACCAGTCCAAGCCACTTGATTATGATTAGGATTTGAGAGGAGGCTAGTGGGTTGGAGACATGGAGAGAGAGATAGAGGGAGAGAGAGAGAGAAGGTTCTGCTGGCTTGAGGTCTGGGACCAGATGATTGCAGAGCAGATTTATTTTCAAGCATATTGCAAATGCCTGGCAGACTAGGGCAGTACAGAAATTAGTAGCAGTGAGCAACTGAAACTTTCTTGCAATGTCAACTTACTGGATATATTGGTGTTTTTAGGTTTTTTTTTGTTTTTGCGCTTTCTTTTCCATAGGTTTTATATTTTCTTATTGGCTGAAACAATCCGCAAAAAAAAAAAAAAATCATATTTAGGAAAACTTTGTTATTATTTGTTATCAAGGACGTAATTATCAGTGTATTTTTGTGTCTGGGGTTGGACAATTATGTTTATGTTATGTTGAATGCAAAGAATTTTCTTTGGGACACACACGCAGTGCATGACATATGGTCAATGATAGATGTAATTAGGACAGTAAGTGTTGGTGGACAACTCAATACTGTTGGTATCCTTCACACACACTCATACTCACCCATGCAGGCACACATACTCACACACACACTCACACACACATACTCATACACACACTCACACACACACACACACTCACACACACTCACACACACTCACACACTCACACACACCCATGCAGGTACACTAACACTCACACACACACTCACACACACACCCATGCTGACATACACACACGCATACACACACGCACACACACACACACACACACACACACACACACACACACACACACGCGCGCACACACACACACACACACACACACACACACACACAACATCCACACACACAACATCCACACACATCCCTGTAGCTAAAGTCAATTCATCCAATGAAATATTCCTTTTAAGAACAACAGGACAGATAAAAGAATGCAGTAGATAAATAAGGTAAATAAATGTTCCAGAGAAGTTTCATCTCACAATAATTATATCCACTTGACTGTCTCCACCACTCCCTAAAGCTAATGGTGGAGCAGAGGAACTGTCAAGACTAGAATACTACCCCTCCCTTCTCACCTTTCACACATGCCCTCCATCACACAAACCTCACTTCTATTCCCTTTTGCTCCATCTCTGTCTCACCCTCTGTTTCCATGGAGTCAACCCACAACTCCTTCAACATTTCTTGATTCTTTCTTGATCATTAAATACTTCCATGTCCCCTGTATTGAAGTTTATTTGGTGTACCTGATACGTTGTTTTGCTTGCAGTACATAAATTCTGTATATTTGACATGCTAACAACTGCGTTGAATCAACTAGAAGCTAAAATAGTTTCTTTGTGCTACTGTGGCTTGTAAATTAGCCCTAGCCCAGGAATAGGGTGTATTTTTCATTTGTGCATCGGAAGAGTTTAAGTTGATTCATTGTACTTCTCATCTTGTGTGATCTACAGAGTGTATAATACTATGAGATGGGCTTGAGGTAGGTTAGTGCTGCACATAGCTTGCTAATCGCTGTACCTCTTACCATCTGGCATCCCTTGCTTGAATGAGTCCTCTAGCTAGTTCTCTGTCATCGCTTCATCACTATGGCCCTCCTTTACCTACTTGGTTACCATTCTAAGCACATAGTGATAACAAAAAACAACACCAGCACAATCAATGAAATTTATCAACCTCCAAAACTCACCGTAAGAGATATCTTAATAGTAATTAGAAGAAAAAGAAAAAATGAAAAGGCATGTTTTAATATGAAGGGGGGGGGGGGGAGTTAAGGGAAGTAAGTGATTTTCATTGGCTCTGCTCACTTTTACCTTGCAGATGGGATTTATCGAGGTCACATCTAGATTCCATACATGAAGATCAAGTTGAAATCCCATTCACCTAAATCAAATGTAGATGACTCCTTGCTCAAGTGTGGACAAGCCTATAGGCAATGCCTACTGCACCTACAGCTTAGAAATATAGAAATATTTCCTTCGATGCCAATCTAAGACAAATGGCATTCCAATGCTGAATCAGTTGCCAGGTGGTTACAACCTTTTGTGTGAAGTTATGCTATTGTGGAATTAATCTATGAATTAATGGAGATGGGGGGTGAATATTTCCAAGTGGCCTAAAGAAGAATTTAAGAAAAGTAATATCTGAATTTTTTTGTTGTTAAAGTGCTTCATTTTACCTGAAGACCCAACCATCTGGTGCAGAAGGTGTTGTTAGTGAAGAAGAGAAAGTGACAGTACATAATCCGTATCAGAGCTCATTGCTTCATCCCTTCCCCCCCCCCCCCCCCCCCCCCATTCACTCCCTTTCTCATTTTTTTCTGTTTCTTAATTAAGGCCTGTCCACACTCAAACAGGTTTGTACCTCTCTCCAGCAACACCAGGTTTTAAATGTTTCTTGCGGCCACACTAGCATAGTGCTGAACCCGCTCTATATTACTTGTGAGCTGAATAATTGTATGGGCTGATTAATTTATTTGTGTGTACCTGGTATAGAAATGGGTTATTTTATTTGCGCATGTGCTACTGTGTTCTATCATTTTCCCTCTGAAATGTTATCGCACAAATGGAGGATAGAGAGGGGGAGAGAGCTGTTGGTAGCTAAACCCCTAATAGTGCACATCAACAATATAGCCACAGAAATGTTAAATAAATCTGAGCCACATGAAGCCTACCCTTCTGAAGGCTTCACAGGCACTGTTGGGATGAAACATATTCTAGTGTGGACACGTGGAACCCGTTTCAGACATGTGTGAAACAAGTTTTAGTGTGCAATATGGATAGGTCTCTAATTGTCCTGTAGTAACAGATATTTTATAGCTCAGTTTTCTGCTGCTGCTGCTTCTCGGACTGTGTGTTCTTTATCCATCTGATCAAAATGCCTCACAGATTAGCCACAAAAAAAAAAGCAGCTTAGAAGTCATGGCATTTCATGTTACAAAGATAACTCTGGCACTTTTCATTGACAATTGTGTTTATCATGAAATTTTGTAGTTTCTTCATTTAATTGAAATGAAGTACTCACCGCATTTTATTTGTTTGAAACAAGTTGCATGCAAATGCCTTTACTTTCATGTAGTGTGGCTACAGCCCACCAATAGTGGGCACAGTAAGCACTTGCAGCCTTCTGCCCATGAATTGCCACCTAGGAACAACTTAGTGATTCCAGTAAAGACCACTAAGTGAAATAAGAACTTTACAGTTCTTAAAGTACTCCTAAAAAGTGAAAATTCTTTTCAAAGTAAATTGCTGCGAACAAGTTGGCGAATATATCGTTTCTTTCCCTTTTTTTTGTGGCTAAGAACGAGTATATTAGCTGGTACATAAAGATCCGCTTTAATGCTAACACTTGACTGGCCAAAGGTAGAACGTCTTGATGAAACTTTGCAGGCATGATTCTTGGATACAAAGAGAGAGAAAAGAAAGGAAAAAGAATTAGAAGAAGAAGGGAAAAAGAGTCCTTGTAAGGACACCCCTGGCATCAGACAAATTCCATACAGAAAAAAACAACAACCTGGAAAACTGTGGCTGACTACTGAAGGCAGGGGTCTCCTAAGCTGGAGGCTTGTGGTTCAATTTGGACTGAATATTCCCCCCCCCCCCCCCTCCTTCCTTTCCATGTTTTTCCCCTTTTTCTCCTTTTCCTTTTCTAAATACCTGATGAAAAATACTTGTGCGGTAGAGCCTACTGATACTATTTGTCTGTTGTCTTCCCTCTCAGCTTCGTCATGCCCAAGGTTGCTGATCTCCATTGATCCTTCCCAGCCTCAGAGCTCATCTTTCTCCACTCAGCACTTCCCTCCCTTACCAGAGGGAGTAGACATTGCTCTCTCTCCTAGCAACATCTCTCTGGAGGCGCTGCTGAAGGAGTGTGTCCAAGTCAGGAGCCACACCCTCTTGAAGGGGCTACAGTCGGTGCTAAAAGGATCATGCTGGGAGGACAATGGTAAGGGATGTGTTTGAGGGGTGCATTTGGGGGTGCATTATATAGAGCTGATTCAGGTGTTGTGCATTATATAGGGGGGGTGTTAAGGTGGTGTGCATTATATAGAGGTGTTTAAAGTGTTATGCATTATATTGAAGGTCATGTTTCTTTATGGGAGGACAATGGTAAGGGATGTGTTTAAGGGGTGCATTATGTAGAGGCAGTTAAAGTGGTGTGCATTATATAGATGTGGTTAAGTGATTTGCATTATATAGAGGTGGTTAAGTGATGTGCATTATATAGAGGTGGTTAAGGTGTTGTGCATTATATTGGGGTCATGTTTTCTTTATGAGGTCTGTCAAGGGGTGCTGTATGAGTATTTTAATAAAATAGCACCATATATGTGGTTTGTTGGTGTGTCAAATAGATTTTACTCCACGAACATTTGACATATATTAGGCATTAGTTTCTTGGTATAGGCAAGCATGGGGAAGGATGGAGGAGAGGGTAGTGGGAAGATAACTGGTCAGGAAGCTGGCTACCCATGGACATACTTAAATGTTCAACTATTAATGCACACCACAGAGGTGTAGTTGGTACGACGTGATTGGTGTCTTCAATGCTCTTGATAATAAGTGGCGAGCCTCTGCCTTGCTTTCAATCCTTGCTTGGAATGGAATTAAAACGATCAAATTCAAATTCCATTCTTGTTAGTAATGATATTATTAAATCATTTTTTATTTCTGCATTGACTTATCCTGTTTGTCATCTGTATTAGCCGAACTGTTGCTGTCTCCGCTGAGTCTGCGTATCACAGTCCCCCTGAAGTACAGGACCAGGCAAGTGATGTTGTGTGTGGACCCCCGTGTGGGGAATATTGTGGTGTCAGTGGACCCCCCAAGTGAAGTGGAGGGGGTGAGGATCTGTCTGGACGAACTGGAAAAGACTGTGACACCAAACTGGAGCAATCTCTCTTCCCAACTCCTGAAGCTCCAGTAAGCAAAGATGAGTGTGGGGGCATGGTGGGTGGGTGGGTGTGGCAGGGATGTAGACTTAGTAGGTTGAAATGGGGAGGGAGGGGGAATGTTGTGTGATCGATAATAGTCTTGATTCCGCACTCGTATCAGTTGTGGTTAGTACTCCCTCCTGTGTAAGTAGTGGTGGAGGATCTTTAGATCCACTGCTGACTGTGCATATCCTTTTGAGTGATGAACCTTGCACCTGATTGTGGTGTCATGATGTGTTCATGGAATGTTCCACTGTCTGTTATTTCTTTGTGTGCACGATATCCTCTATCCCTGCATAAATGCAGGCTTCCCTCCACCTCTCCAAGCTTTCATCTAATTCACTTACTCAAGCAGTTTGATCTTCGGCACATTAAGTGACACACACTCCATATTATTGTGGACATATTGAAGCTGCATTGTTTGTGTGTGCGTGTGTGTGTGTGTGTGTGTGTGTGTGTGTGTGTGCATGCGTGCGTGCGTGCGTGCGTGTGTGTGCATGCGTGTGTGCGTGCGTGTGTGCGTGCGTGTGTGCGTGCGTGTGCATGTGTGTGCATGCGTGCGCGTACGTGAGAATGGCAGAGTGACTGACAACCCCAGGGTTTTGAGTTCAAACCCAGCACTGAGAGGAAACTTTCCTGCCCTTCAACATCTTCTTTCCACACCAGTCCACCCAGTGGCGATGGGGACCTGGTAATTCTGAACTGCAAATTCATTGGCCATGGCTTGTCAATCAGCTAAGGGTTCAGGTGGGACTTTGGGTGCCCACACCCATAAGCTGAGAGTCTTGGTCAGTCCTCCTGTGAGCTCCTAGCCTGGCCCCAGGAGTTTGCTTGCATTGGCTTATAGTGCCTGCTTAGTGCACAGGCACCCTGACTATGTCAGGTGCGTGTGACCGTGTTGATGGCAGCTGAAGAATTGGCTTTTATGTGTGGTGTGGTGTGTGTGTATGTTAGAAATGTTGTATATATTACATGACCCTATATTCATCTGTCTGAAAGTGTACAATTAGTTGCTGTAGGTGCACAGCACAACTGTTAGTTGAGACTCAATCACCTTTTTTGGTACAGAGATGAAGCTATCAGCAAATTCCTGAGATGCTATATATTGAGAAAATAAATTCCTTTGTATGATGATTGCTACTTGAAAGGAAATGATTGACATCAAAGTTTATGATGAATATGATGAATGCAAATCTACAAACCATTTTGTTCGAGGTTAGCTTGGAAGGATAATAGTTGCTGAATGCTGAGGAGAGAGAGAGAGAGACAGGTATTAGAGGAGACAGCTGCTCATGGTGAATAAAAGAGATATGATCAGGGAGATGTTCGCCATGCAGACTGCGTATCTCAGCTCCAGCGTACTTGACTGCCAAGGTCTGTTCAGTGTGGAGACAGGAGCGTAGAAGGTGCACCGCTTACTGCCATGGCGGTGCTGGCTTGGCAGGTAGGTAGTGCCTGGGGGTTAAATGTGGCTGTACGAAGATGAACTGAGTCAACAGCAGGCAGCCCTGAGCAGATGTTTGATTTGGTCAAGTGTGTCAGTGCACATGACCAGGCATGGCAGAGTTCTCTGACCCCTGATATCAGATCATGACGTTGTTGTTGGATCTTGTGACCTCATGTCTGCTGATATTTCAAGTGGTGTGTGGTTGTATACACGTGGAGGATGGATTTAGGGCAGTATGTGACTCCATCTGTTGACCACAAAGACTTCCAAGGATCATAAGCAGCGACTAAAACCTCAAGTAGATATCTCAATATAGAGTTCTGCCAACAACTGTCGATTAAAAAAAAGGAAATATATATATAATTATTTTATGTGTTTACATCTTTGTTGTTGCTTGTCATTGAATATTCAGCACTCCCACTCTTGTTTAAAAAATATATATATTTGTGTTAAAAATTGGTTCGTACCAATGGCCACTTCCATTCATTTGGTCAGCTTGTTTTGATTCTTCTACAAGGTGTGCATCTGTGGTAGACCACACCCACAATCAGGGTTGCTAGACAATTCCCAAACAAAGAATACACAGGATATCAACTTCAGTGTTAACAATCCCCAGAATGCTGCTGCTTTATCATCAAATACAAGTCTTAAATGGTTTTGTACTGTACTCTATTAGTGGGGATAAGTGTTAACCTTGTGGAAGTAACTACTGAAGGTGTGGTGTGGATTCAGCTGCAGTTGACCACAGGGTGTGAAGAACTTACTGCAAGCTGTGAACAATGCTTCCCTACAGCTTCTGCCTCCACTGTTGTAGTGATGGTGCACCTGCCAAGAACAATGGCTGAAGAGTTGCTGCATATTTGCCTCAGTGATGCCTCCTAATGTAGACATCATTATTACTCAAGGTTCCAGAATCTAATTTCCTTGGTTACTGATGTGCCAAGCAGAAGATCACTGCTATTCAAGGGGCATAACAAAGTCCAAGGAAGTGATAATTGGAGATGGCGTTTCTGAATGGCACATCCTTGGAACTGGAAGTCCAGAGCTCTTGCAAGAAATCTTGTGGAGGAGTCTTGGCCTGAAGATGTGTGGATGCAACATTGCTCATCTTTAAGGCACTGAGGGCAGAGGCAGTTGGTGAGGAAACATCCATTAATCATGACTGGGGCAGCACCAGTGGAAAAGAAATCTATGAAGAAATTTAAGAGATTGTTCTAAATATTTGGTTTCTTATGATTTCTTTCTTTAATTGCACCAGAATTGGCGAATTTTAGAAATGCTGGAAGTTCAATTTCTGATAATTTGTGTCAAATATAAACTTATAGACTTTCAGTAGACATTTTATTTTCATTGATCCACCAAATCAACACTACACTTAACATGTGGTTAGTATGTTGATGAAGGCCAGAGCATTCTGTGTGAAATATTGAATTTATATCCATTTATTAGCTGATATTGCTTACTAATTATTGGAAATTCAATCATACAAGTTGACACTAAAGTAAGTTCACGTATTGATAATTAGATTGGCTAAGTGAAAGTACACTCCACTAATTCAGTAGCCTGTAGTTTGATCTTGTAACATCTTAGCAAGATCACCAACACTGTAACTCAAAGTTGATGGTGAAGCAGATAATTAAATTAAAATGCTAACCACATATTTATTGTAGTGTTGATTTGCTGAGTCTGTGAACATCAATTAAACTCTAACCACAGCACAATTACCATGGGAAGTCAATGGTGGTTACAATATTCAAATCATAACAATGGTGGCATCCCGTTAGGTTGGGCAAACTTATGCATTCTTTTGGCAATTTTTGAACAATCATTTGTTTGATTTGACGACATGATTAGCGCTGTAGTGCCTCTGTGTGCACAACATCATGAATCTGATCGTCTAGAGAAAGATAGATGAGCTAATCATGAATGTAGATCCAAGCCTCTTTATACTCCTCAGTCCAAAGAAAGTAATTCCCCCCCCCCCCCCTTTGATGACTGCAGTTTGAGTCCAATGCTTGGGGCTGGCTATTCAGCTGTCAGTCGTCAGCATACACATTCACATTCGATTTCATCCTGTTTTAGTTCACAAATCACAGAAGTGTAGATGCTCTTTCTAGTCCTAGCTCTTTTCCATTTCATCTTCTCTTTCAAACCACACCTTCCTCACTTGTTCCTGAACCATCAGTGTGAACTTGGTGTCCATCAGATTGAATATGTAAGCATGATTTGCTGACTAAATTTTTGAAGCAAGGAGATATCATTCTATCCAAAGTATGATATTGGAATACTAAAATATATTGGCCATGTCAAGTTTCTGAATTAAGTTATTAGATGCAGGATATAGTTTGCTGTGGGGTTGCCATATAATTTTGAGGGGAAAAAAAAACAACAAAATGGAACAATATTATTCTAAATGGAGCTCACCTAGACCACCCTGGGATGTCCAGACTGATAATCCTGTTGGGTGACATACACTGGAGAGAGATGTAGAGAGAGTGGATTGTTCATATATGCTCTCCAGGCAGTGAAGCAGGCAGGTGTTGTTGGTCAAGTTCATAGAAGTACATTTTTGTTTGGTGAGGTAATTTTGGTTTTTAAAAATGCATGCAACAAGGTGAAAGATATGGGGAAGATTATTGAACAGCTTGGTCCTGCCTCTTTTATTATTGTAGAGGTGAGAGATGTAAACAAATGAAAACTTCAAATAACAATCTCAAGAAGTTACCTAGCTCTGTATTTTACATACCACTTCCAAGTGTTGATGGAGCTGTGTTTGTGTATTGTGTTCATGTAATGCGTCAACTACTGAGTCTGTCACTCCTTCCTTAAGTAGAACCTGTGAACACAATACCTTGAGGAAAACATCCTTACCGAACAGGAACTACCAACACTGGAGCAATAGAGTCATTATTATTTAAAAAAAAATTTTTTAGTAACAGAAGAAGTCCTCCAATGGAAAAGGGTGTGTAGTATTGTAATTGTGTCTTGTTAGTCATCATGTTGTAATTAATGGTTTAATTAACTTTTGTGTGGTTGTGTGTATTGAGTGCATGTAACATGTAACACATTAATCATGTAGCATTGTAATTGTGTCTTGTTAGCCCCCTTTTGTGATAAGTTGTTTAATTAACTTTTGTATGGTTGGTGTGTGTATTGAGTGCATATAACATGTAGCACGTTAATCATGGTAGTATTGTAATTGTGTCTTGTTCTGGGTTTCATACAGAGGGAGGGGGGCCCTAGAATTCCCCCTCCCCAGCAAAAGTTTCCCCCCCTCCCCAGCAAAAGTCCCCCCCCCCCCAGCTAATCCTAACAGTAATCAATATCTTCAAAATGATCTGTCTTCTATTTAGTATTTCCCCCCTTAAGTTTTTTATCTCTTATTTTATTTCATTTTCCAATAGTCGCATTATTTAACAAACTTTTTTTTTTTTTTTTAACGTGAAGGGTCGGACTATAAGTCAGTTGATCCAAGTTTCCCTCCCCCCAAAAAGTTACTCCATCCCCCAGAATTCTGGAAATGTTTTACATCACTAATAGCATCTAAGTCAATATTCAGAATTGAATCCTGTGATTCTTCTCTTTAAAAATGTTCAGAATTTCATGAAAGTCAACTGCTACAAGTTCAGGTCCCTCAATGGAAATTCTCATATGGCAACCTAAATTTTGATCATCAATTCATAGAGCTGAAAGATCTTTCAACTGAAGCTGTTCCCACTGGAAGGACGAGAATGATGTTTAACAGTTTAAATGTTTCTCGAAATATCCCGTGCAAGCTCCAGTACACTTCCCACGTAGGTGGCACTTCTGTAATTTTCTTTTTTCCATTAGTAATACTGTTTCTTACTTCAATGCTCTTTTGAATACCTGCCACTCTCCTATAAGGTCATCCTTATACATCTCACCATCATAGGACACTGTTACTTCACTTCCATAAAATAGAGCCAAGGCTTTAATTTCTTCTTTTCCATACTGAGAAAATCCTTCTTCTCTTCTGGTGGAATGCTGGGTTGAAAATGGAAGAAGAAACAAGGAGCTCTACAGCCATATCAGAAAAAAGACTTTTCATGTTGGTGAGTAAACTATCAATGTGAAGTACTGCAAAGAAGATATGAAACTGAGATACACACTGGAAAAATTAACTGTGCTGTGTATGGAGCTCTCCATTTCAGACAATAACCTGGTCATCTCCAAGTTTCTTAACTGTAGATGTTACTTCTAAGCACTAATCTGCTCCATCTTCCTTGAGCAATTTCAGCTCTTTCTCTATGCTGTCAAGTATCAGAGGTAGCCTGCTCAAGTCAGCTGCTTGTCTCTGCATGAAGGAGTTCAACTTTGCTACTTTGCTACTTTGACAATAGAACTATGCTAGCAACACCACAAAAGTAGTTAAGGACTAATGCAAGGCCAAAGGCTTCTGCATCTCCAGTTGTGTCATAGAGATGGTGCACAGTGGTAATCAAAGTCAGCAACTTCTTACAAATAGCCAAATAGCTCGCAAGCAGAGCTCATGAGATAGCCACCTGGTATCACTGGGCTTACCACTTTCAGCTCTGGAAATTGAGTGCTAACTGAACTTCTTTGAGAGCTTCAGCTAGTGCTGATACTTATCTGTCACTATGAGAAATTATACCTATTGACTGAAACAGCACACTTAAAGCAGCAGGAATATACATGCGTTGTTGCATACATGTGCAATCACTTATCTGAATTTTTCACATATCCTATAGAACATGAAGAAGGTCAGATACTGTAACTGAGGGATACACTATATATATATTTGGGTTTCACACTACAGAGCTGCTGTGACAGGTGGCTCACCGGACGCATGCACATTTTCCCCTCCCCCAAGAAAAAATCCTGTATGAAACCCTGTTGTTAGTCAGATTTTGTGATTAGTGGTTTAATTAACTTTTGTATGTTTGGTGTGTGTATTGAGTGCATGCAACTTGTAACATTAATCCTGTGATCAGCTTCTTTTTAAATTAATACATTTGGCTGTGCATATTCCTATCACTTCCTGGAACTTGCAACATTATAGGCAGTATGAGGAGTATGGTAGTAAGGGTTGAATGTGGTTACTGGTTATACCAAATCATGTTGTGTTTATCTTATTTCTGAAGGTGCCATCTTTTTGTGTGTGTGGTTTGTGAGTTCGCCAAGGAGCAAAATGTGCCCATCCACTGGTCTCTTCCTCTGGTCTCCCCTCTCAAACTCCAAGGGCACACTAGGACGCCCACTGTGGCTGCTGTTTATCTGGAGCTCCTCCCACTGACACACCTCCTGGTTAGTGTGGGGGAAGGTCTGGACGATTGCTACCATCTGGTGTCTCTCTCTCCTGCCTCTCTTGTCACAAAACCACATCCACTCCCAAGCACTCCTATGGCCACACCACAACCCAAGATCTTCTTTTCGGTGTTCTCTCTAGTGAACCTTGACGTGGATAGCCTGAGTTTGCAGCACCTCAGGGCCATTATGGGTGAGTGGGTGTCTGTCCTGTGTTTAACTATGACGTGTGTGTGTGTGTGTGTGTGTGTGTGTGTGTGTGTAGGTGTGTGTAGGTGTCTGTAGGTGTGTGTGTGTAGGTGTGTGTGTGTGTGTGTGTGTGTGTAGGTGTGTGTGTGTGTGTAGGTGTGTGTGTGTGTAGGTGTGTGTGTGTAGGTGTGTGTGTGTAGGTGTGTGTGTGTGTAGGTGTGTGTGTGTAGGTGTGTGTGTGTGTGTAGGTGTGTGTGTGTAGGTGTGTGTGTGTGTAGGTGTGTGTGTGTGTAGGTGTGTGTGTGTAGTTGTGTGTGTGTAGGTGTGTGTGTAGGTGTGTGTGTGTAGGTGTGTGTGTAGGTGTGTGTGTAGGTGTGTGTGTAGGTGTGTGTGTAGGTGTGTGTGTGTGTGTGTGTAGGTGTGTGTGTGTGTGTAGGTGTGTGTGTGTGTAGGTGTGTGTGTGTGTAGGTGTGTGTGTGTGTAGGTGTGTGTGTGTGTAGGTGTGTGTGTGTGTAGGTGTGTGTGTAGGTGTGTGTGTAGGTGTGTGTGTAGGTGTGTGTGTATATAGGTGTGTGTCTAAAAGTGTGTATATCATATAGGTGTGTTTGTGTAGGGGTGTGTGTAGAAGGGCATATATCATGTAGGGGTGTGTGTAGAAGGGCATATATCATGTAGGGGTGTGTGTAGAAGGGCATATATCATGTAGGGGTGTGTGTAGAAGGGCATATATCATGTAGGGGTGTGTGTGTGTATTTTTGTTTCTGCAGTGAAAAACAGTGGAGCTGTCCTTAAGAGGAAGGTAAGGGGTCATAAATAGGCATTTTTCATTTTACTTGAGACAATATGTGAGGGTATGGAGTTATGGGTTGGTGCTTTGTTATGAGTCTATGGGTTCAGGAGCTAGGTGCAAATGGTTAGAGTTTAGTCAAGCTTGGAGATATTGATAAAGAAATTGAATTAGTCTCAGTATAAGTTAGATATCCCAGCCCTAGTAATCACCTTAATCTGAGTTTGTCTCACAGCTCAAGAACAGCGACATCGACCTTCCCAGTTTGAAAAGACTCTGTGCCTGCCCCACTCCGAACTTTGCTCCCCTATGTGGTCTTATCTCAACAAGAAGGGTCCTCTTCACCATGGAATCCAGTGTAAGGATAGAGTCATAATGGCCCCGTAATGT
This sequence comes from Lycopodina hypogea, assembly GCA_963969325.1. Classification (NCBI taxonomy): domain Eukaryota; kingdom Metazoa; phylum Porifera; class Demospongiae; order Poecilosclerida; family Cladorhizidae; genus Lycopodina; species Lycopodina hypogea. The sequence goes on along the minus strand of OZ017793.1, from coordinate 10,904,280 downwards.
ACCATGTGGATGTGTTTCCCTCTGTTTTGCTCCAGTTGAAAGCAGCTGGTATATTATTTCAGACGAGGTACCCGGACCGTTGCCCCTCAATCGGTATTTACAGGTAAAGTGGCACCTGCTGGAGTATTATGTTAACATGTTTGTATATGAGTTCTTGTTGCTCAAGTGTAGGTTATGTTTGTCATATCAAAAGTAGCTTAAAACCTATTGTTGAAGAGAGAGAGAGAGAGAGAGAGAGAGAGAGAGAGAGAGAGAGAGAGAGAGAGAGAGAGAGAGAGAGAGAGAGAGAGAGTGTGTGTGTGTGTGTGTGTGTGTGTGTGTGTGTGTGTGTGTGTGTGTGTGTGTGTGTGTGTGTGTGTGTGTGTGTGTGTGTGTGTGTGTGTGTGTGTGTGTGTGTGTGTTAAAAATTATTATACTAGATCCTGTATATCCTACTTGTCCCAATCTTTTTGACCAACCTTGAACTAACCTTTTGTTGTGGCTTTAGTTATCTAGGCAGATGCCACCATTCTCCCCTTCTTTGTGGACATATGAGTATTCAAAAATAGTTTCGTTTTCCAGTTCATCCAACCTTTGCCCTGACACTGGTATGCAGAATTTTTATTTATATTTTGACAACAGGAAGAAATAAAGAGGTTCCATTGGATATATATATATATATATATATATACACTTTTTTTTCCTTTTTTTCCTTTTATTTATTTTTCTTCTTCTTCTTTTTTTCTTTCTTTTTCCTTTCTTTACTTCTTCATAATTTTATTTATGTGATGCCACTGGGTAATTATTATGCCTCCATATTGTAGAGTATTTATCACACCATATATGATCTTGGTTTGTTATTCGTGGGTGTGTCCAGGTTTCCTCTGTTGGAGGAGGTTTCCTGTTATGTGGGTGAAGTGCTCTCCTCCTCCCTCAGGTCATGTGATGTGACGTACTCCCCCTTGGGATATACTTGTACGGTGAGTCACTGAAAAACATGGCTGCACCTTACTTCTAAGGAAGGCTTTTGGGACAACCCAGGCTGTGTGAACCCCTGTGGTCTGGAGGCACTCCCTGGGAGCTATGCAGCTGTTGCTGGTGTCTTTAAAACTTAAAATGCTGGGCAGCTGTCATTGCTTGTGTTATAGGTGTGATGTCTTCATTATAGTGCTTATTAAACCTGTGTGTTGTGTTTGGTGGCCCCAACTATGAGGAAATCCTGTGTGACATCTAAAAGCAGCTGCTGTTTATAGCTTGCTACATTTTCAACACAGCAAGTGTTAATTGGTGTGTGTGTGGCTCTAAGTGAAAGTTAATTTTAATCCATGTTTTTTTGGAAAGGATTATTGATATCACAAGGTCTTATATGCATAGAGTTATGTGGCCTGGGGTGTTGTTAGATCTGTGAGCCTGGCTAAAGGGCATACAGATCCAGCAGACTTGGGTGTATCCTAATTTTTTTTGCTCACTGTGATGGGATGGGTATGGTTTAGAATCACATGTTTGACAAAATATGGAGTTACATGCTTAATTACTAAGGTATGACTGTATTTTTCCCCATTACACCTTACCATCTCAAGTCTTACACTGAAAGGATAATTCATCATTTAAACTGAAAAAAATAGTTCATTATTTAGTATAACTTTCTTTCCATTTAAAAAAAAAAAAATAAATGAGTCATAATTCTCTCAATAATTGTTTTTACATATAGCACATCCAGTTGTGTTCATCCATCAGTTGTTTGTGTGCAGCTACATTTGACAAAAAATGGAGTTACATGCTTAATTACTAAGGTATGACTGTATTTTTCCCCATTACACCTTACCATCTCAAGTCTTACACTGAAAGGATAATTCATCATTTAAACTAAAAAAAAAAGTTCATTATTTAGTATAACTTTCTTTCCATTAAAAAAAATAAATAAATGAGTCATAATTCTCTCAATAATTGTTTTTACATATAGCACATCCAGTTGTGTTCATCCATCAGTTGTTTGTGTGCAGCAACATTTGACACGAGGTGAATTGACTGGACGTGCAATTACTCTACCTGAAACTAATTGTATTTCAATTGAAGAAGATTGATTAGACTGAAGTATGAGTAAACAGCAAAACTAGGACTAGGGCTTGAGGTAGGGCTAGTGCTAGGGCTGGCAGGGTCAAGGGTTGATTGTAAAAAGATTATATTAAAAAAAATTAGAATCAAACTGGAACTGTGAAGGACAAGGGTCTACAGCTAAGTCTATGGCCGTCTGTACGAGCCAAAAACCAGGTCTGAAAGGAAATTATGATTGCTGTTTGAATAGCTTCCTTATTTTGATTTTTTTTTTTAAATAAATTTATTTAAAAAGGAATAATTTTACTAAAAAATGTTAAAATAGTTCAAATATTTAAATTCTAATTAAATTTTATCTTATTATTTTTTTTTAGCTTAAACGTAATTGCATGCATATAGTTATACATGCATACAGCAACAAAAAATGAAGAAGGTCATGCATAGGAACTTAGTCTAGTTTCAACTTATGTTTCAGGTGGATCCCAAGCATGGTCACCAATTTAGCTCTCCCTCTGTCTCTCTGGTGTGATATATAGACAACAGCCTCACAATGGACGTGTGTGACACTTGATAAGTATGTTAATCGAGGTTCTTCCACAATTTACTTCTATCTCCCCACCCCACCCCAATTAATAAATGACATTTATGTGTTGGTGCCACCATATCCTAGTCCACTTACCACCTCCATAGGGTGATACATTGTTCCATATGTTGCTATGCTAAGCATGTAGTCCTTAGTGACACATCTTCATGCCTTACTAATGTCTTTTCCACAGATGGTCCTGCGTCCTTTGGATTCCATAGGTTCCACTGGGCCTCCCCCTAATGGGGGGCATGATAGTGAAGGTGACAACGTGATCCTGCGACAGTCCATCCCCTTGGAGGGCTGTGATGTCGGACAGACTCTACTTGGCCTATGGCAAGCCAAGCTGACGTTACTGGGCTTGGTGCTGGAGTTGCAGGGATATTTGGCCAGTGAGAGAAGTAGCATATGTGTGTGCATGAGTGTGATCAGGAGTTGGTGCATGTCTGTGTGGTACTTGTTGATGTAATGGGCATGTGTGGCATTGAAGGAGTTGTTATGTTAATCTTGACTTCTATGTCTAATTAAAGATCACCACTGGCCTCTCCACTCCTCCTGTGCCATCTCGCGGTTCTCCTATGATCAGTTGGCTGTGTCGTATGGCAAGCACTTGGTATGCCTCTGGCGATACATAACAAACCAATACTCTGTGTGTATCCTGAGGTTGTTTTCAATCACTGATATTTACCCACTTTGTGCTCTATATAGAATTACTTCTCTCTTTCTATAAATACAAGAGTGTTGTTGTCTATTTGGTGCCCACCTCCCCCTGTCTGGGTCAATGGCTGTGTGTTGACTCCAGCAGACTGTGGTGGACTGTTGTTGCTCTGCTGTGAGATGTGCAGTGATGTGTGTGTGTGGTTGGGGGAGGGAAGGGGGAGTGGAGCAGTGAAGGGAACACAATATGGAGGGCAATACCATATCCATTTGGCTATAGAGGAAACATTAACAATAATTATTTGTAGGTGCAGAGTCTGATGGAATTTCATTCTTTAGAATGGGGAGTGTGGAGTGGAAAAGAAATGGATGAAATAATTCTTCTAAGGGATCTAAACTACAATTCCTCACTTGGAGGTCAATAGTGCAATTATGAAGCCATGAATAATTGTGTTTTAGTAATAAAAAATGTCCCAACAATACCGTTTTGGTTTTATGGATGGAATCCTGGGGGGGGGGGGGGGGGGAAATTTTAAGGTAAGGACGGAGTGTCAAGTGATGTAATCATATAGCTGAGCATGTGTGGACCAGGCAGGTATTGCTGTGGATAACAAGTTCATTGGAATCCAATTCCTTGCAATTGGTGGCTAATGAGTTGCTGGTGGGTGTTTGTTGATATTCACTGCATCTGTTCTCTGTATCTTTCGGTGTGCCTGTGTAACCACTTTAGCACTCACTGTGAGGGGGAGGAGGGATGTGTGTGCTAAACTGGCCAACAACGTGCCTATTTAATGCTCATCACATAGTGTATGTAGCCGTGAATACAATTGTCGTCCATCCACAGCTACACCTCAAGGCCACACCCACTGGCCCTGCTCTCTCCCTCTCCCCTGACTGTCCGCATCGTTTGGTGCGAGACAGTCTGGAAGCTCTTCTGCGTGAAACAGGATCCCTACCCCTTCTCCTCCAGGGGGTGTGTGCCAGTGAAGAGCCCCTCAAGCTGATCGTCCAGTTTGCTGAGCGCATCCCTGCCATATCTCTGTCAGCAGCCGTCCCCTCCCAGATCCAGCTGGCCTATGACAACCTGTATCCAATATACAAGGATGGGGTGGACAACTTGTATCCTGTTTGTGGGGGCATGGCTCTGTTGGGTACAGGGGCTTTGCCTTGTACTTAAATCTCTGGGGAGGGGGAAGGGTTTCTCTTCTGTATAGGTGAATGGGTTGGTAGATATATGCACTATTTATTTAGTGTTGTTTTTACAACATGCATATATGTCGTACATAGAATTCTGTGCTCTATTTCTGTTGTTCCCTTGACACCCTCTTCAACACCAGTCTGATGACTCTCTCCATTCAAGCCAACTCGTCCGTGTCTATCACCAGTAAGAAGTTACTGTAGGCATTCCTGAGAGCTCCTTCAATGATTCCTCGTATTCCATCTTCTCCACTACTGCACTACCACACAATTTTGTCAATGTTGTTGTTAATGTTGTTGTTATGTTATTATTTTTGTTGTTGTTATCTTTCTCTCAGGTATCAGACTGAACAAGCCTCAGGTCACTCCCATTCAACTGAACCCTCTCACTTACCTGCAGGTCGGTACTAAACTACATTGCTATTATGGCATTGTTACCAAGTGTTATACTGACACTGCATTACTCTTAGTTACACATCTTTGTCAACTCCTTAGGATCTATGATTTATATAGTGACTAGCAGTGTCTCTCCCCTGATTTTTTTCTCTCTTCAGTTTTTAATTTGGATTTTTTTTCCTATGGATTTTTAAAGATTTTTCAATTAAAAATTTTTTTTCTTTCTTCAATATTTGTTTTCTCTAATGATCCATCATTCTGATGATCCGTCATTCTGATGATCCGTCATTCTGATGATCCGTCATTCTGATGATCCGTCATTCTGATGATCCGTCATTCTGATGATCCGTCATTCTGATGATCCGTCATTCTGATGATCCATCATTCTGATTCTACCTTTACCTGATATGCTACTATATGCAAGCCTTCACAATTGAAGTTCTGGCTATGTGCCCTCTAGTTCTGCATGGAGAGATACGTTCTTAGACAACCACTTACACTCCAGATTTGACAACTCTGGAGTGTAAGTGGTTGTCTAAGAATGTATCTCTTCATGTCACAATCTTCTCCAAGGAAAGTTGAAGTGATCCCTGTTGACATTGGTATACTATGAAGGTTCCTGAGCTGACAATTCTTACCCACTTTGACACAACATGCTAAAATAAGACAAAACCTTCCCATGAACTCTTGTCCATATCTGAACAGTCTGTACTTTGATGAGTTGAACATCACTAAGTTGCTGTATGTTGAGATATAGAACTCCTTTCTGCAGATAGAGCCGAACCTATCTTTTGATTACCGTATGTAGAAGAGATTCAGTCAGATCCCCACCCCCCCCACTTTTTCTGGGGATTTAGACATTCCAAGGATGCTGTACAAGTTAGAGGATCTGTTGACGGGATCCTCAAGGAAATTTTTGAAATTTGAACAAACTGCAACCATTTTGGGTTCATTTCAGACAACATATAAGGTTAACTTCTCTTTTAAATATGTATTTTTTTTTTATAATAATGTTCAGAAAGTTACAAACATTCGAATTCGTGTCCTATAGGGTTTGCTAAGTCCAGCCACTATCTTTATTGCTCAGTATTCTTGCTTTGTATTTGACCTCCATATTATTGTGCTAACTGCAGGCTTTCCTTCACTCAACTCTCTCTGATGCCAGCTTGGATTCTGACGAAACAAATGACGACATCTCATCTCAGTCCAACTCCACTCCACAGAAAATGGCACTCTACCCGACTCCTTCGCCAATTTCATTCCCACGTCGGATCTCCTGGCCTGATTCCGTTCCTTCTCCACATGGCATGAGCATTCCTTCCATTCCTCCATTTCCCAGTCCAGCCATTGGATCTGGAGTGGGACAGTTTGACGCCTCGAATATCTCTCTGTCTCTGGAGCAGCTCCACCAGCTCTTCAATGTCCTACCTCCTCGCCCGGTCAAGCCCGAACTCTGTGTGCCCGGGTGTTCCCTGCTGGAAAGTTTCCTAGGGGGGTTTTCCCTTCTGTCTCATGCCACTACGCTGGCCACCAAGCCGTACCAGCTGAAATTCCTGCAGTGTGATCGTGGCATGTACACCTACCGCACCGACAACCTCGTCTTGTCTCTGTCCATTGATGGAGGAGTGCTGAAGGGTTTACTCAAGCCAGCCAGAGGTGAGTTAGCTAGCTATTTGTTGTTTGTTTGTTTGTTGTTGGATGTTTTTTTTTTGGTTTTGTTTTAGTTTTTTTGTTTCATTTTTTTAAAGGCGTTTTTCTTTGTGTGTGTGTGTGTGTGTGTGTGTGTGTGTGTGTGTGTGTGTGTGTGTGTGTGTATTTTGGAGTTGTTTTTTTTAGGTGGGGTGTGTGATAGTACATAGATGCGGTATGTTGGAATAGTTTGATTTTGGGGGAGTGGGACTAGTATTGTCTAGATTCATTTGTTGTTTTCAGAAGTGTGTTGGATGGGGATGAATTATGTATGCAGTGACTAATTGGTTGTGAGACAATGTCAATGATGACCCTTTCCATCATTCCCATCAGAGAATGTGTGGGCTAATGTTGAAGTGGAGATGCTGACAGAGTTTTTCAAGAGAGAGGTGAGTCAGTGGGTGTGGAGGAAGGGAGGTGGTCCGAGTGACTGTGTGATGTTGTGTAGGTGGTGAGTCCTCCATTCTCTGTCTCTGGACTTCACTCCTTCTTTACCCTAATAATGCTGCCCCTGACGGTGTTCAAGAGCTGCGTCCAGTTGCTGCAACACCAACAGGTCAGCCAGCACAGACACATGGTGATGATGTCACTAGCCCCATCAACATTTCTTAGGAGAGATAGACAATTCACATTCTGTATGCTAACTTCCTTTCCCAATAATCTTATTTGTTCCTGGTCCTTCACTATCCCTTCCTCTGGTTTTCCTGCTCCCTCTTTCTCCCTCTCCCAATCCCATTCTTTCTGTCTCTCCCTCCCTCCCTCCTCCTTTCCACACTCTCTATCCATTCTTTACCATTTATTTTCTGCTTCTCCACCAGAAACCTCCTGGTGGGATGCTTTGGAACTATGGTCTCCTTCTCACCATCCCGCCTGGAGTTGACATAGGGGGACCCTTCACCGTAGGAGGACCCGCTGTCATATATGGGAGAAACAAACTCGTTCTCTGTGTAAGTTTCATGCACTCATTTATTTATCATCCATGACAAAAATGTGCTCGTTTTTGCAGTTGAAGTTTGAGCGTATTCAAGACAAGAAGTCGTTTACTTTTCAACTGGTATATGATCCCAAGTCCAACCTTACCTATGTGGTCCGATTGACTCAGGTAAGTGCCTTCATGACACATGTCGATGCTGTCCTCAAGAAGGCTTCCAGTGAGTTTCAAGCCGGACAGATAGCTGGCCACTACTCCTGCTCTCTCTATCCTGCTGTGCTCAGTCTGGCCAAATCCACTCTTCCTCTTTAGGACAAACTGAACAACTCAAACTTGATTCTCACTTGATTATGTCCATTTGTAGGAAAATACTTCAATTATTAACATTTGGAAAATAGTTTGTTGCCATTGTTTTTGTGCCATTGTCTGTTGTATTGTGTTAATATGAGCAAGTTGAGAAGGGGCAATTTTAGTGAATAGAAAAGGTTAAGAGATTTTCTCAAGATTGTTTGTCCTTTTGTTGTTTAATTGGATTAGCTGGCTTGGTAGGAGCACTAAACAGAGCTTTACATGAAGAAGGAAAACAAGTTATTTATTAGTTCATTTATTAAAAAAAATCTTATTTTTATTTATTGTTATGTGGGGGGGGGGGGGGCTTAGTTCCATATAAGGAAAGTAGCCATTTTATTGGCATTAAAAAAATTCTTCTTTCAAATGATAATTGGGGATATCAGTGAAGAATTTCGGAGATTATTGTGGATTGCCATCAAATTTTATACGTAGTACAATGGGACCAATAGTGTCTGGAAATGGTCAAAATCTGTCTCCACACTAACATGTAATTGAACCGGCCTTGACAGTGGTAAGGTTGAGGTAGCAATGCAGTAACTGATTTCTGTGTTAATATTGATATCACTGTGACCCTAGCATTAAAACCAGCCTGAAGTACCCAAACCACTTCCATCTGAGCGTCTTATTCTAGCAGATTCCAACTAGTCTCAGTTTTTCTCTGTGCTCATTCAAAGCATTCCCTCTGCTAGTCTGGAGGTTGAGTAGACAGCATTTGTTCCTCAACTTTGAAAACATGACACTTTCTGTGTTGTTTTAAATGTTCCACCAGGTAAAATCACCATTTTTAGCATATGCTTCAACTACGGATTGCTCATGCATGAAATTGAGGCCGCCAAATGAAAGGTAAGAAAAACAAAAAAGAAAACAACCATGACGACCCACGTTATTTTCACTGACAAAAACCAATCACACTGAAACTTGACACGTGTTCCCATGTGACTGCAAGAGTATTAATAACCTCCTATGACTATGTGTCTAACCACACCCATAAAATCTTGAGAGTGATCAAGTGGAATAAGATTTAATAGAATCATCCCCCCCCCCCCCCCCCCCCCCCCCCCGAAGTACTCACATAGCCACACCCACAGGAGAGTAACACACTTCTCAGTCACAAGCTAGACCAATCAGGCTGAAATTTGGCACGTGGACTTCATGTGACCATGAATGTAATTACCCTCAAGTGTTTGTGGTTATGGGCGTGGTTTGGCCAACAAACATTAGTGTAAAAGTATGAATGTCAATCCCGACATTCATCCCAGCTGCTACCAGTGAATCTGATTTTAGTTGCATCACTTTCATACTTCACTGCACCAATACCATGCAGCAAAGTTGCAACAGGCCTACTGATACCGTTCCATCAGAGAATGTGTGAGCTAATGCTGAAGTGGAGATGCTGACACAGTATTGCTTAATTGTCTGTCTGCTTGCCATCTTTATATCTGTCATCTGTCTGTCCACATGCAAATTCCTCCCAAAGTTTCAGTCTGATAGCCCCCAATTTTCCGGGGATAATGTGAAAAAACCAACAGATTCATCAAAAAAATTTTTCTTCCAAAAGTGGTCAACTGCGGAAAAGAGAAAAAAAATAATTCAAATTTTCCATACAAACCCCCCCCCCCAACAAACCTACAAAAACAACATCACTTAGTGGTTTATGTACTAGTATCCCAAATTTGAATGTCAGTGGTTTTCTCTCTCCCTATTTCCCTCCCCACACACCCCTAAAAAGGCTGAACAGCCACAAAACCATATTTGGATGCCAATACAGCAAAAGGCTTGATTTTCTTAAGAAAGGGCATGTTTTGAGAACATGGTGTAATAATGAAAGGTAGATCCCCAACATCAGTGGAGTGCAATGAATAATTGACACTCTAAATGCTATTTGTCCCTAGAATAGAAAAAAAAAAGTAAATATTTCTTGCACAGCTCAGTATTTGAGACTGAGTACATTTTGCTGGCATAAAAAAAAAAAAAAAAAAAAAAAAAAATTGGCTCTAGTCCCCACTGTGTTTAGCTGTACTTATCTATAATTACTCAGTGATAGGCTGTATGAAAGTCATCAATGATCTTTTATCCAGCAGGACACAATGGGTCTATATAGCTCCGTTAAAGATGAGACACTAACCCCCCATGTGCCTTATTTGGATATTGCATAAATGGAGAGGGACTAAGAAAACGATAATAGAAAATGCTGAGATAGGTTCTACTTAAAACATCAGCAAAAGAAAGAGTTACCGATGAACAGGTGAAGTAAAAATGCTCCACCCCACAGGTTGAATGTAGTCCTTGCTCGCCAGCCGTAGCCGCACCCTAGAGTCCAAACATGGAGGAAATGAAGGACTAGTATATCTAGCAACTGCAAGGGGCTCTCAGTTTCGACCTTTACCGTGGCGGGCTTGAGCGGGAATTTTTCGAGTGGAAGCTGTCCAGGATGAGTGTTGGGAGAGGAGCTCTCATAGTTTTTGAAGGCTGTGACAGGGTGGGTAAGTCCACTCAATGCCGAAAGCTGCTGGAAGCTCTGCGTGGTGCTGGGCAGAAATGCGAGCTTCTGCATTTCCCAGGTGAGCTTTAAAGTTAAATGTATGTGAAAAGTGGATTGGTGCAGCGTTAACCAGAAGCATGTAAGCTAGTACAAGTAGCTATATATTTTTGAAATCAAGAGAGAAAAAAATTTATATACACTAGAAAAGTGCCCCTCCTAACAAAGAGACAACAAAAATATCTTACTATAATTTGGGATATTTTGTTGGCTTGTTAGTTGTAGCTTGGTGGCTGGTTCTTGTGCATAAAATTGAGCCCACCCTCCTCCTGAAGGATATTTTAGCATATCACCTGTCCTACTCCTAATATAATTGTAGATCTGTTTGATATTCCGTCTGGTCACTGTTGCCACTTTTTCATGATCCCAGTGGAAGTGTGTCATATGCAAAAAAAAAGAGAGAGTAATTACAATTGAAAATACTAAATGCAATTTCATGAACTATGTAACTTGCAAGCATTAAATTGGTAGCAGTTGATTGCTCGTGAATTTAGTCATTGATAACTATATAACAGCGCTATAAGTGATGTTGTACAAATCTGACTAATCAGATTCAGTTACAAAATCTACTAACTGTCTCACGAAAACCTGCCTGTAGTGACCAGACAGTTTATCAGGGAAGTGGTAGGTAAAGGGTCTGGTTACGCTAGACCAATCCCAGATGCTTGGGCCTACAGGGCTCAAAGTAGAAAAGCAGGAAGTGGTTTGGCACAGTTTTGCTGACCTGTGTTTACATAATTGTGATTTGTAGTAAGTGGGGTAGTTTTGCTCAGGTGTAGAGTTGTGACCACCACCAGGAATTTTTGGGGGGAAAATAGCCCCACTGGCAGGAATTTTCTTGATCTTCACCAAACTTCCTTATAATCACCCGAGGGTGACTTCCATCAAATCTGTAGTAAAGTTAAACCCTTTGGGCCCAATAGTCTGGAAGGAGTTACGGAACAAACAATTGAACTGTTTGTATTAACTGCAAGTAAAAATATCTATTTTATGTTCAAAACTTGTGGATGCCCCCACTCCCACCACCATTCAAAGTGTTACTAGACCTGTGTGCCACAGGTAATAATGTCAGAGTTGTTTCAGTCAACTGGCTTTTTGGGGAGCTGGCTTGATCCATATATATCTGCCTTCTATCAAAACACTCTGAATGTAAGGGGGGGGGGGGGGGGGCTGACTCAAGAGGCTCCTGCCCATCTGAAAGAGTAAGCATTAGCTATTTTGTTGGATGAAAAAGATACAGATATTAGTGGTCTAGTGTGCAGCTGGGTTTAATGCATGTAAATTACATCATTTGAAGACCTTGGATAGATAATTAATTGAGGGAATTTCCCCTGATTTTTTAACATTTTACTAGGTGGTTGAATGATGAAAATATTGTTGACGTTAAATGGAGAGAAGATGGCTATAAGCTTTTGAGTAACTTACCATAGCACCAAGAACCAAGTTACAAGGTAATTCGCTTTTCTCCACTTTCACTTCCTCCACAAATCCCTTCCCTTTCACACTCTGACTTTCATCAAGTTATCTGACGTAAGTTATTTAATTCAACCAAGTGCTCAAGCCATACACAAAGTAGAGTTATTAATATCCAATCAAATTCATCTTCAAAAAATCTATCTCTGTTTTTCCCACTCATATCTCACAACAGTAAGTCCACTCCAACTAAGTTTATACAAGAACAACTCGAAACATTCTGATAAACGTGCAAACCTATTTAGTTTCCTTTATTTGGAATTGTGGGGTTCCTAGCAGTAAATTTTACTTCACTCTAAAACTAGTATGCATATATACTGCCTGTATGAGTTACATCAGCGTGTTAGTGCTATATATTGCAAGAGCATGGTATTGGATCCAAAAGAAACAAAAATATCCAAACTTCAGTAAAACATTTTCGCTCACACAGTAACTTCATGTTGTTCCCCTCAAATACATGCACTAACCGATCAAAAATCATAATGGTGTGTTCATTGGTCCTGCAAAGGGATATGAGAAATGTAGCACCTACAGTGATCACAGGATCTTACCATTGTGTGGTTTTGAATCTATTTTCATCATTGTAATAAATGGTGTAGGGCAAAGACTCATGAAGCAAAGACTCATGAAGCAAAGACTGGGTCATTATGAATGTATTGTTTCTATGTGGTTGAGATGTGTATCATCTCCAGCAAACTTTATTCCATTTCTCCCCCTCATTAGATCGGTCCACTGCTATTGGTCAACACATTGATGCTTATCTCCGCAACAAGATGGAGTTGCCCGACAGAAGTGTGCATCTCCTCTTTGCTGCCAACAGATGGGAGCTAGAGTTAGTCAGTAAACAAATGTGTTAGTAATGTACTTCCAAACAAAATCATTAGCAAAACTAACTTCCACCTCCCCCCCTTCAGTGGTGATGGCAAAACAATTTTTCCAACAGGGAAGGCGTCAATTTTGATTTTGTTTTCATGTGTTATTTGTTGTTTCATATTGCTTCTCAGGGCGGACATGATTGGCATGCTGATGGCAGGGACGTCTCTGATCATCGACCGCTATGCCTATTCTGGTGCTGCCTACACTGCAGCTAAACAGGTAAGGGGTCACTTGTGATTTCTTTAGATTGTTCAAAATGATGACAAAAGTGTCTGGTTTGTTTGTTGTTTTTTAAGATTTTATTATTATTTTTTTTTCTTTTCTCTTTCTCTCTTTCTTTCTTTTTTAGAATTGAAGCATTATATCAGGGATGACATCACCAATAAATACTATCTCGGCCTATGCACACACATAGCTTGTCCTGGTCCAGCACTTTGATCCAGTGTGATGTGTTCAATAGATTATAATGTCATCATGAGGATATATAATACTGCTTCAGTTATGAAATTTCTAATATTAAAAAAAAAATTTCATTAGCAGTTCTAATCTGAAGTATTGCGTACTTCAAATCTCTCAGTCTGTCTGTCTCTCTCTTTCTGTGTGTGTGTGTGTGTGTGTGTGTGTGTGTGTGTGTGTGTGTGTGTGTGTGTGTGTGTGCGTGTGTGCGTGCGTGCGTGCGTGCGTGTGTGTGTGCATGCGTGCATGTGTGTGCGTGCGCATGTGTACTGATGTGTCCATGTGATGTGTAGGTTGCACCCCTGGCATGGTGCAAGGCCCCAGACATTGGTTTGCCCTGTCCTGACCGAGTGTTCTTCCTGGCGTTGCCCGCAGCAACTGCGGAGCAGAGGGCAGTGTATGGGGAAGAGCGCTATGAGAAGGTGTCCTTCCAGAAAGAGGTGATGCAGCAGTTTGAGCAGCTACAAGGGAAGGAATGGCTGACTGTAGATGCCTCCAGGGACATTGCTACCATCCATGCTCAAGTGCTGGAAGACACAGTAGCTGTTATTTCTAGATGTGCCACACAACCCATCTCTAAACTGTGGATAAATAGTTCTTGATACCGTTCCATTATCTCTCCATACAACTTACTTAATTTGTAGCCATTAATCATATTTTGAAAAGAGCTTGCTTAAAATAATTATAATAATACAGTTATTGAATTTTGTTGTTGTTTTTTTTGTCAGTTAACATTGTCAACCTGTGTTATTGTTTTTTGTATTTTTAATTTTTTTTTTTTCCTTTTTTTAATTTTTTACCAGATTTATTTTTACTGGCTAATGTTCCTAACAACCTAGCTAATTTATTGTCACTTATGGATCATGACAATTCTTAATGACTACCTCAGAGTTTCATTTTTTCAAAAATATTTTATATTTATGATAATGAAATTGAAAGCATCAAGTTTCTGGTAACACAATTGCATTATCTCCGGACACCGTACCAATAAAACTGGGAATAGCCATTGATAGGATTGATGACAATATGCATGAAACCACTCTGCTGCGGTAGTGCTGAAAATACCTGCAGTCATGGTCCACACGATTATATCACGGATAATTATCTTTTTAAAAGAAATTTTGAATTGGTTCCTTAGCAGCGAGTAAACAGGGATTGGTCGAGTCTTCCATTAGATCAGCATCCTGCTGGTGGGAATGAAGCTTAAAGTAAGTATGCGGACGGAGCCCGAACACTCGGACTTGGTCAGTTGCCTTGACTGGGCCAGTGTGACCGAACTTTATTCAGTCAGGTACTACTCGTGAAGGGTAATGTGGGTGCTTCATAGCTGTTGCTATGGGACTATTGTGGAGACTGACAATATATTTATCACCTATTGCAGCGATGATCACGTAATTTTGATGTGGAAGTTACAATCTGGAGAGGCTAAGCAGGTTAGTTGTAAAAGCAGCTGGATATTCTCCCATGATAGTTCGTTGCATTGTTACTCCAGCTACCTCAATTTTTACATTTCATTTTTCATGCTTATCTTCATCCTACACCTTACCTCCCTTCTCCTTTTTTATCCCTCCACTTTTTCGGGCTTCACATTTTTTCCTACATATTTTTTTCATACATATTTTTTTCAATCTTACTTTCCTTCATTTTTTCTCCCATCTTCCCTCCCCTCCCACATACTCCCCATCTTCTCTCTCCTAAGGTGGTATCTCTTCCAAAGGAGACTTATGCCACTGATATTTGCTGGCTTCCCTCTGCTCTGTCCTCTCGGGGCAGACAACAAGGACAGTCTGAAGTGTTTGTGCTTGCCTGCACTGATGGGAAGTTTCTCCTGGTCTCACGGTCAGGGCGAGTGGAGAGATCTGTGGAGGCGCACAAGGGAGCTGTACTTGGGGCGAAGTGGAGCTACGATGGAACTGCTCTCCTCACTTGTAAGGAGAAATCATGCCCCATCTATTTTGTTGAATGAAAGTTAATAAATATCTGACATGCCCATTTTAGAAATGAGGTTCACTTAAGGTTATTGTGTGTATTCATAGATTTGTAATGCACAGATACAGACATTTATGAATGTATTTATCTATGATTATAGTGTGTTAAAATGAATACATTGGCAAGCATTTCTTGAATTCTTCCAACTAAGTATATTTTATTTCTTCGGGTATATACCTCAGCTATTTGCGATTGCTTGTCCTTTCCCATTTAATCCAAAATAGGCAACAAATAGTATCTATTTTATATATTGTATTTTTTCTCCTTATGAATTGAAAAAAAGCTGTATGTCCCATAAGTAAAGTAAGCAGGATGCCATGCACCACAATACAAGTTGTGGTTGTGCCTGTAGTGGCCTTGTCTATTCAAATATTGGCTAAATCTTTCAAAGATTATTGACTCAATTTTAACAGATGGCAAGGACGAGGTCTCTAGTTCTTTTTATGAGCTAATCAATACATGCAAGAAGAAATATAATCATAGATAAAAATGTAAACAACAACAAGAGTTATTTGCACAGTATAGTAAAATGCTGTCGTACTACAGTCAAAGTATTATTAGTGTATACAACAGTGCAATAAAATTCTGACATGATCAATAACTGAGATGACCATTGAATTCCCTTCATGTGCCTCTGATATCCTCTGCAATGAGGTACTTCTCTAGCACTTCATTCCACTTCTCTTCCCCCACTGCCCGCAGCTGTGGAGTTGTGTTCTAAATATCTATTATAATATGCATCATAACATTTTTGATTACATTATATCTACAACTTGAGGGCAATGATCCAACACTGGAAGTAACTGTACAAGTGACAAACAGGCCAGGAATAAAACAACAAACAAATGTAACAAGCAGTTCATCAATATATGAAGCAGCTATTCCTTTCCAGTTCAGCTAGAACTGATGACTCTATGTTGATTTCCCTCCAGCTTACCCTGCATCATTAAAAACTATCTTAACCACAACTACTTGAATGGGCATGCAAATATGTTGGAATAGCCAATCACTACATTTTTCTTATATAAATTGCATGTTACAAGAGCTCCACATTGCCTTGAGCTTTTGAGATTGATAATTCATGTACTAAACAATTTAAAATAGAACTATTTGAATGTCACATGATCATTTCATCCTATCTCTGTCTAAAACTTGGCATAGGATTCAAAACCATAAAGTTGGACACATTTAGTTTTATCACACGTTCTTTATTAGTGCAGTCAATATTTCATGGGTAGGTCTTTTCTTGTTTCTGTATTTTTTTTGGGAAATCCTAAGTTGTTTTTTTTTTAAATTTTTAAATTCATTATTTATAAATGTTTTTATTACTGATAATTCTTCCAAAGAACCACAAAATCACTGCAAGTGTCTTCTAACCTTCGCTAATGTAGTAAAACGATTAACCTACCCCCTCCTCCCCCCAAAAGAAAAAAATAAAATAAAAATGCAATGAACAACAGTATGAGATAAAAGCATATTTGTGAAGAAAAAAAAAAACTCACAGAATTCAATTTCATGGATCCACCTCTTATTTCTTCCCACACTATATTCTGCTATGCCTAACTTACCCAGCATTGGTCATCCTATCAGTTTAGTACTAGAGGACTCCATTATCTTCCAACAAGCATTGATGATGAAGCAGGTTGTACATTTCATAAAGTGGAATTCACTGGAAATAGTGAGTGCTGAGAGGTCAACACGTGTCAATCTACTGCAGTGTAGGTAATTTATACTCCTCCATTGTTTCACATCTATCCCACATGCACAATTACCAGTGCAGCACACACAATGAACCATTCCTACTGCTATGGCAGTACATGATATAAAGAAACAGAAAAAATATACAAAATTATTACTGTAAGATAACTGTTAAATAGAACAGTATTGAAGCAAGGACACTAAAATATCTTCTGCGAAGTCATCAGTCACCAGTTTGGAAGGAGAGAGTACCCACCCAGTAGAAATAGCAATGCTGGATTACTGTAGCAACATCCATTGGATAGGACAGTATCATTATAAAATAGAAAAAAAAAGTTTATTTGAAATAAAACAACCATATTGGATTGACTAGTGAAAAGAAAGTAAAGAAAATGAGACTGCACCACTGAAATTGCAAGTTTTGATGACCTTAAACCAATCTAAATCAGATAGTCAATTATTAGGCTCCATAATATCAGTGAACAATTGTTGTGTATGATTTACATTGGATTAGAATCTTCTAGCCTGCTGATTACATGAGTGCAGCCTTGTTTTCTAGTTCCTCCCAATCACAATTAATGTAATATAGTTCTTGTTGCTATTGTTTTCGAAATTTATGCATAGTGTTGTTCATGTGACCTAGAGAATGGCTGATGTGTTCTGCACTACATATTTTTAATGTGATTGTGTTCCTGTGTCGTACAGATGGGGAGGAGGGAGCAATTAAGGTTTGGTCCAAAACGGGCATGCTCAGAACAGTTCTTGTGCAGTCAGGTTAGAGATCATCCTGTGGTTAAAAAAAAAACCAAAAAAAAAAACACAACTAGCATGGAGTAGTTC
The DNA here is from genome assembly GCA_963969325.1 of Lycopodina hypogea. Lineage (NCBI taxonomy): Eukaryota > Metazoa > Porifera > Demospongiae > Poecilosclerida > Cladorhizidae > Lycopodina > Lycopodina hypogea. The sequence goes on along the minus strand of OZ017793.1, from coordinate 10,886,571 downwards.
CTAGCCCAGCCCTACTACAGTAATATGACGTGGCTTGTGCAGGGAATCCGGTCTACTGTGCGTGCTGGTCTCCTGACTCAGACCAGGTGTTATATGGGAGTGGGAGGAGCCTGGTGGTCAAGCCCCTGCAGTCGGGACTCAAGCCCAGCTCCTGGATGGCCCACGATGGTCTGCTTCTCTCTCTGGACTGGAGCTCTGTTCATGGCCTTATTGTGTCTGGTGGGGAGGGCAGGAAGTACAAGGTACACCCAGGGAGTACAAAGTGCATGCAGGGAGTACAAGGTACACACAGGGAGTACAAAGTGCATACAGGGAGTACAGAGTGCATACAGGGAGTACAGAGTGCATACAGGGAGTACAGAGTGCATACAGGGAGTAAAAGTTACACACTGGGAGTATTAAGTGCACACAGGGAGTACAAAGTGCACACAGGGAGTATAAGGTATACACAGGGAGTACAAAGGGCACACAGTAAGGTGTGCTCTCTACAATTGTTTCCTTGGCATGTTCCCTTGCTACATGCACTGTGTCAACAGGCTCTAGGGAAATTGACTAATTCAGAATTATCTCCAATGTCAACCCTTCCACTATAATTATACATTCACTAATTCACTATGATTGTATCTGCACCAATGCACAATCATCTAGCACTAATTATATGTATACTGTTCAACCACTAGACTCATGCATACTCAATGAAACTAATATATGTTAAAGAAATGATGAGAAAAAATAGTAAACTTTTGTTGTAGTTGATGTTTTACTACAAGATAGAACATTCTGGAAACGACCATTTCTGCCCCTCGCTACCTTTCACCAGGGGCTATTCCAACATCTCAAGTGCTACCACAGTTAACAACAATTATTTCAATTGTACTGTACTCCACAATGTATATTGTTAAGATGAACCTTTTGTGACGTTAACTGCTCATCCCTCCCCCCCCCCCCCCCCCCCCCCCACTTGCCTGCAGGTGTGGGATTGCTATGGTAGGAACATGTACACTTCCCATCTTCATGACTCACCCATTACTTCTCTTGCTTGGGCTCCTGATGGTCAGCTCACATGATAATCACGTGATGATGTCTTTCTCTCATATGTTACTATGTACTCATGTGCACGAGTGCTATTTTATTCTTCTAGGGGAACTGTTTGCTGTGGGAGCTTTTAACACACTCCGACTTTGTGATAAGAAAGGAGTAAGTAATGCATCAAGCACTCGTCCACTACAAGTGGTTGGAGTCATCCTCTATTCAATTAAGACTGACACAGTCACAACAATTATGCTGACCTAGAGGAACATGACATGATATGATAGATTGATTAACTCTACTACGACAAGGATGATGTTAGTACAACTGCATTTTGTAAAGGTGGAACTTATTGTGAAGTAACCACCTTCACTATTTTCTAAGTTAATGGTAGAAATTATGGCATGTGTCCTCATTCACCTTTACTTTTCCCCTACCCCTCCACCTACGTTTCCCCATTTCTCCCCCCCCCCCCCCCTCACCCCTCCAGTGGTCCTACAGTTTGGAGAAACCCTCCACTGGTTCCATTTTGAAGATGTCCTGGACCTCAGATGGAACACAGCTGGCAGGTGCTTGTGGGAATGGCCAGGTCATCTTCACTCAGCTGGTTGACAGGTAGTACCTTATATCTTGTAGTTCCAGCACTCGAGTATGATTTTTATGCATCAATACACACCTTCCTTTTCCACTCCCTCCCCTCCCTTCTCTCTCCTTCACATCCCCCCCCCCCCCCCCCCCCTTCCCAAAATGCCCCCTTTTTTCCAGGCATCTTGAATGGGGTAACCTGGAAGTGACAGTGAATGAAGACGACACAATAGATACAAGAGATGTGACTAACCAGGCGGCCACGGAGCATCTGGAACTCAACAATCGTATAATCCGTGTCTCTCTAGGATGGGGCTACCTGATCGTCACCACTCCAGCACAGTGCTACATCTACAGGTGAGCTGTGTGAGTGCTTGTAGCTTGCAGAGGTTACACAATGTTATGAAACATTGTTTGTAGTGCCTCCAATTGGACCACACCTGTGATTATGGATCTGCTCAGTGGAGCTGTGTCTGTCATCAAGCAGACCAGCAGGTACGTATGCACCAGGGATATTGTTGCATGCACACATATGACAGAAGGTGCAAGTGGTATGCCCTTGGAGAGCAGCTGGCTTCTCAAAACCAACCAACTTCTTCCATCACGGAATATCAGCCTCCAAGTCCCTAAACTAGAATGGTCACCTCTGAGGGTATCCAGGCTCAAATGTAATTAAACATTCTGCTCCAGCAAATTCATACACAAATTCAACACTCAAATTCTCTAATCCACCTGATTCCACCCCAGATTTAATTTTTTTAAATGGGTTGACTTGCCTTCGATAGAGTAACACTAACAATGCAATAAATGACCAATTATCTAATTACATGTGTATACATCCTCCTACTAAAGTCACTAATCTAAATGTAGCAATTTAGCCCAATAAATAACAAATCAACTCAGTCACTAATCAATAAGAAACAAATCTAATGTTATCAGCTAATGATATGCATGTTAAGATTGTGCCGGCCCATAGAAAGGTTAAAAAAAGAGGAACAGTTCTACTCTAGTGGCACACCCCCTTGTGCTTGCAGATTTGGTATAATTAAGTGCATTCAAGTTTATTATTTTGGTATTCATGCACAAGTCCTTCCAGTGAGAGTAGAACCGAATTGACACTATCCATTAACCAAAACTCATACTTCCACAATACCAGAACTCTGGTAAGACTGTCTAGACTGAGACTCAACTGACTCAGTTTTACACAATAAATTAGATTATATAGAAAACTGAAGACATCAAGCTACACAAGAAACGAACACACAACAAACGTCTCGTGCACTAGCCAAGTTCCTAAACCAGCTCCCCCCATGATTATAAGGTTACAGTCATAAATAATTGGTTACAAGAAATTCAAGTCCTGCAACAGTTCTGTATAGTCACATTGGTGATGATTTGTTAGGAAGCTGACTCTCACCAGCCATTGTTGTATAGAAGCCAGCAAGAGCCTGCTGGGGACACCCACACACTCGATGTACCAAGCAAGATATCAGAGAAATAGTGAAATCTTTTTTTATCCTCTTTTTTTTTGGCATTGATTAGCACAAATTACAATAATAAATTTACTATTTGTCTGTCTGTCTGTCTGTCTGTCTGTCTGTCTGTCTGTCTGTCTGTCTGTCTGTCTGTCTGTCTGTCTGTCTGTCTGTCTGTCTGTCTGTCTGTCTGTCTGTCTGTCTGTCTGTCTGTCTGTCTGTATATTCACTATCTCCTCCCAGACGCTTTTGCCTACCAGGGTTAAATTTCAGGGGTTGATGGGAGCTACCGTGGGGTGGTCTGGAGCGAGTTTGGTGAAGTTTGGATTAAAACTCCGCCCATAGGGCTGACAAAAGCCAAAAATGGTATTTGAGCCAGAAAAACTCATGGAACGACAGGCCTAAAACTTGATATGGATTAATCATGGAGTCATATACTTAATGCATGGAACATCATCTGTGTACACACACAAACAACAGAACAGGCTCATTTATTTTTGCAAGTGAAACATGTCATAAAAGTTTGTTGATGTGAATTCCATTCTCCTAGATGATCTGGTCCAGTGCCTTGAGATTCCAGCTACAGCAGTGAGATATCTGACACATTGAATACCTTACTGTAATCCCAACTACGTTTTTAGCTGATCCTTTCAGTTTCCTTTATCAAGCTCATGAACAACTTCCATGTTCTCCTTTAAAGTTATCACAGACCTTTTCTGTGGGCCAGGTATCCATTGGTCAAGATATAAAGAAACTTTTTTGCTCTAACCAGTAGAAGGCACAGTCATCTCTAAAGCAAAGTTAATAAAAAGAACAAACAAAAATAACAACAAAAACATGAAAGAGAAAACAACAGTACAGAATATGGTTGTGTTGTGGAACTTAGTCATTTATCAGCAGCTGGGGAAAGGAAGGGTGGTGCCCAGTAGAGGGGAGTGCCCGGATTTGGGGAGTCCGGATAAGGGTAGTTTGAGTGTACAACTTGACTCTGGGATACCATGAGGTGGGTCCTACTTGGCCACACCTCTTTCTCTTCGTGGGTAAGGCTAAAAATGCCAAAAATGTTATTTTGATAAAACACTTTGACCTAGGTACTTATATTCATGAACCCTTACATATTTGGTATCAATGTCATCAGGGGAACATTTAAACAATGTCTTTAAGGCCACCCCCCTTCTGGTTGCTTGAGTTAAACAATAAACAAAAAACAAAAACAAAAAACCCCCAAAAAAAAAAGAGCCAAAAATGATACTTATGCCAAATTGCTTTTAATTTTGTTTTTTTTTGTTTTTTTTCAGTAACTACTCCCAGACACCCTGTGGACGTTATAACGAAGTTTGGTGAAGATCAGTTTGTTTGCTAACTCCTCCCAGATGATTTGGCTTAAAGGGCTCCAATTTCAGGGTTTGATGGGGTTCACCCTGGGGACGCTATAATGAAGTTTGGTGAAGTTCAGTTTGTTCTCTAACTCCTCCCAGACAATTAGGCCTAAAAAGTTCAAATTTTCAGGGTTTGATGGAGGTCACCCTGGAGACGTCAGAACAAAGTTTAGTGAAGATCTGTTTATTCTTAAACTCCTCCCAGACCATTGGGCCTGACACTCACAAATTTTCAGGGTTTGATGGGGGTCACCGTGGGATGGTTATAAGGAAATTTGGTGAAGACCAAAGTAAAATCCTACCTGTAGAGCTATTTCCCCCCTCAAACTACTACAAACCACAATTATGTTAATACATGGTCAGCAAAATTGTTGTCTCCATCCGTAGGATGGGTACTTTTCTAGTTTCAATAACTTTTGATTCTCCTCCCCATCAGAGCTGAATATTGTAAGGTATTTGTTAAGATTGATATCCGTCTATGTGTATTTTGGTGGGATACAAATGTGTAGCTATGTGTCTTTGCATTGCTCATAGGCACTTTCTGATAGCGGATTATGTGTCTGGCATCATGGTGTTTTCTTATGAGGTATGTTCTGTTCAACTTGCCTCTGCCATAGCACTATACATATTTTATATGCAATCAGTCAAGCAGTCAGAGATACACATGTATGTCCTAACATGTCTACAGGGCCGCAATGTCAGCACTATTAAAGCCACAGGGGCAGTGTACAGTGCTCTCAACATCCAGGAAGTCAGCCTCAGTCCCGACACTGTTGGGGCAATAGAGAAGAATGATGCTAAATGTGATTTAAATGGCGTTTAATATTTTAAACCTTAATTTTACTGTTTTGTGTTGTGGCCATCTCTCTGAAGTGTTTCACTTATTTGATGCTGTGAGTGGCAGGGAGTTGGGTGACAGCCAGCCACTCACACACCACAGCAACATCACTACTCTATCTTTGAGTCAAGCAGGACCTGCCAGTGAAAGCTTATTGGCTTTCATTGATAAGAACAATGACCTCCATGTGTCCTCTGTGCATGGCCACTGCAAAGCTCTCTCTCTAGGTAAGTCTGGGTACTTAATGGTGTCTGGTTGCAAGGATGCCTGCATGCATGTCTGTGGTGTGTCTTTCTGTGGCTACATGCTGTACATGTTAATTAGAGATGTAGATATTTCTAAAAGCCTCTCCTATATAAGCTGGCCATTATCAGAATACTCTATTCCATTCCAGGTTCCATGGTGACTAGCATGTGTTGGAATGAGACTGCCAACATGCTGGCTACTGTGCAGGATGGCATGTTTGTGGTGTGGTGCTACCCAGCAGTCATACATTTTGACAAAGAACTTCTTCCTCTTACAAAAATCACCAAGGAACGAAGGTGGGTAGGACATTTGGACTCGAGGGAAAGGGTTGTAGGGTGTGGGTGAGGAAGGGAGGAATGGTGGGGGTTGGGGGAAGAAGGGACCTTGTTAAACAAATTTTCTTGGATAAGTAATGGTATGAATGCTGTATAGATAAGAACTGAGCCTGACCAGAAGCAAATATTCTTCTGCCAACTCAGCAGTTTAGTTTCACTTCTGCACATTGTATTTGTGGCTGTCAAGGCGTTTATATCATCAATAATTTCAGATATTCAATATCAAATTCTTTTTGGGTTGAAATGGGAACTAAACATTGTGTATACTATACACGGATATGTAACTATAAAAAGGTGAAGGGTCATTGAATGGAGTAAGTGTGGTCCAAATGAACAGGTCCCAGGGACATCTTTGTTTGGTGCTTAATAAACAAGCAACAGAAACAAATAGTTGTGCATTGCAGCAATATGCAATAGAAATCTAACAGATGGGACAGGTGGCCGATGGATTAAGAAAAACAGAATGATGGACAAGAATACAATTATTATGTAGACCACACCCACTAGTAAAATTGTGTTTTTATGCAGAAAGCCCAGGAATGGCCAAACTGGAGTACGTGTATCTATAGCCAGTTCATGGATATTGTTGTACGTAATATCTCACATTTCAATCACACTTGCACCCATGCAGTGATCTTTCTAAGGATCCTCACCTGCTGCAGTTCAGAGACTGCCATTGCAGACTGAGGCGTAGTGATGGGGCCCTCGTGGCCCTCTCCATCTCTCCTTTCCCATCTCTCCTTCACCAGCTGGTCGCCACCAGCAACTGGGAGGCCACCCTCCGCCTATGTCGGTTTGTCCAGGTAGGCATACCACATCATGTCACCTGATCCTCACATGATAACCATGTGAATACAGGACAGAGCACTCTGGGCCTGTCTGTCTGGAATGGCGGCAAGTGCCCGGCAACTTAGCACTGCTGAAGTGGCATATGCAGCTATCAATGAGGCAAGGGTGTTCTATCACAGACAATATCCCTGCATGTAGTCATAGTGTATAGTGTGTGTGCGTGTGTGGGTATATGTGTGTGTCACCTGTGTGTGGGTGGGTTTATGATCATTGTGTTGTGCGACTCTGTAGGTGGATAAAGTTCAATATCTCTCCTACATAAGTGGACTTGCTTCCAATGAGAGAAGGAATGCTGAGCTGGCGTTGCTCTGCCAGCAACCACAGCAGGCAGAGAGCATCTACTTGCAGGCCGGACTCATCTTCCGTGCAATCCAGCTGAACATGCAGCTGTACAACTGGGAGAGGTGATGAGCATTGGGTGGCAGCCATGATGGTCATCTTAGCTGTTGTATTGTGCAGGGCCTTGGAGCTGGCAGTGAAGCATAAGACTCATGTGGACACTGTGCTGGGCTACAGGGAGCTCTATTTGAGTCAACTAGACAGCCAGGAGAACCTCAACGACTTCCAGCAGTACGCAGGGAAGGTGTGTATACGTAAGTGCATGTACATGTCATACCTCAACAAGTATTAAGGATGTATTAGTTGTGCTTATATACTCACTCCCTCTATTTCATATTACATATAAAATCATGCCCAAGTTATACTCCTTTACGCATCCACTGTGTGTGTGTGTGTGTGTGTGTGTGTGTGTGTGTGTGTGTGTGTGTGTGTGTGTGTGTGTGTGTGTGTGTGTGTGTGTGTGTGTGTGTGTGTGTGTGTGTGTGTGTGTGTGTGTAAAGAACAGCTTTGTGACAAAAGATCCGAACATGAAGCAGAAATTAAAGAGAAATAGAAATAGTTTAGTAGTAGCTACCTGGAATGTCCGTACTTTAGTTGAGTGTTCAGGTGATGAGTGGATCTGTAGAAAGCAACTAATGGATGTAGCTAAGCATGGTAACCATAGTGACAAGCCTGGGAAGATTGATAGGAAGATAGATTTGTTAGTGGGAGAATTGAGGAATTATGGTGTGTCTGTTGCAGGGATCCAAGAAACAAAGTGGTTTGGAAAGGATGTGTGGCCAGTGGGTAGATATATCTTTCTGCACTCTGGTCGTCCTCTGCCAGGGGATCAGGAAAGAGCTAGTAGGAATGAGGGTGTTGGAATAGCATAGGATGAAAAGGCTACAGTTGCATGGAAAAATGCAGGGGAGGTGTGAGAAGCAGTTAGCTCAAGAATAATATCAGCTAGATTGAAGTGGGTACACACAGGAAAGAAAAAGGGAGGTTGGTCTGGAAGGGCATCAGGCACTTACATATCAGTAGTGTGTGCTTACGCACCCACAGCTAAGGCACCTCCAAACATTAAGCTCATGTTTTATGATGATTTGCAGAATACAATAGATAGGATTCCACACAATGATATCCTTGTTATACTGGGTGATTTCAATGCTAGGGTGGGTGTGTTGGAAACAGGGAATGATCTATGGCAAGGTGTTATAGGGAAGCATGGCTTGAGTGAGCGTAACTTTGTGGGCGAGGATTTTTTGGAATTCTGTGCATTAAATCAGTTCTCAATCATGAACACCTGGTTCCAAAAGAAGAAAATCTATCAAGGGACTAGGATGCACCCAGCAACAAAGAAATATCACATGATAGACTTTGTGGTGATGAGGGCTGAACAGAGAGTTGTTTGCAGAGATGTGCAGGTGATGAGGGGAGCAAACTGCTGGACTGACCATAAGCTTGTAAGAGCTAAGCTAAAGGTTACTGTACCTCGTTCTGCCAAAAGAAAAGAGCAGATTTCTTTGCCTTTTTCCATCCATAAACTGAAAACCACTGCCAAAAGGGATGAACACCGTGAAGTGTTGGAGCAACAGTTGCTGGCTAGACCACTCAGAGCTGGAGATTCCACCGAGTGCAACTGGGATGCTCTGAAGTCTTATATTGTGTCAGCTGCAGAGGAAGTAGTTGGTAGAGGGAAGAGGAAGCAACCAGACTGGTGTGAGGATAGTGAGGAGTTGTTGTCACCTCTGATCAAAGCCAAGGACGATGCTCACCTGAGGATGATACAGTGCAATACTTCAGCCAACCGGAAGGAGTTTAGGAGACATCAGAGAAAGGTAAAGGTTGCAGTGGACAATGCTAAGGAAGAATGGATATGCAGGGTTGCCAAGGAGGGGGAAGCTGCAAAAAAGGATGGTTGCACAAAGTGGAAAAGTATCAGGAAGTTGCAGCTGGCTCATGCTGGAAGAAGACCAACTAGACCCACTGCTGTCATGAAAGAAAATGGAAGTTTGACTCAGGGTCCAAAGGAGGTAAGAGCCAGATGGCATCAGCATTTTGTAAAGATACTTAACATACCCTGTGAATTCAATGAGGAAGTGATTGCCACTTTGCCACTACTCCCACCACACTTGGATTTGGATATGCCACCAACTGAAGAGGAATTGATGCAGGCTCTAACCAAATTGAAGATGAGAAAGGCATGAGGAAAGTCTGGTGTTCTTCCTGAGTTAATCCTACATGGTGGTGTAGATCTATGGGATAGAATGCTGGAGGTGATGCAGAAGGTGTGGGAAGAAGGTAAAGTGGTGAGAGACTGGCAGGACGCAGTGGTTGTTCCAATCCCAAAGAAAGGTGACCTGAAGCAGTGTGACCATTGGCGAGGAATAAGTTTGTTGGATGTGGTAGGGAAGGTACTAGGCAGAATTGTGCAGGGAAGATTGCAAGTGATTGCTGAAAAAATTCTGCCAGAGTCACAGAGTGGGTTCAGGAAAAGACGTGGTTGTGCAGACATGATTTTTGTTGCTAGACAGCTTGTGGAGAAAGCGAGGGAACATGGCAAAGCATTGTATGTGTTGTTTGTAGACTTGAGGAAGGCTTATGATTCAGTGCCCAGGCAAGCCCTATGGAAGGTCCTAGAGAAGTATGGTGTGCCAGAAAAAATGTTGAATGTTATGAAGTCTTTCCATGAGAGGATGCATGCTGAGGTTAGAGTGGGTTCGACTGTAACTGATAGGTTTGAGGTCCTGAATGGCTTACGGCAGGGATGTACCCTGGCACTCACATTATTTAATATCTACTTTAGTGCTATGGTGGCTGATTGGCGCAATAGGAGTAGTGGTGCAGGAGTGAGTGTGTTATACAAGCATGGTAGGAAGTTGGTTGGGGACCGCACAGCTTTGTCTAGATTGAGTGAGATGAGAGTAACTGAGTCCCAGTTTGCTGATGATGTGGCTTTGTATGCAACCTCTTGGGATAGTTTTGAGTCAGTAGCAGCAGAGTTTGTGAAAGTGGCAAGTGAATGGGGCCTGACTGTGAGTACTGAGAAGACAAAAGGGATGGCTGTTGGTGAGGGATTGAATGAGAGTGATGTCAGACCAGTGCAGGTGGAGGGTGGCTCTGTGGATGTAGTCCAGGACTTCACATACTTGGGTGCTAACATCTGAAGAGATGGGGAGATCACTAGTGAGGTGACTAGAAGAATTGCTAGAGCAGCTAGAGCATTTGGATGTTTGAGGGTGCCAGTATTTAAGAACAAAGACCTCTCATTGGCCACAAAGAGAGCAGTGTATAGGGCAGTTCTTCTAGCTGCATTACTGTATGGAGCTGAAACTTGGATGATGAAGGCTATGTATACAAGATGTTTGAATTCTTTTCATAACCGTTGTATTCGGACAATCCTGGGTGTGACGAGATACCAACAATGGAATGAAAGATTAACATCTCAAAGACTATCATATAGGTTTGGCATGCAGCACTCCATCTCTGATATCATTCTGGAGCAGTGTTCAAGATGGCTGGGTCATGTGGGTCACATGGATGAAGAAAGGCTTCCAAATAGATAGTTGTTTGGGGAGCTTAACATGAAGAGACTATGCCATGGGGCAAAGAAGAGGTGGAGAGATGTTCTGAAAGTGGATTTGCAGGCAATTGGTGTGTATAATAGATGGTATGAGTTTTGCCAGGACAGGAAGGGGTGGTTTCATTTGTGTTTAGATGGGGTACAGAAGATTTCAACATCCAGGCGATGGAACACCTGCTCAGCTAACAAGCAATCTGAATTAAGAACACTAAGTTGTGACTGTGGAAGGAAATTTTGAAGACAAGGAGATCTGACCAGACGCAAACATTTCTGTGTGATGCTGTCATAAGCAAAAGTTTATTACCATTGGTCCTGGATTCATCCAGGACGCTGCCATCATGGTACTCCATACCATGGGCAGGTTCAAGGTGTGTGTGTATGTGCGCGTGTGCCGTGCATTCAGTGCTGGGTTTGAACTCACAACCCTGGACTAATAACCCCAGGGTTGCGAGTTCAAACCCAGCACTGACAGGAAAATTTTCCTGTCCTTCAACATCTTCTTCCCACACCAGTCCACCCAGCTATGATGGGGACCCGGAATTTTCTGGGGTGCAAATTCACTGGCCATAACTTGTCAATCAGCTATGGGACTTCAGGTGCCCACACCCATAAGCCGAGTGTCTTGGTCAGTCCTCCTGCGAGTTCCTAGCCCAGCTCCTGGAGTTTGCTTGCACTGGCTCATAGTGCCTGCTAAGTGTACAGGCACCCTGACTATGTCAGGTGCACGTGACCGTGTTGACAGTAGCTAGACAATTTGCATTTGCATTTTTGCATTCAGTCAATCAACTAATGGTCAGTTTACAATTAGCTAAGTCAATACATCACAACACAAAACAATTAGAGAACACATATCTATGCAGTCACACATACACAATACAATTACTGAACAAAGATTGGCATAAATCTTATGAACTCCTTGTTGCACTCCACAAGTTTAAGTAGTAGTGTTCACATCTTGTTAATTATTTTATTAGCTGGATATCGACTGGGAGAAGATCAAGGCTAAAGTGGAAATGGAGGAAGACAAGGATTGTTGAACAGAACTGAATCCTATTGGGCAGTGCCAGATAGTACATTATTTTCCCACACATACACATGTAATTACTATAGGGGCTACATAGTACCATTAATGTTAATGATTTCAATTCCATAATAATTTGCAGCATTAAAAGAAAAATTGTTTAGTGGTAAAGTGGTCCGGCCAAAACCAGAACCTGCCTGCCCATTCACTTCACCTGTACCATCTATTTAGTACAAATAAGAGTTCTGTCAGTCCCCAGACCACCCCCTAAAACTTGGTCCCTATTAAAGAACAAAACAAAACCTCAGTGCTACTATGCCCTCCCCCCTCCTTTCCAAAGGAATTAATTTTTTTCGTGAAAGTTGTACTGTCTAATTCATATTTATGATGATTAAGGAAAGAGAGAGGTCAAGTTATAGTTGTGTGGTATTCATAAAATTTGTATATCTAGGTCAGAAAAAGACCATCATGTGTCTAATTATCTTGCATATGAATTTCATATAAGTGACACAGCTGATGGTTTTCCAGTGCTGCAGAGTTACCTAGTGGCTCACTGTAGTAGCCCCAACCCTTTGCACAAAGATTTGGACTACATACAGCTCAAACATTTTCCTTTGTGGCGATAATACAGCAACAACAAACACACCTAAATGAAAACTTCCCCTCACAGATAAATATAAAGCTTTACTTTTGGTGTTACAGCAATATCGTGTAATATTCTGAGTGCACCTTGTAGTAGCGAAATCCACCAAAAAAAAATCAGGGGAATGCATGTGGATCACATGTACCTTTTGTTATAGTCACACTTGGCCATACAATTTTGTGTGTGTATGAACTCCGAAATGGTTGAACCTATAGTGATGTTTTTTTATTTATTCATATATTGTTTATAATCAGCGTGTCAAAATGTAATAGTTCTCTAGTTTGAGATGATAAATGCGTTTTCTGTAATTTAATGATTTTAATTGACGCAGAGTAAAAAAAAATTAAGGTTAATAGTATTTAACACTAAATGAAACACTCAAACACAACACTGAATACCGTTCACCACTAGATCAGGTGCATCAGCACCAACAAGATCACCATTGAGAGCAGAGAAGAGGAGAGTTTGAAAGATAATGACCCCCTTGAAAAACTAGTACATATCTCCAAGGTGAAGTTAACATCCATTGCCACCTCTGGTGAGTGTGTGCTGTCCACTACCATGGTTGCTTCTTCATATCCATCAGCACTCACACGCAACACATAAATCCCAGGAACCAGAAGTCTCCAGTAATCCCCATCAGACGCTGTCTTTACTATAAAATCCTCACGTCCATTCACAATCACACTGGCCCCAGAGACTGGCAACCCGTTATTATCTACCACGAACCCCTTGACCCCTTTGTGAACCTCCTTCATCAGTGTTATCAAGGAAGCCTTGTTCTCATCCCAGAGTGAGTGGAGCTCGTCAGCCTGTGGGTGTTTGTTGCAGGACACCTCCAGCGTCAGCTCCATGCAGCCAGCATGGACATAGTTGTAATCTTGCATGCTACCGTCTATGCTGTACCATGCAGCACCATTGGTGATGCCTGAGGCAAAGGTTAACCCACAGTTATCACCCAGAAACATGCTAGGGTGTACCTGAGAGTAGGACAGTGCTAATTGGATGAAGATGTCGTCATCAGTAGTGGATGTATACACATTAGAACTGTCAAGGCTGTTGTCGTAGGGATAGTTGGCCACCAGTGCCCCACCATGGAGATTGGCAGAGAGTACAAATGGATACAGGGTCAACCAGTTCATGACAGCCATCGTTTCTGGCTGTGTGGACTGTGTGAGCCTAAGTCGATCAGGAAAGTTTCTGTTTAAGTCAAAGCCATTTGCATTGTAGCGACCCTGCAAACTGGACCCAGGGAAGGAGCGCTCATAGCCATCGGGATTCATTGAGAAGAGAAGGTGGATTCTAGTCGAGTCCACAAGCTGTCTGACCTCTGGATCAGATGTGTAGTTGGTGAGTAGGTGGTCCGTGAGGTGAAGGAGAAGCTCCTTGCCTGTCACCTCATTCCCATGCATGTTGGCCACGTACTTGAACTCTGGTTCTCCTGGTTCGTGGGTGCCTGGCCGGTCAGATATCTCAAGCACCCACAAGTCCTTGCCTTTCACAGACTGCCCTATGCTGTAGAGGCGAGTAAGGGAAGGATACCGGGCCTCATATTGGTTTAGGACATCCACGAGGTCATCGTAGTTGTGATGCACAAAATTGATCTGTTGTGGTTGGTAAAAAACAATAACAACAAATTACAACAGTAAAACGTCATGAAATATCATTGTTGGCTCTTCTCTAGTGCTTTTTAGTTTTAATTGAAGTTCATTGAATAAATGAAAGGGAATCACAATATCTATCAGCGCCACTGCTATATGTGGTTGGGATCAGGATGACACTTTTGACCTAGAAAAATGAATTCATCAATAATTTGTCCAGCAAGGAAATCATCATGGGCGAGGGATGGGAAATATATATATATATGCATATTTATTATTATTATTTTTAATACCAGTTTAGGATTGCCATAAGGTCAACAACACAGGAATGATGCACAAAATTATTTGTGTTGATAATTTTTTTTTTGAATTTTAAAACAAAACAATCGAATAAAAAACAAAACAAAAAAAAACCAAAAAAAACAAAAACAAAAAAAAAACAGCCATGAAATCTTTGTAATATTATTTATTCAATCTTTTCCTTAACACTCATATGACAGAGAATAGTTTGTATGTCTGTCTACTGTCAACTCCACTGCCAATGGATCAAGATTAAACATTTGCTGGGCCGTTTGGTGGGGGAGGATTGTTGCATGCCATATGGATAATCTGCTCTGTGGTCACTATAGGCAAGTTTTCTTGAGCCAGTTACCAGATACTGTGACCAAATCTGATTGGTCAGAATTGTACATCAGGCATTGCACACGATATAGTTAGTAATGAATAAATTTTGACTAATTTTATGGGAAGTTGATTGAAGATTTTAATGCTCAATTTGCCACAAGTTGGTCATTCCCATATTGAATAAATTCGAATTTAATATCTGTAACAGAAACTTGGCATGTGACATGGCACACTTCTGTTGAGAGCACAAAAAAAACTGGCAACAGTGACAAAACATTATTCCCTCTCAGTCTCTAATCTGGTTGGCTTGGAGAGGCACTTGTGGGGGTGAGCATGTTTTATGGTTTTGAACTGTTGATATAAAAAAAAGAAAAGAAGAAAGACAAAGAAAAGTAAATAGCTAGAATAATCTATAATTTCTCTCATTGGGGAACAATAGGTGTTTGCTGCTAGCAGAATTACAAAAATTATAATTACATCAAATATTATAATGATGTGTGACTAAAACTGTTCTTAGCAGCCTAGCTATACTATGAAGTCATAGGCACCTGACCAATATCTTTTACTAATAGCTAACCCACCGAGTGGAGCACCAGCAGTCCTCTTGACCGTACATGCTAGTATAAGGAGCTATTGGCCTACCTCAATTTCATTGTCACTGCTCACAGAGGTACAACCGTGCAGAAGAACGTTCAGAAAAATGCCAGTTACAGTCAAACAGATCTTCATTCTTCCCAGAAGAACTCGCTGAGCTGGCCGGCAGGCTTTCTTAGGAACTCAAAAGCTGAAGGAAGGATTTCTCATCAGTGCGTCACTAAACAGAACGTAGCTAAATCCATCAGCCCGGATGCCAGAGGGTGCCAACTGGATCAACAGTTCACATAACTAATTTCATTTTTCATGTATACAACTTCTAATTATAAAGTTATGCAACATAATTTTTATGGTGATGTCACACAACACTATTCATGATGTCATGGAAATGTAAACAAACAGCTGAGATGTATTTGCACTCAAAAACAGTTGAGGAACACTCACAATAATTATACTTGCACACAATTCAATCACAGAAAGCACATGAGAAAAAAAAAAATCAATCTGAATTTTCACTCCAGTCATTGTTGATAGATAATGGAGATTTTTCAGATCGAGGAGGTATCTTTGCCTCTTGCCTGCCAGCATTGGCTTCAACAAAGTTAGGAGGGATTTCAATGATCTCAAACTCCTCAAAGTCTGGGTCCCCGTCCACCAATATGAATGCTGGAGAGGGTGTGGCTAAGATTAATGATCATGACAAGAAAAAAATGATTATGTAAAATGGTCACATACGTTCTCGTGGGCCGACATCCATCATGGAGTTTTCCAGAGGCCCCCAATAGCAAGGACGATGTTCTGTCAGGTCAAACGTTTATCTTGTTATCTGTAAGCACCACCTGAGTTTATAATCATCAGAACAAAAACAGTTACATCTGGGAATCAACAAATTCAGTTCAATTTTTTTGAAAAAAAAAAAAAAAAAAAAAAGAGCGGGGGGGGGGGGGGGGGGGGGGGCAAACATTTTTTTTTTTTGGTCATACCAAAAAAAGCAAAAAAAGGAGAGAGGGTACATATAATTTGTGGTTTTTTTAATCACCGTGGCGACTATTTATAATATAATATTAATTTTTTTGTTGGTAAAAATCTGTTTGAATAGTCTATATACTGTAGTAACACTTTACATCAGATATCCTGAGGAAGTTATGTTCTTACAAATACAACCAAAATAGGATAACAGATTTTGCTACCATGCAATTGATGTGTGGCATTGCAGTGCTGAGAAATACACAGGGTGTGTTGGATTTGGTTAGATTTGCTCATGGACACACGCTGGACCAACACCACACTGGGTCGAGGCAGGTTTAAGTGGGTTGACAATAACTCTATGGGGACACACACTGGATCAACACCACACTGGGTTGAGGAAGGTTGAAGGTACATAACATAGATTTCCAACGACATAGGATTCTAATTGAGCAGAGCAAGCACACACTCGGTGGAGAAACAAACCTTTCTGAGTCGGAGCACAAGATTGTCTAGATCCTCCTCGTCTCTGCAGAAGAAGCCAAGTGCAATGGAGGGATCTAGTCCGGCTACGGGCATGCGGCTATAGGATGAGGAGTGGAAGGAGGAGTCGGGCACGCTCCCATCTGGTCGAGGATGCACAGTCAGCTGTGTTGTGTGCGGGTCCAAATAGAGCAGTTCGTTGTCTAAATACACATAACACACACAAGTTACAGATATTAGTTTCTACTCAAACATCAGGACTTAAATATGTGAAGTGAGTTTAATGCCTTCATATTTATACTATAATGAAGTCTGTCTATTTGTGTCTGCCTGTCTGTGTATCCTTGATTCATGCTTGAACGGTTGAAGTTAGACACACAACCCCATATATATATATATATATAGAATCAGTATCACAAGAGGAACATCATAATTATATCTATATGGCCACACCCCTTTCTGTAGTTTTAAAAAAAATGCAAAAAAAATGGTACTTTTATGACCAAAAAGAATGGAGCCACAGGCCTAAAACTTTGGCATGCAGACCAACTTGACCCTGCTAATAATATGGAGTGGGTCCCATCTGGCCACACCTCTTTCTCTTTGTGTGTAAGGCTAAAAATATTTAAAAAAACGGTACTTCCAAAATAATATTGAGCTAATTACGTGTTCAGCTTTGTTTTAAAAGTTTACAACATATTTCTTCATAGCAGACACGTTTGTGACTATAGCCCACCAAAGGGGGTAAAAAATCCACCCACACGGCCGGTCTTTTGCTAGTAGAGAGAAACAGGAGAGAGAGAGAGAAAAAAAATCCAGATATCTAACGAGTTGATGTAAGGAAGAGCTACATTGGCACGGTAACTAGTTAGAGTTTGTGCACTAGCACCTCCCACGCAGCTACGAGCCAAGTGGCCACTTGTGACCGTGATTTCATGAATGTTCTCCAGTTTGTCAACCACAGTAATCACTTCAGAACACCACTGCTTTCAAGAACCACAGGTAACCTGCTGAAGTCAGCAGTCTCCCTTTGCATGTAGCAACTAAGCATAGCCAGGAGGTCAAGCACTTGGGACAAAAGAATAATGCTGGCTACTCCAGAAAAAGAGCTCAAGACAAGTGAAATTCTGTACGCTTCAGCATCTCCTGAAATCTGGTAGAGTTGCTGTAGAGTAACGATAATTGCAGGAAGATCTTTATGGATTGCATGCAGACACCGCTCATGAGACAACCATCTTGTGCTGCTAGGCTTTACTACTTTCAGATCGGGTAAACTGAGGACTGACTGTACATCCTTGAGGGCTTGTGCTTTTTTAGGTGAGTAGTAGAATAACTTCCACAGGTTGGTCATTGTGCCAAACATTTTCTTGATTGCATTAACAGACTCTGCTGCTTGAATTGATGCCAGCTGCAACCTGTGGCAAGAACAGTGGATATACACTGCATGGGCTGAGTGTGCCCTGATCCTTCTTTGAACACCATTCATACAATCAGAGAAAGTAGCTGCCCCATCATAGCCTTGCCCAACTAGCCGTCTATAGTTAAGATGTTTCTGCTCTATGAATGAGGTGAGAGCTTTTGTGATTGAAGCAGCATCCACAGCCTTGACGTGGAGTATACCTAAGAAGTGCTCTTGTGGACAGCCATCCACAATCCACCTGCAACAGATGGAAAGCTCTTCCTGTGTGGATATGTCTTGACACTCATCAGCTAGTATGGAGAAATATGGGCTGGACTGTAGACTCTCTTTCTTTCAAGCCATATGTTGAGAGCCTCAAGAAGCATTACTACACTATACTTGGAGGTATACTGAGCATTAGAGGCACCTTGTGTGATGTGCTCTTCCAGCAACCCATCTTCGTTGGCAACTTGTAAGGCAATAAGATTTGTATACACAGTGGTGTGGGGAATCATATTCTTAGCCAGAAAATAGACCGACCTCATCAACTTAACCATGATGCTACGGTTTTTCTCTACTCTGCTTGCAGCTTGCTTTGCAGCAGCTGAGCACTGTAACTCAAGGACTGATTTTCCACGTTCCGCCTGTTGTGACATACTAGCACTGACTGCAGCATCTCGGTGACACTGTGACTCTACATGCAGTTTTAATACTTCAGTAGCATGGCTCCAATCAGAGATTCCCTTGCTTGTCCAAGCCCCCCTTGATCCTGCAGATGGATGGCCCCATTTCATGTAGACTGTACAGAACATCCCTTTGCTAGCATCTTGGCAAATTACCCAGGGATACTTTTTTTCCCATTCTCTCTTGTAAGAAAGCTTAGCTTTGTATTGCCTTCTCTTCTCACTGGATGACAGCTGCTGCTGCTTCTTAGAATGGGGAGGTGGAGGTTCGCCTGAGGAAGACGGCAGTGAACTAACTTCACTACTTTGTTGTGATGGATCTTCAGATGAGTTTCCTGTTCCTGTACGTTTGTCTACTGTAGCATCATGTGGCCGCTTTCATGACATGAATTTCCTGATATCCATGTTAAAATGGATAGTAGTCAGTATAGAAGTTCTGCTGTAGTCCTTAGCATGTCATGTGCTTAGCACAGAATGATCTAGAAGCCTGCTGACAAGATAACAGTTCTTCAGAATTTCATTAACACCTGGCTATTACTTTAGTTAGTTAAAGCAATTATGGCTTGACAGTTGTGATTAGAACATGTTTCCAGTGTACATGTAGTAACAAACAATTTTCCCCAGATTGCATCAGAAGCAATCTGAGTGGATGTAAAATTCAAAGTTTCCTGGGGAAGCATGCCCCAGCCCCACAAGCTTGCCCATCTGCTTCAGCGTTGGCAATTTCCCCCCAGCAATTCCCCCCAGATTGATTAGAAGTAATCTAAGACATGTTGTCAAATTCAAAAAAAAATTTTTTGGGGGAGTATACCCCAGACCACACCCCCAAGCTCACCAAGTCCTTGCACGTTTTCAGCACTATTCTTCCCTCTCCAATAAAAAAGCTATAATTATGCAAAGTCCCCCCCCCCCCCCCCCAAGAAATGAAACCATATCCTGTATGAAACCCTGGGTGTGGTTTTTCAAATGGGCGTGGCCAGTCCACAAAAAATCTTCCTCCCCCCAACAAAAATTCTGTATGAAACCCTGCAAGTTGATATACTGTTTTCCTCCCTCCAGGTAACTGGTATTGGTTCTCAGAGCTTTAAATTTTATCGCCACCCTTCCCCCCTCCAAATTAGGTAAAGGTCACTATACCCCAGTAGTACACACTGGCCTGGCTGTCCCATGAGCACTGAGTTAGAGCAACACATAGGGAGCTTCCTGCCACACTTAGGGAGCTTCCTGCCACACATAGGGAGCCTACTGCAACACATAGGGAGCTTCCTGCCACACATAGGGAGCTTCCTGCCACACATAGGGAGTTTCCTGCCACACGTAGGGAGAGCTTCCTGCCATACGTAGAGGGCCTCCTGTAACACGTAGGGAGCCTCCTGCAACACATAGGGAGCTTCCTGCCACTATCTTACTCTTTAGGAACTTTATGAAACAACAGGTGATGTTCAAACACTTAGAACACAGTCCGTTCTTTCATGTTCTGCTGAGCTGGCAACAGATGTCCTACCAGGTGAAGGTGAGATATGCACTCTCATCCCTCCACTAACTGCTCCATGCAAAAGAAAGCAACAGACTTCTCCATGATCACAGTGTTTGCAAAGGAGTTGTCTCAAGTGATATTTCCCCATAGAAGAATAACATGAGCAATAGATAAGCTGATCAGAAGTCAGTCAAGTCTTGGTAGGAGTTTGACCCAGAGATGCATGATTATAAAAATAAAAGATAGATATAATCTATATGTATATATATATATATATATCTTCAAATTATATGTGATGATTATTGATTTGCAAAAATCACACCAAAAATGCATTTAGAATCCACAGTTGCTGAAATCTGCAGACAATTTTGGGGCAAAACTCTCTTTTTTGTTCAAATTGATTTCAATTAAAATTACTGAAGTTAAGCAGTTAGGCCTGCTCAGCACTTGGATGGGTGACCACCTGGAGACGGCAGATCTTGTAGGTGGTTTCCCTTTTCCCCCCTTATTTCCCCCCCCCCCTGCTCTCTCTTCTTACTTTACTGCAAAGGGTGCGATTTGATGCGCTAAATTTGAAATTTCTCAACTCCTCACTAATTTACGCACCTATTTCGATTTATTTATTTATTAGATTCACATACACACTCAAGTGCTCTTGCTCTGTTGTGCACATGTACTCATACAGGGGAATCATGTCTGTTGCATCCACTTACACATATCTACTTCTACACGCTCATCTTGATGGAGGAGTAACAGATAACACTTCCACTTAGTGTTCTTGTGTCTTGGAACAATGCTGACATAAAAGTTGTATAGCCATCTCTTGTCATACACACTCTGACCCATGGCTGTACAAGAATGGCCTAGGGCAGATTAATATTCCCTAGGGTTACCTAGTTAGTAAGCCAAGATACTCACAGACCAGTTAGTTTGTTAGTTGTTGAGGACGTACCATTGAATCCAATGAAGTAGAGAGCATGTCGTGGCTTGCCCCCTATGAACCCCACGGATTGTGGTAAGGATAGGCAGTTCTGAATGTCAGAGAAAGATATTGCATTGAACAAAACCTATGATACCCAGCACCACATTTTCACTACCATTCCATTCCTTATCTTCCAATTTCACACTCACACACACCAAACATGTATACACACACACACACACACACACACACATACACAATATGTACATACACACAATATCACACACACACAACACACTCTTACACACACAAAGAAACACATGCAAACAAACATACTCTCTTGCTCCCTTTTTCGCACACAGACACCCCCCCCCCCCCCCCCCCCCACCCACACACACCTTCAGGGACTCAGTGTACATCTCATTGAACTTGTCCTGTCCGAGTCTTAAAGGAATGAAGATAAGAAGAGACCGAAAATCTCTGGTGGCCATCTTGACAGAGGACACTGAGGCTGGCTCCTCATTCAGAGATGAGAGTAAAGCATTAGAACAAGTGGTCGAGGATGATGAAGGGTAAGGTGATACCACGGAGGAACCTTCCCGCAAGCTCAGCTTCATGAAGTCCATGGAGTCGTCCCCACCGCCCATTACCAAATGTTTAGAATTGCTCAAGGCCATAGTGGAGTCTAAACTAGACACACTAGAAGAAGAAGCTGCGTTGTCAGCCACAGAGGAAGACGTCTTCAGTTTGAATGGACTGCTGGATGCCAGAGGTCTCTTTTGGGGCTTGTCTACACGGAGCCCTCCCTCGTCATTGGTAAGGGACTCCGGGTGAGGAAACCCTCCTTGGTCATCAGCGCTGGACTTGGCACAATAGCTGGAGCTCAGCACAGGAGATGGAGGGGAGCAGGTGCTCTGGGGCACAGGAATCAGGTTTGTCATTGAGAGAGAGCGGCGGTTCTCAAGTTTGATGGCCTCTCCCTTCTCGTCGGTGACATCCACTGAGCTATTGGGTAACCCGTGTGGTTCACGAGCTGTGGCCTCTAGATATTCGAGGAAAAAACATTATTTAAAAAATAAAAAGAGAGAAAAAACAAGGACACAGTAGAACTGGAAATATTGAGAGAATGCTGCGGAGGTAAGTTAATGTGAACTTACTCAGGTCGTCGATGACAACCAGCATATCCATACACACGTGCACAGCTAGTTGTGATTGAACGTCGTAAGCAGCTAGCTTCCTATTGGGACGAATAAACAGCGGGACATGATCTATGAAAAAGAGCATGCATCCCAAGCAGTGCCATCTTCGTACACTAATTATAAATTAATATTAAAAACTTTATAATTAATTTATAATAATCTAATTATAATGAAACTTGATTGGTCATTTGTGCGTGTCTGTGTGTCTGGGCTAAAACATAAAAACAGCGGACTAAATGAGTTCAAATGATCAGGAGTTGTATCTGTGGACTACCGAACATTTTGGCGCATGCACGCAAAATGTTCATGAATGACCTTTAAATCTCCATGGACTAATTTGGCTTTTTGAATAATAGCTCTTGCTCTCATCTCTTTCCACTATTTACAAGTCAATAGGAAATCATCACTGCTATGATGTTGTCTTTATGGACATCAGAAAGGTTTTCGATTCTGTACATTCTATACCCCACGCAGTGCTGAACTTCCTTATAAGCTATGGAGATTAGACACTATTGGTCTTCTGTGGTGCTGGTTCCGTGCCTATCTCCCAAATAAACCAAACTAAGTAAAAATTGACGACTGCTTCTCTGAATAACTTCCTGCCCTATCTGGGGTATCACAAGGTAGCATCCCTGGCTCTTTACTTTTTCTTGTTCACATCAATGATCTTCAAGACTTTAATTTCTTTCTCCCCCTCTTATTCCTTCGCAGATGATGGCTGTGATTTGCTTAAGAAATACTTAAACTCACTAGTTAGTTGGTGCCATAGGTGGAATCTCTACCTAAATGCAACGAAGTGCTTTATGATGCAAGTTTCTCCTTGTAAAAATGTTGCTGTCTCATATGCAATAGGAAATACCGAACTGTTTACCTCAATTGCTTAAAGACTTGGGTGACTGATGACACCAAATTTAAGTTGGTCTTGCCACATTGAAAAGATATGAAGGCCTGCCTGATTATATGTTAAAAATCTTAATAAGGCGTACTAAAAACCCTCAAATTCTTCAACTCTGCTGAAAAAGACTATATGTCTCTCTAGTACATTTGAAATTAAAGTTTTGTTCCTAGATCTGGAGACCTTGCCTTTATCAAGGATATTATCTTCTTTGAAATGATTCAGTGGAGAGCAAAAATATATAATTTAATTAATTCTAACTAAAACTATGAATCAAGATTACTCACACAGCACCCATTCCCCTATGTACTGACTCGAAACCCAAGATGTCATATTTATGGTTAGATGCATCAAATAGATTAATTAACTTCAACAATTTCAATCTCTGTTTCCATCTCCTCAGCCTCCATTTTACTCTAATTTCAATCGAATTGTTCCTAATGGAATGCTCCTCCCCCCCTATTGATTCATCTTGTAGGTATTCCCTGATATAACATACTACATTAGGTACTTTAGGCAATACTTCCTAGATCACTTCAACTCTGCCTCAAGCTTGAACCCTACACTTTCTGTGTCCTTGTTCCACAAGTAATCGTACTATGATCCACAATTTGTTTGTCTGTATGTGCGGACTCTAACTCCTCCCAAACTGCTGGAGGGATCTTCACACAACTACCAGGGATTGATTAGAGCACCTCACTGCATGTCCTCATGAAAGTCTCGCTTGAATTGGGCAAGGATTCTTCAGCATTATATGTATATATATGTATATATAAAAAAACCAAAAAAAAAAACTGGCAAAGGGTCACATGGTTAAAGCACTAAAATGGGAAAAGAGCTAACGTCTGTGTATGTCTTTGTCCGGGAACTTTTCCTACATGTGTGGACCAATTTTGATGAAACTTGGCATGAATGTTCTCATGCTCCTGTTTGCTGACAGAATCCCCTTTTGCTGTTTTGATTTCCATTCGCTGCATATCGTGGTCACTACAGCTATTTTTTTTTGGCATTTTGTACATGGTCAATTTGACGTTGTGAAATTATAGATAAGAATAACATGTAATAGTAAAACTGCATGATTGTAGTTATTGCTGGAGCAAGAATAAACTTAAGTCATCTAATTTCTTTTGACTGCCTCTTTTATAGTGATTGCTCGTTCTTTGCATAGTTATTCATGCCTCCTTTCTATACCATTTAATTTTCCCATACCTTCATCACTCCTTTTGCCTTCCTTCCCCAGAATCATTGCACATAATCGACGTGGGCAACATTGCCTCAAGCTTGCAAAGGAAAACAGAGTAATCCTGCTCAAGAACAACATTTTGCATACATTTATGGCCCATTTGTGCAATCTCCACAGTCTTCAACTCATTTAAACGACGATTATGAAGGAGAGTACCAAGCTGGTGTATGGAATGGAAGCTGAGACCTCAAACGAATATTGATGAAACTATATAGCCCAAAACTGTTATTACATATTGCTTTAGATTACATTTTTTGTTTTCCTTTTTTCCCTTTCTTTTTTGGGCGTTTTGTTAAGCAACACATGTATATATTTACTCACTGCATAATTAGAGCAAAAGGCATCATTTATCCAAGAAAAATATATTTTACTTAAAAATGGCATGTTTATCTGCTATTACTTTTCACCTGTTCCTCACTTAATTATAAAATGCTCCGTAAAACCTAATAATGGCTTCTTATTTTCTTTCCATCAGAAAGCATGCTTGTGTAATAGCAACCTTCTCTTTCAACTTGTTCACATAGTGATATCACTGACTTCCTATACTGACACAGAGTGGAACTGGTTCTCGGTCATCAATGGTCAACAAGAGCCTTGAACCAGCAACGGTCAGATTAATGGTGCAGGTAAACAGCTAACTCTTCCTTCCTCTCCAACATCTGCTGTTCCTACTGGTGTGTCTCCACATCATGGACACACACCAGTAGGACCAGAATCGTCCACCTTAGGGACTCCATTTACCATCAGGCCCACACAGGTAGTCAACCAGTCCATCTTACAACTGAAGAACCCATGCCAGGGAAGGTAAACAATGGGACCCTCTGGTCCGCAGAGCTTAAGAACCAAAAAGATTGTAAGGGACACTAAAACTGATGGACAGCCACATCAATCCTGTGAATGAAATAGAGTTATCTGCAACCTTCTGACAGTCAATGACCCATAATGCTGCATTCAGATATATCCAATGTCATGAAGCTATATTTACTGAAATAATAATCCATTACTGTGTCAAGCAGTGGCTGCTTTAATTCCGTGAGTAATAATAAATCACCATGTTTGCTTATTTGGGTGTCCGGGAATTCCCTCTAGACATGTGGAGCGATTTTGATAAAACTTAGCAACAATGTTCCCTATGGCTCTGAGATGTGAGACAAATTTTTTTTTTTTTTTTTTTTTTTTTTTTTTTTGGTTCAGATCAGACAATTCCGGTAAAAGGTCATCTGGCTAAAGCGCTGAAATGGGACAATCGATTGGACAGATTTTGATAAAACTTGGTGTGAATGCTCTCTATGGGCCTGGAATAGGACAGAAAATGTTGGTTTCGAAAAATATTTGATTGGAAAGATGAAATAAGATTGATGCATTCTTCTAGAGTGAAGTAGGCCTGGGGATCATTCTTCCTAGAGACTCCATTTGCCATTAGGCCTCACAGGAGGATGAGCAATCTTGTGAACTTCCAGTTACTACAGAAAAAAGTGTGCAGACATTTTTAGCAACATGATTGACTTAATGAGTGGTGGTGGCCAAAAATAGCTATTCCATGAGCAATCAATTAATAAATCACCACCAACGTCTGCCTGTCAGTCTGTTTGTCTTTGTGCGCGGGAACTCATACACCCGTAGACCAATTTTGATAAAACTTGGCATGATTGTTCTCTATGGTTCCAGGATGTTACAGAAAAATTAGGTTTGGCTTGTGCTAGGACATGCCCCCCCCCCCCCCCCCATTATTTTGGATATTTCTGGTAAAGCATCATCTGGCTACAGTATTGAAATTACACAATCACGTGAATGGACCAATTTTTATGATCTGAGCCAGAAGGTTCCCTCTGCCCCAGGATGTGACAGAAAATTTTGAATTTGAAAAAAAAAAGTTGACCAGGATTCTTTGTTTTTCAAACTTCCAGTCATTATAGAGAAAAAGTGTGATCAGTTTCATTAACATTACAGATATAATGATCGGTGGCCACTGGAGGAGGCCACTCCTTGAGTAAATGAAATAACAAGAACAACAACAAATAAACATTAGCAATAATAAATAATTTGTGCATACTTATTTAATAGTGTGGATATCAGGATTTAATTCAATTACCTATCACTCCATTACGTGAGTATTGTAAGGGGAATCTCTCTAGTACACTATCACACACCCACACACACAGAGCACACACAAAATAACAAATTGTCTAGCTGCCATTAACACAGTCACATGCACCTGACATAGTCTGCCTGTGCACTAAGCAGGCACTATGAGCCAGTGCAAACAAACTCCTGGAGCCAGGCTAGGAACCCGCAGGATGACTGAGCAAGACTCTCAGCTTATGGGTGTGGGCACCTGAAGTCCCACCTGGACCCTTAGCTGATAGACAAGTCATGGCCAGTGAATTTGTGTACCCCAGGATTTTCCAGGTCCTCATCACAGCTGGGTGGACTGGTGTGGGAAGATGTTGAAGGTCAGGAAAGTTTCCTGTCAGTGCTGTGTTTGAACTCACAACCGTGGGGTTGTTGTTAGTCCAAGAACATAAACAACTCAGCCACTCACCCACAGACAGACATGCACCCCCCACCCATTTCAGAAGCAGTATGAATATGTTAATGACAGATGACATTCCTGTGGAGGCCACACTACAACTACTTGTGGGCATGGCAGCAGCTGCTTGTCACACATCAGACACCACATGACACTAACGTACCTCACATATCTAAGACATCCAAGAGTGAGTGTGATTTTAAAAGGTTTTGGACTACTGGGCATGTGGCTCAATATTCAAGATGAATTCTTCACAAGTTCTAATTTTTTTGCTTTGCTTTGAATAATGAATCTCACATTTGATTCAAGATGAGCCCTTCACAAGTTACGTTTCTTGCTATGCTGTAAAAAATGGATTTCACATTTTATTCAAGGGCAATTATTTCCTTGGACTGATAACTGGCATAAATTGAAGTAAAATTGAAGTAAAATTACAGTGCAAGTGTGCCACACAAGTCCCCTCCCCTCCATGTTCACAGGGCACTTACCTGATGGCCTGAGCCACGTTGTTGGGACCAAACCACTGTCCCACTGACCGGCCAAAATCTGCCCCCTGAAGTGCGATCATTTGGATAGAATATTCGCTGCCCCTGATGTCCAGAAACTTATGCAGAATCATATTGTATGTGTCCTGAGTATGCTTAGCAGGTCTGATGAAGTCTGCAAGAGAAAAAAAGAAGTAAAATACAACCACTAAATATCACAAGTCTACTGAGTGGCCCATAGGAAAAGAAGGAAAGGCAGGCCCCTCCCCTACTTTCAGCAAACTTACTTCGTCCCAGGTGCTTGCAGAGAAGAGTTTGAGCTAGCAGCATTTGTCCACATCGTAGTGTGCACCCCCAACCGGAGTCAGAGGACAGGTTTGTCCCACCTAAAGAAATAGTAAATTAGAGACAGGGGTGTGGCATTGGAGGGGGTGTGGCACATGGGGGTGAGGGAAGCGGTTGAGAAGGACCATGTTTAAGATTACGACAAATGAGGTGGGGAGAAGATATGTTCAAAGCAAGGTGAGTGATGTGGGCAATGGTGTTGATATTATCAATATGAGGTGATTATGAGGTGAATGATTTTCTATTATGGAGCTCATCTCAAGGAAAGAGGACGATACAAATGGAGTGAAGAGTGTGACATGAAGAAGTGAACGAAAACCATACCTCTGACCTGGTCAACTAGGTCAATGGGAAATACAATAGGGGTGGAGTGCCGTGGGTGGGATATTTTTTATATTGAGATCCTAACTTCTATTCCTTTCTCTCTCTCTCCCCCTCTAACCCTTTCTCTCCCTCTAACCCTTTCTCTCCCTCTAACCCTTTCTCTCCCTCTAACCCTTTCTCTTCAACAGCAGTGCAACTGGCATATCTAAGGACATTGAGGAAGAGGCTTTCTCTTTCATACACACTCACACATACATAAAGTGCAAAGTGTGGGAGAGAGGTGGGGGGGGGGGGGGGGGGGAAAGGATTTCAATGCACTATGAGAAAAAAGTGCAATACATGCATCTCCTTTGTCTGCCTATGAAAGCCTGCCCCCCTCCCCTTCCACAAACACCACCACTTATTCCAGACGTAGTGGACTAGCATTTGCTAACAGACAGAGAGATAGATAAAAAAAAAACTGGCTCCAATACAATAAGGTAGTGAGTGTGATACCATATTAATAGAGCAGACAATGTACACTACACTCACTAATTAGGCAAAGGAATACTAACAGCTGGAATAAAATACTTATAAATAGGAATAGAATTTCAGTATGGAATTTTTAACTCCAGCAGCTCTCATGAAATTGGCCACAACTTTGATAAGTTTCAAGTCAAATAAATGGAAGAAATAAAATTTTGGATCAGGTATAGAGTAAAACTCCCCCCCCCATGTGAAAGTTATAAGCAAAACTAAAATTTACAAGAGGAAATGAAAAGCAACCCCCTCCCAAAATACGAACAAGGGTTAGGGTTACATATATATATATATACACATTTTAATTAATTAACCAGCCTTAGCCCAGCCTCTCTATTTTTTAATCATTAATTCAATTTTGCAGTTTTAGTTTATTTTTCGGACCAGGGTGGCTTATTTTGTGCCTGATTCTGAAACCTGACTAGAATCAGTTAAACCAAAGACCTCTGGGGATGTAACTTTTATTGGCAGGTGAAGTGGTGAGAATGTTTTAGTATACAAGTAATGGACAACACTCACTAATGCATCTGAAGTTTCTTCTGTAACTGCACCATATTCTACTCCGAACATATTCATTCATTACTTCCTTCTCTATGGAAAATTAAAATAGACTTAGCATAATAATATAAATGTAATTTTAGACATACCAAGTTTAGATAATGGGCAAGGTCAATTTGATACTAACCTCTGGGGAGATGATATTTTCTTCCTAGAATGAAGACCGTGCCTCTAAGTTCCTTAGGAGCTAGGTCCAGGTGGTCTAGGAGGGGTTCGGTAGGGAAGGACGCAAAGCGTGAAAACGGAGGGTCATTCCACCTACTGACCGAGCTTCTACCGTCCACTAACGACCACATAACAGCTTGCTGCCTGCAACAGTGAAGATTGGCCTGAATTCTATTCGGATATTTCTCTGTGTGGCTGATTTTCCGGTAATAGGAGAAAGGGCAGTAACGACCACATAACAGCTTGCTGCCTGCAACAGTGAAGATTGGCCTGAATTCTATTCGGATATTTCTCTGTGTGGCTGATTTTCCGGTAATAGGAGAAAGGGCAGTAACTTTATAATAAATAGACCTTTAATAAGTGATGACCCCTTACCATTTCGAATACCGTTGTAGTTAAATGATTGTGAACTCATAATTGGTAAAGAGGTCCAATTTAACTATAATTTATGATTTGTTTATAGCAAGAACTAGTATGTACATGTTACTATAATTCATGATTTTTTTGGCCTCCTCTCTGTCTGTTTAGATTCAAACTCCTTCCATACTGCTGGAGGGATCTTCAATATACTTTCAGGGATTGATTAATAGTTTGTCAGTGGGTGTGGTTTGGTGATATGGAACTCTCTAATAAATAATCAAGTTCAATGAAATTTGGCATGTGAACTCCATGTGACAGAAAAATGTTATCATTCTGTGGGTGTAGTTATGGGTGTGGTTAGTTTATTTGCCACATCTACTGTAATTTTTTTTTACTGCCAAAACAAAATGTAACTTTCATTGAAGTATCTATTAATTGTATCACGTTTTCTTGATTGATAAGATTGGTGTCAATAATCCATACATGTTATATTAAGCAGACAAAGCAAGTTTTGTTACTACAGGAGGCTAGAGGTTGCTGAAAACCACCCGCAGGGCGATTTTTTAGCTAGTAACACTAATAATAATAAATAAATAAGTTTATTAAACAAATAATTTTATGGCATACAGCTACCACCAAACACAAACCAAAATTGTACCACCAAATGTTTGATTTAAGATCACCACACAGCAAGACAAGTGTATTAGCAGTACAGGGTGACTCCCTATACACCAGGTGAATTTATATAAACATCCTCTTTTTAATCCTGAATTTGTTATGTCAAAAAATTGTATGTTCCTTGCTATGTTCCTCGCTGGATTAAAGGGAGAGCGAGGAGAGAAGAAGAAAAAAGGAATGGATTCGTTGGCAACCTGGCATTAATCTTATATTTCATTATGAGACTGTCATTAATCAAAATCATCTAAACTCTAGTTTGGTTTATTTTGTAAATATGTTTGTAGGTATGTTTATATATATATATATATATATATAACTATGCATAAAAGCCAAATTCTTGAACCAGAATTAACAAAAATTTCAAGGTTAGTACACTGAGGATGGTTTTAAGCACTAAATTTTATGCCCAAAAAAAAAAGAAGTCTAAAATTTTGTCATTAGTTAATTATTCCAGGGGAATAATAAAAAATAGCACTGTGCAATGGTTGAAGGACAGGGTTACTAAACCGGAAATCTTGAATTTTAATCCAAACTGATGAATGTGATTGATTTTTAGCAATCTACGTTTCAGCATTACACCATGCCTTCAAAACAATTTAATTTTCCTGAAAAATTAACAGGAATGCTGCATGCCTACTATGATCTTCTTTTATTTGAGTGAAGTACAAGGTTTAAAAATGTTGAGTGGATTATATAAGGTTTAGTGTTGACATTGGCCAAGCAACACCAGGTATATGTGGCTAGTCTATTACATATTTTGGTTCATAGGTATGTACGCTGTACTTTATATGTGTGTCTAGGTATAATGGCTAAACCCTTGCAGCGGGTTTTCAGGGGATGGTTTTAAGCCCAAACATATTTTGGTTCCATCAACCACCCCCTCCCCCCCCCTTTGGGGGAAACATTTCATTATTTTATATGCCCAAAAAACTTAAAAATTGGTCATTAGTTAAAGTTTTCCACCTGGGGTAATAATAATAATAATAATAATAAAAGCCTACAAAAAGCTTAATGCAATGGTTAAGACACAGATCTACTGACGGGGGAAATCCTGGGTTCAAGTCCAGGTCTGGGCCTTTTTGTTATTTTCCTTGTCCTTCGTTCCTTTTCATCCTTTAATCCTTGCTGCATTTAATCTTTCATTTTCCCTTCCCCTCTTTTTCATTCCTTTTCTTCTTCCCACTATATTTTTCCTCTTTGTTGAAGCTAACTTTTTTTTATTGCGACTATGCCAGCTAATTACGCATGCAAAAACAAACAAACCCATAAGTGAGTTCTGAGTTCAAAACTGTAGGCAATTTACCTTTCAGCATTACACCATGCCTCCAAAGAAATTGGATTTTCCTGAAGAATCAATGAAAATGCTGCATACATACTTATGAGCTGTCAAAAAAAGAGAAGTACAAGTAGTGTAAGTTGTGTCTTCAGTGGTTTCAACTCTCTCTGCATGCCGAACTATGAACACCCTTCTCGGACCCAGATCCTGAGGGGGTACAGGTAGGTAGGTAGGTAGGTAGGTAGGTAGGTAGGTAGGTAGGTAGGTAGGTAGGTAGGTAGGTAGGTAGGTAGGTAGGTAGGTAGGTAGGTAGGTAGGTAGGTAGGTAGGTAGGTAGGTAGGTAGGTAGGTAGGTAGGTAGGTAGGTAGGTAGGTAGGTAGGTAGGTAGGTAGGTAGGTAGGTAGGTAGGTAGGTAGGTAGGTAGGTAGGTAGGTAGGTAGGTAGGTAGGTAGGTAGGTAGGTATGTACATACACACATATACATGTGTGAATTGTGCCTTTGAGAGCCTCTTCACATAAATTTAAATATTTTGATAATTGGACATAATGCTGGCTGAAATACCACCATCAACTCTCTATCTTGTGGATATATTATTTGAATGGACGATTCACTTTTGTGTCCCTCTTTGATAAATCTTGGCATAAATAAGTTGAACCAGTTCCAAACAGGTATCAAGGCATAGCAGCAGATCGATTGATTGTAACATTTACACTCAGATCGAGGGCACCGCTATGGGTTCAATTTGCTGCACCTTAGCAGCTACATCACCTCTAGCTCTAGCCATTGTGCTGCAGCCATCACAGCACTGACAGTGCCACATAACAATGGGTTTCCCAAAATGAAAAGAACATCTTTAATAAATGCTACAATGCTGTCACCTGTAGTGGAGAGAAGGTTGTATAACCTAAGACAATCTTCAGTAACTTTAAAATCTTTCTCTATCCACCTGATCACCAGGGTAAGTTGCATCTTGTTAGATGCATCAGTGGTTTCATCTGCCATGACAATTACAAAAAGAAGGATTATGGTTGAATTATGGATGTCACAAAGCAGTTTTATCAAGATATATTGAATTCATTTTGTTTTTTATGTGATGTGAACTTCTTCTAATTATGCTTTACTACTTGCCAATATGGTGATTATTCCCAGCCTTGAGACAAAGAAGCTGGATAGATTAGCCTTTGTTTTATACTGACCTCGCTGAGCAATCAGCTAACAAAAAATTGTACACTAGATACTATTATCCTTAAATTATCTCTAGCTTCTTAGATTTGTAAACAGTGCTCAAAGAGTGGCAACATCTGGCTGAATTGTGTAAGAAAAACATTGTTTCCTCTGCAGCACCATGTGTTTTAGATTCTTTGTGTATCTTAAAAGATCTGATCAAATCCTTTCAATTGCAATAATCTTTGCAAAACTTAGTAAATATTTTGAAAATAGTCATAAACTGGATATAAAAGATACTACTAACATATGAACACAGCTACTGTGTCATGACTGGGTTTGATCCTCTCGGTACTGAAAGCCTTCACACAGGTGTGGCAAAAACTTTCATCCTGGGTCTATTGAATCCTGCTCAGCCATCCTATGGGAGTCAATACTTAAAATGGTTTGCCCATATGACATGTGCTCCAAAATTGAGCTATTCAATGCAGAAATGTGGACAGAATATAGCTGTATTCAGGACTGTTTATAAAACCAATGTGGTTAAACTGCTTTCGGTTATGTGGTTCAGGTACTCAGTAAGTCAATATCAAGCCAGAATGAAAAAAACCAAAGTAGCAACAGTGAAACAGTAAGGGGAAATGATGTACCTAGAATTCTAGATGTACACATGTAACTACTATTTACTGGATAAATAATGCTGTTGTAGTATAAAGTATTCGATAACTAATTAATGACCCAAAAAGTAGTCTGGTTGAAACTGTTTAAAACCAGACTAACTGGACCAGTTGCTCCGCCACTGCTTCATTATGTTTCATGTTGACATTGACCAGACCATGTGCAGTGCACTGCTAGTAAGTGATATATGAATATGTTAGAAGTGTAGAAAGGCATATCTTTTTTATTGCACTGGTCACAGGTCATATTCAGGTATTTGACCTGAACTAACATGTTACATACTGGTTGAAGTGGATAAACATTGAAATGAAACTATTGTAATCAGATGACATTTTGAGGCTTTGTTGCTAGGCAAAATGATTATCACAAATTGTTGAGCAACACTTTAGCCATAATAAAATGTGCTGTTGCTAGGTACTTATCCAAACCATTGATTAGATTTCAAAATCAGAGAAATTCATTTGTTTAATTTTTTAAAACTGCAATTGACATTCAATGGATGAACATCTAAACATCATCTACCTTAAGCTCCTGCTTAACTAATAAAATATAATTTGGGAAAAATGTGGTGATAGTAGGGGGAGGGGTTAGTAAAGAGTATATCTGCCTTCACATAACACTTGTTGGGTACTGTAGTGGGGTAACCTAGTTGGTTCCTAATGCACGAGACAATTTTAAAATGAGGCTACCTTAGTCATTCAGCTGTTCGGATAATAATGTCTAAAGTGGTCTTTTTACGATTATAATGAAATTCGTAACATAGACTGTTCAGAAATTGAGGATGTTTCTCTATGCACTTTTAAAGTCATACACCCTGAACAGATGTATTCCTTTTCTGAAAGAGTTATAGCATGCCAAACAATTCAGCTTCTTGTTAGGCATATCCAATGTATTTTTCAAAACTTAAAAAGGAAAAAAAATTTTTTTCTAAGAGAGAAATATTAGAATGACAGAAAAACTCCCAAAACTCTGTATACTTGATACTGTCTAAGTGTAAAATAGCCATTATACCACATACACATCACCATTATTAATTAATTTTTATCATCCATATCTATGTGTCTCCACTTCTACCTTTAATTTCTCAACGCCTTTTCTAATGAGGTCAATAAGTGAATCATATAATATGGATTCAGAGGACCACACTGGCTGCTCTATCCTCCCCTCTTCAATATCCTCCCATTGATTCCCATATATATGTATTGGTCATCATAAGCAAGTTTGCTTGATCTGCTTGAATGGTTGATTTTCTAGTATGAGGTTGACCCAGTGAACATTGGAATAATATTATCCCTAGAGGTCGATAACCCTTTGGATCCCCTGGGGCTTATTTGGCTTAAGGATTGTGACAACTAGTGCTCTTCTAGAGATATTGGGTGGTCTTGAGGTTGAACAAGCAGGAAGATAGGAAGTCACACAACCAGGATTTCATTTCAGAACCAGCATGGAGTATCTCTGGGCATGTGGAATCTGGGCCAGCAGCTTTCCCAGGTCTGGTGTTAAGATCCTCCAGAGGTTGGAGGAAGCTTACTGAACCCACATACTCTTGCTGTCTGTGATTGGAGTGGATATCATAAAATAGAGCACACCTGCTTAACACTGAGTTAGGTGATACCTCGAGGCCACGAGTCGAGCAGAGTCGAGGTCTCTCATAGGGAAGATCTCATTTCTCACAACTTGTGATGCTATGAAATTTGCTGAAGAGGACATTTGCGAGAGGTGTGTCTTGACTTACCTGTCAGCCTATTGAGGGTGATCTATGCTAAGAGGCTGTCCAACTTTCACTGGTTAAGATGGGATAGCAGTGATGTAGCGGCACCATTAGACTTTTCTCCATTGGGGCATCCAGGAAGGCGAATGAAGACTCTCAGACTCCTTATCCTAACATGGTATGTAGTTGTTTCTGCAACCGTGTGAGATGGACCTTTTGGCCACTTTGATTGTGTCACTGCAGAAGTCCTGATAAGCCTTCTCAATATTGGTGGCACTAGAGATGTTAAGCTCTATGTGGCTTTATTGGTGAAGAGTCTGTAGTGATTCCAGTCAGCCTTGCAGAAGTTCCATCGCTTTACTGGTTCACTTGGTACTGGGGCCATGAGTTTTTCAGCAGTGATAAGTGAGGGTCGATGTTGATATTGAGCACATACCTGTAAGGGAGCCTGTTATATGGTACGGCACTCACAAAGGCCAGTTCCGGATTGGTTTCGGTGTTCCAGTGACCAGAGGTGAAACTGGTTGCACCTTTTGGGTTGTGGAGCAGCATTAAGTTATTATTTGCTATCCACTCAACCAAATACTCTCCGTTGGATGTATTGGCTCTCTGTCCCCACTGTATTTGCTGGCAATTGAAATCACCTGCATATACACATGGGGAAGGGAACACCAGAAGGGACATAGTTAAAAGGAGGTTTATAGATGTTGATGACCATACAATCTCAGAATCTTTGTGAGATAGACCGGCTGGTGTCCAGGACAGGCTCTCATAAACAAATGTGGCTAGACTGTGCTTCCTGCTTGGGATTCCCCAGCTAGTGCAAAGTTTGGAATTACTAGCTTATCAACACTAGTGCAATGGGTCTCCTGGAGGAGGATGACAAGGGTCTTGGTCTTATGGGCAAGGCACTCACTCAACCATGCCAATCTTGTTAGCTGTGGTCCCTTCAATGTTCAGCTGGAGCACTGCTGGTTGCATGTACTTTGCTAAGCGCTGTGAAAAAGGTGGTTCTGTGCATACTAGTGAATGCTGCTGAATTCTAACCCAGATGGATGGATTCCTTTTCTTCTTCTTTTTGCTTCTCTCCTTCTCCCTATTGATCTCTCTCTTTGATGTATATACCCTTCAAGATTTTGAGCATCTTATCTCTGCCCATGTCAAGTCCACCATCGACAGGTTTCTCCCTAAGGAGCAAGCTGGTTTCTGACAAGGGAGATCAACCATAGATCAAGTCACCTTGTTTACTCAGGACATCAAGGAGAGCTTTTTGACCCCAAAAAGGCCAGTGATGTGTTTATTGATCTCATAGCAGCCTATGATACTGTATGGAACAGCGGCCTCACTTGCAAGCTTCTGCGTCTGTTGCCAGACAGGCACATAGTTAAAATGATCATGGGGCTTATCTCAAACTACAGCTTCACCCTTACCACCAGGAGTGGAACATGCCACAGGTTATGATGCCTCAAAAATGGCGTCCCACAGGGATCAATCTTGGTCCCCCTTCTATATAACATCTACATCTACGATCTGCCTATATTAGTCTCGCTAAAATATGCTTATGCAGACAATCTTGCTTTCATGAATTCTGCTAGAGACTGGCAGGCCATTGAAGGGGTTCTTAGACAAGACCTTATGACACTAGAAGAATATCTCCAGGCTTGGCAGCTGAAGCTCAGTTGGTAGAAAACGGCGTCGGCTGTCTTCTATCTGCACAACAGGGAAGCTGGTTGTAAGCTCAATGTTTTACTCCATGGAAAATTCCTTCCCTTTACCCAGATACCAACATATCTGTGTAAGAAACTGGACATGTCACTTACATATCACCGACACCTAGAATCACTGCTTGGAAACTAACTTCACACGTAGTCCTTATAAGGCGGCTTGCCGGATTGGGATGGGGAGCCAATGTAGCTGTTCTTCAAATAGCTGCCTTGGCCCTTGTGTCCTCAACACCAAAGAACCATGAACCTGTCTAGTGTCGCAGTGTACACACCTGCATCATCGACATGGTAATTAATGATGCACTCCATGTAGTGACTGGATATCTACATCCCACACCAACCTTCCCATCCTTGTAGGCATTCAACCTGCTGAGCTACATCGAAGACAGGCCACGCCATCTCTCAGTTGTTGGGCTCTTATACCAGGCCTTCTGCTTTACCACAAGCTAGCAAATCCTACCAAGCAGCTTCGGTGGCTGATGTAACAGCACCCATTTGTGCCAGCTGCAAAACAGTTCCTCAGGACCATCAAGGAGCAAAACATCAATGTGGCACGGTGGGTGGATCATGCTCGGAGTACATAATGGTGCAACATTGCCTCCAGGCTGTGCTCTTTTATCTCTGATGCTGGACCTTACCCACTGGGATTGCCTCTGCTGAAACCAGCATGGAGGAGGCTAACCCACCTTCAAACCGATGTTGGGCGCCTCTGCTCATCCATGCACAAATGGGGAATGGCCCCTTCAGCGATCTGTGAGTGTGGTGTGGAGGATCAAATTGCAGACTATATCATACAAAGATGCAACTACTTGCCACCAAATGGTGTATATGGTCTGCAGGTCCTGGATGATGGCACCATTAAATGGCTCTTGATCTCATGTCCAAATATCTAGCGTACATGGATTTGGAATCAAGGAGGACAACTTCAAACTTTGGCTAACTTTTAATTGGCTAACTAACTTTATGACTTCATAAACAATTAATAATAACCCTTGCAGATAAGAATACAGCCAGGCTGTCCTCATACTTGTATTTTTTCTCTTCATCGTCTACTATATTGTAAACAACATAGCTTACATCATACCACATTCACTAAAGTTTCCTGAAGTTAAGTACTCATGGGATATGTAGAGGCCTCCATACCTACCATCATCTCTAGCTTCACTGCCCACTTTTCACTTATTTGTCTCAATGCATTTTGATTCTACCAATTTAATTTTAGTTTCTTCAGAGGATCAATCTTTCTCTTGCCCTATAAAGCAATGGTGCACAAATTGATATCAAGGAAATTCTCTCTGGTAACTTCCCTTGCTAATATCAACATAAATATCTTCAATACATTGGACTTATTACCCTGCACTGCTTGGCAGCATAGTGCAGGTGGAAAACCTCTGGAAATGGCCGTGTCCTTTCTGAGAACAAAATCAGGATCCCCTGATTTTTTTCCTTTGCATGATTATATCTTGTACACTTCCTATACACATGCTAGATAATTTATAATGGTATCTATTTTTAGAAACACATTACTGGCCAGATGGTGATAACATATCCTAGATGGGAAAAGAGTATTAAAGAATTCATCAATAGTAGCTAATTGAATGTGTTAATAGCAGATGTTGGGAAAAGTGTTTAAAGCATTTATCAACAAAATTATCATCCATCAACATCTCAAGGTGCTATAAAGTAATTAACTATGTGCATTTCTAGAGTTCTAGGTTGTTACTCTGGGCAATGAAATATGTCTTGCTGATTTGTAGGTTTTTGCTTTCTGGCTTTTGGAATTTTCCCCCCTCCCAGCTCCACAGCAGGGTCTAAAAGTTTCTTTGTTGTTGTTCTTGTGACACTTACTCAGATATGCAAAATATGGGAAATTCACAAAATATGGGAAATTCGAGTATTTAAAAAATATATTGGCCTGACATGCACTTCACATATACAGCATACACAGCGAGCGGGTTATGCTTGATACATTTCAAGCTTGTTCACATCGCTTTTCATTTTCTATGAATCAATTAGCATTGCTCTTTAGAATCACGCCACTATTTAATAAAATATAAAATATAAACTGGTGTAACAATGTGGGAATAAGAATCTGATGCTGCCTTAGCACCAACCCATCTATCTCCTACTTCAATTAAACAACAAATACCATCCTGATCCCCCCCCCCTCCCCCACCAAACACATGGATATTTATATTTGTGCTCAAGATGTAGATTTTTTCTCTCTATTAAGATGATAGTTTAATATGTAAAAGTTGGGTTATATTGGTAGACTGGTTAAATTGTCAATTCTACATTTCAAATTAAATGCGTCCATTTCACTAGTTTCATTGTAGTTGCTTTAATAATCAGCAAAGTATACCACCTACCTAGGAATAATTTGTAAACATTAACATATCCCTCTGTGATATATTGTACCTTTCAACCCACCCACCTATGTACCTACCTGCGGTGATCATGTCAAACAATTGGTGGTATAGTTGTACTTCGTGTGTGCGGCTGTATATGCCACATATCATTATTATTTTTTTGGCTTAACTATCCATTCAGCAAAACAAAACTGAACCCATATATGAAGCCACAAGTTAGTGACCCTTTACCATTAAGACTACACTTAGATAAATATTTCAATATACTGTAGTGAACTGAACCTTGATTCAATTATTATTATTATTTTCAGCATGACATTACTCAGGACCCCTGCTGAGAACCCTTACGATGCTCTCAAAGCACAACTCATAAAGTGCACTGCTGCATCAGAACAACTCAAACTTTAGCAATAAATTAGTGGGGAGGAACTAGGGGATAGAAAACCTACACAACTGCTAAGGTGTATGCAACAACTCCTCTGTGACAAACTTGGTATGTCAGATGATACTATGTCTTTCCTTCATGAATTTTTTATGCAACACTTACCCCCCAATGTGAGGATGGTGCTGGCCTCTGCTGATGCCACCATGGATCTCTACAAGCTAGCTGATATGGCAGAAAAGGTAATGGAAGTAACTACGCCCACTGTTTCAGCTATCTGTGACACTTCCACTGATGTTCTTGGAGTCAAGCAACTCTGTGAAGAAGTCACACACCTTACTGACCTCGTATCTTCCTTGTCCTCTCAATCTTGTCATCGCAGTTCATCTAGAAGTTCATCTAGAAGTTCATCTAGAAGCCGACAATGCCACAGCCCAGCCCCACCCCATCTCCCTTCAAGTGATTCACTCTGCTGGTATCATGTTAAGTTCAGAGAAGCTGCATGCAAGTGCAAAGACCCTTGCACCTGGGGAAACACCCAGGCTGGTCACTAGCAGAGACAGGTGTTATCGGCCCAGTTCTCAGTCACCTCTTTTATGTAAGTGATGTACATACACACACATCATTTTAAATTGATACTGGATCAGAAGAGAGTGCAATCCCACCCTCTGTTTCTGACTGTCGATGCTCCCCAGATGCTCTCACCCTTTCAGCAGTGAATAACACTTCTATACATACCTATGGGAAGCAGTCCCTTACCCTCAACCTTGGCCTCAGACGATCACTACTATGGATTTTTATCGTTGCCAATGTTCAGAAGCCCATCATTGGTGCTGATTTTTTGAGACATTTTGGCCTACTTGTTGACATTAAGTAACACCAATTGATTGATGCAACCACACGTTTGCACATCCAGGGTATCCTTTCTACCAACCCCTCACTGACCCCTTCTATCTGTCCTAAGGACACTAGTCACCCCTACTACACTATTCTGTCAGAGTTTCCAGCACTCATGCAAGTTTCTACATCTGACACACCTGTTAAGTATGATATAGTTCATTATATTGAGACCACAGGTGCACCAGTTTCAGTTCGTCCCAGACGCCTGGCACCTGACCGACTCTGTGCAGCCAAGCAGGAATTTGAGCACATGCTCCAGCTCTGTATCATCTGTCCTTCCTCCAGTGCCTGGTTTTTGCCCTTACAGATGGTCCCAAAGAAGATGCCTGGTGATTGGCATCCCTGTGGTGACTACCATGCCCTCAACCGTGTGACTGCACCAGATCTCTACACGGTCCCTCATATTCACTACTTCTCTTCATTGCTGCAAGGTGCCACCATCTTTTTGAAACTTGATCTAGTGCATGCATGCCACTAAATCCCAGTCTTCCCTTCTGACATCACTAAAACAGCTGTCACAACTCCATTCGGTTTGTTTGAATTCGTGAAGATGCCTTTTGGACTCAGGAATGCTGCACAGACATTCCAATGGTTCATGGACCAAGTCCTCCATGGTGTACCCTCAGCCTACATCTACATTGATGATGTCCTCATTATTAGTTCCAACCCAGAACAACACCTCCAGGATTTGTGAACTGTTTTTGATTGTCTAACCATGCATGGCATTGTCATCAATCCCAATAAGTGCCTACTCGGTGTCACAGAACTCGAATTTCTCACTCATCACATTGATCGACAGGGTATCACTCCTCTCCCTGAGAAAGTTGAAGCTGTTAGAGATTTCCCCAACCACAGTCTCAGCGACAGTTGCATCAGTTTATAGGACTTGTGAGCTTTATCATTTTTTTCTTCCTCACTGCACTACCCTGATGCAACCTCTGCATGCTCTCCTGTCCTCAACAAAGCCAAAATCTCAGACCATGACCTGGACTGACTCAGCTCTTGCTGCTTTCATTGCCACAAAGGAAGCCCTAGCTAAAGCCTCTCTCCTGTCATACCCAGACTCTGAAGTGCCTACTTGCCGCATGACTGATGCATCTGACACAGCTGTAAGAGCAGTATTACAACAACACATCAACTATACCTGGCATCCATTCTTATTTTTCTCCAGGAAGATGACACCTGCCAAGACTTGCTACAATACCTTTGACAGGGAACTACTAGATGTGTACCTTGCCATTAAACACTTTTGGCATTTCCCGGAAGGTCGACCATTTCATGTTCTAACCAACCACAAACCGCTGATATATGCTCTGAACACTCAATCTGATCGTCATTCCCCTCGGCAAGCTTGCCATCTGGATTTCATTTCTCAGTTCACATCCACTATTTGTTTCATACATGGATTAAAAATGTAGTTGCTGATGCTCTCTCACTCATTGAATCCAATGCTGTCCTCTCTGGTCAACCACCCATTGTAGACTTTGCTGCTATGGACAGAACTCAAGTCACTGACTCTCAAATCTCTGTTCTTCAGTCCTCTCCAGCCTCTGCCCTAGCAGTGGAAGCTGTTCCACTGGCTAACTCTAGCAACCCACTCTATTGTGATACTTCCACTGGCACACAATGACTGCTGGTATCACTCGATTCTCTCCATGGTATTTCCCATTCTGGCATCCCAGCAACACAGAAACTTGTTACTGCTAGATTTGTATGGCCTGGCATAAACACTGATGTTCACTGTTGGGCTCGATCGTGTGTACAATCCAACGTGCTAAGATCCAGAGACATTCACACACCTCTCTCTCATCTTTTCCAGTTCCTGATGCTTGTTTCGATGTCATTCATATTGATTTGGTTGGACCACTTCCAACAGCCAGAGGTTTCACATACCTGCTGACCTGTGTGGACTATTTCACCAGGTGGCCAGAAGCTTTCCCACTCTCTCACATCACTGCAGAAGCGGTAGCTTAAGCTTTTCTTAGTGGCTGGATTTCTCGCTTTGGTGTCCCTTCTACTATTGTCACCGATCCTGGTCGCCAATTTGAATCTGAACTCTGTCACACCCTTATGTCATTATTGGGATCAAAGAGAGCATGCACTCTGGCATATCACCCCCAAACCAGCGGTATGGTTGAAAGATTTCATTGTCAATTGAAAGCCGCTCTGAAGGCTCAGCCTAATCCTCATTCATGGATGGATGCTTTACCTTTGGTTCTCCTAGGCATTCGAATGTCACTCAAGGAGGACATATCTGTGACTGCAGCAGAGATGGTATATGGTACCACTCTTCGACTCCCTGGAGAATTTTTCAACCCCTCTCCAGTAACTTCTGTGCCTGATCCTTCCGACTATGTGTACCGACTCAGAGCTTCTGTGCAACACATTCGTCCCATCTCTCCTCATCTTACTCAGCCACACAGTAAAGTGGATGATGGATTGTCAACTGCCATACATGTATTCCTCCTACATGACGCTGTATATAAACCACTCCAGCCTCCTTATGATGGACCTTACCAAGTGCTCAAATGCACAGAAACATTTCACACTCTCCATTAATGGTTGTCATGATACTGTGTCAGTTGATCGCCTTGAGCCTGCACACCTCAATCACGATCCTCCACATGTCACACCACCAATTGCAACTTCAACCACTACACCTCGAACAACCAGATCCGGTCGACATGTTTACTTCCCAAAGTACTTCTCATCATTCATGTAGGAACACACTGGGGGGGGGGGGGGGGGTAGGTGGGGAGAACTGAACCTTGATTTAATTATTATTATTATTTCCAGCATGACATCATGCATTCGTCATTGACTTCTATATAGCTTGCTCATCCCACGTGACTCATGTCAGTTTTTGAATTGTTCATTGTCCTGGAGTCGATAAGTTCTTAAATTATAGAAGTAGTAAATGATATTTTTGTAGATAAGTTCTGAGTATTATAGATGAAGTAGCCAAATGCTGCAATACTAACACATTGTGTTACAATAATATGAAATAACAATTCATAATGAGTTAGAAAGATGAGGTATTGAGGTTATATTGATTAATTATGAGTAGCAGCCGCTTTTTACTTCATAAAAATGACTTGATACATGTTAAGGTTTATTAGTATGAGATTCCTAATGACTCCCAGAACTTTATTGTTTCACCAAAAAAATCAATTAAAAATGATATATATATATATATATATATATATATATATATATATAAAGAAATAAATATTACAGTAATGGCAACACAGTTCTATTATTTATTAACACAACTTCACTACAACTGAGAGAGTTAGCTTTGGCAACAGAATGTATCTGGCTCCATGACAGTAAGAGTAGAGAATGATACTCTGCTTCTTGATCCATGGAGTGATCGAGAGTTTTGAATGGTTGGCTCCATTTCTAAGTTACTTTCAGAGTATTTTTTTTCCCTTCTTGTGGTAGTCT
The DNA here is from genome assembly GCA_963969325.1 of Lycopodina hypogea. Lineage (NCBI taxonomy): Eukaryota > Metazoa > Porifera > Demospongiae > Poecilosclerida > Cladorhizidae > Lycopodina > Lycopodina hypogea. The sequence goes on along the minus strand of OZ017793.1, from coordinate 10,842,564 downwards.
TCATCATGGGAATTCATAGCATGGATGGATTGTCTTGAAGGAAAAATTTTTTTCTGCCTCTTCAAAGCAAGCCCTGTACACAGATGTCTCTGTTCAGCATACCCCAACTGTTCCTCAAAGACTTCCTAATTTGCATCTTGGTTCTGCCTCCAACTCTTTCAGAATAGCTAGGGTGAAGAACTATATGTAGTTTCTGGCTGAAAAATTTTCCTCAGCCTTTCCAGACAAGTGTTGGAGTTGTGCCTCTCCAGCCCACCAGTCCAGCATTGACGATCTGTACACTATCTGGCTTCATTAAACGTTTGAATTCACTTCAATATCATTGGTACCAAGAGCAGAAAGGGTTGAGGTTGAACTGCAATAAGTTGGCTAAGCTGCCTCTGCTGCTGGAGACCAGATTGTCCATTGTAGCAAATTATTCTGCCCCATCTGTCCATTATCTAATCTTACAACGGCTACAACAGTAAACTGGGCCTACTTCCAATGCAGTCTAACTGCATTGGAAGTAGCCCCAGTTTACTGTTGTAGCTGTTGGGAGATAAGAAATGAATTGATAGTATAGAAGAGTCTGTTCAATGATTCCTTAGTTTGCTTGTCAGTCCTGCTTTCAACATTTTCAGAATAGCTGGGCTGATGACAGGGGAAGAGAAGAGGCTGAGCAGTGACAAGTTGGACAGAACTGCTGCTGGATACAAGATTGATGAGTTGGACAAACTGCTGCTGGATACAAGATTGATAAGTTGGACAGACTGCTGCTGGAGACAAGATTTTCTATAGGAGCAGACTATTCCTACCTGACTGTCCATTACCCTATCTTCGTCATCAGCAACAATCACTCTGCCTACCTCCAATGCAGTGTAAACTACATTGGAGGTAGGCCCAGTGGTTGTTGCTGCTGAGGAAGATAGGGTTATGACCTGGTGGGACAGAATAATCTGCTCCAATTAGAGGTCTTTCCAAATCTGCTGGCTCAGTGATTTTGAACAGTGATTTTGAAAGGAACCCAAAGGTTTTATATGGCCAAAAAAATGCATCGACATCACAGTTCGTTACCATGGTATTATTTTCAGACGTCACATTTCCTTACCAGCTATTATTTTTGATTGGTAAGGCCATACAAACTAATATTTAAGTGACTCAGGTTGACAGCATTTATTTTTGATACCCTCATCAAGGAAAATATCACATCATGTGGAGATAAGTGCTACAACTATAAATAAAAATAATAATATTTTTTATATCTAATGTAAAAAAAAAGAAAGAAGAAATAAATAAAAAAAAAAAAAAAAAAAAAAAAATGAAACCATCCCAAATCTTACCCAAAGGAGGAAGAAAAAAGCCACTTAACCAATATTTGAAAAATATCTGAGAAATTAGCCTGGCCTTGCAATAAGGTTGTTCATTAAATGTGTACACAACCTTGTTATGAAACCTTCTTCAGAACAAGTTGCTTAAAAAATGTTCAAAATTCCCTCTATAGCATTCAATTTGGTTCTTTATTTAGGGGGGGGGGGGGGGGGGGGGAAACTGCAAAAAAAAAAAAAAAAAAAGAAAAAAAAAAAAGAAAAGAAAAAAAACAACTAGTTTTTATAATTTGGTTATTCTTAGTTGTTTTAAAATTTTTTTTTTTTTGTTGTTGTTGCTGTAATTGTTGGTAAGTAATTATATTTTCTTAGCAAGTGTTAAGAACAGGTGTTAATGGCTGCTTACAATGATTTGAGGTTGTGTGATTATAGCCCAAGGCTTAAATTGAAATTGTATAGAGCTATGGAATGTTGGTGGCACTTTTATTATGAGCTGCTTTTTTTTGAATATACTTCAAGGTCTAATAATAGTGTTTTGAGTATCTGTCTATAATCTTTCATGTTGATATTGGCCCAGACAAAACCAGTATATGCTACTAGTATCCATTAAATTTGGAAGTAGAAAAAGGTGCCACATACAAACAGATATTCTTTCTGCTAACTTACTTCTCAAATGAAAAATCAATTCAAACTGATTATTTTTATGTTAATACAATTGAAACCATTTTAATTCCACTATATCACTCCTTCCTCAGTAAACTAGATTATGGCAATGAGATATGTCAGCCAATGCAACAACTCTCGTGATCTGGAGACAGGTTCAGGAAAGGGCTGATGTTTGAATCCTGATTCCAAGAGCTCAAGTAGTACTGGCATCTGGGCATGTTCCACTTTGTTGTTGGCCAGGCCAATGTGGACATGAGGGGAGAGAATAAAAGAGGGTTGTGAAATAGGGGGAAGGAGGAATTGACACATTAGGCTAAATAAATAATTATATTTGCAATATATTTCAATTCTATGAGACCTAGAGAGTCTTCATATGGAGGAGAGGACACATTAGCCCAGACAAATATGTTACTTTCAATGGATTTAATTTTCAATCTGGAAGATCCACATTGTCCACTGGTTCAACCTCTAAGGTTTAATTCTTTCTGTTATTAGGGATCACTTTTTGTTTTTTTATTCTCTATTTTGTCCCAGATTCTTGGGTCTACAGGGCTCATATTATCAGGGTCTAATGGGGGTCACCTAAGGATGGACTTGGTGGAGTTTGGTGAAGATTAGAATAAAAAATATGCATGACTAACCACCAAGCTGTATTACTGTGTTTCAAACAACAATTATGTAACACACTCAAAGTGATGTCAGCAAACTGCTCCTATCTCTTTGTCCTTTATTTTTTTGAGTTTTATGAACAAACTCTGAATTATGGAATTTCAGTAAGATGTCTTCATTGTCTCCTCATGTAGGATTCATCCCCACTTTGTTAGTGTTAATTTGCTAAGTGAAATTTCTCCTGAACAACTAGTGACCATCATGCTCAAATACATATATTCTAATGGCTACATTAATACCTGAAATGGTACTAGCAAGCCCTTCATCACATAGTAAAATGGCCTTTTGAAATAGAGTAAAACATGACTGAGTTTGTCCAAGGCTGAAAATTGCATGATTCCCTGTAGTATCACACCAGAAGTGTTTGGGCAATGCACTGTTGAGTTTCTTAATGTCACTGTTGATATATCTGCATCAAGTGAGAGAGGAAAAGTTAACTATTAATTTGAACTGGTCTTACACTTGTTGGTAACTACCTTGTGTTTTTTTTATAAAGCACAGACAACTGATCTAAAATGGCATTCGATTTTTAATCTTTTTTATAAATTAATATTTGCATCCTGTTGGTAAGCTACCTTGCCTTGTTGTAAAGCACAGACAACTGATCTAAAATGATGCTAAATTTCATTATCTTTGTTATAAATAATATTTTTATCCTGCAATAAGGGAAGACCCATTAAAGCATTTGTAGTTCAAATTTATTTTTTTTTTTAATATTCAACATAAATCAGCTGCTTTCGATGATTATTGTAGTAAAAAAAAAGGAAATTATTTTAGTGATTTATTTGAATTGACAAGAAATCTCATTACATGCACAGAAAGGTGTATACTTCCTAGTACTTTACCAATTTATTATCAAGGTATTTAAATAAAAGGGCACAACCCAGAAGATATGTGATGCCTCTTCTTCAAATGGGGAGGGGGGGGGGGGCTGTCTTCAAATGAGGGAGGAGGGGGGGGGGGGGTGTTTGGAGGCACCAGAATACACAGGAGAGGCCCATGTTTCTTCAAAAAAATTCTGATACACACAATGTTAATAATAATAAAGCAATAAAATATTGGAAATAATAAAACATCAACTCACATTGTCAAGTTATAATGCAGTTGCCATATGTGGTACCCATGTTACAGACACACTATGATGATGTCTAATAAAAACTGCAAGTGAAAAAATCCAAGTCAGACTAGATATGCGAAGAAGCTGCATGAAACCTGGCAGCAGGCAGTATGCACTCTTCTTAAGGCATACAGCATTAGCTGTTGAAAATGTTGGTGCCAACATCCTGCAGCTAAATGGCAGAGAACTATAGTTATTACAACTCCCAAGCCTAATAAGCTGTTGAACAATGTTAGAAGTTACTCTCCTATCACTATTATATGCATTCCATTCCAGATCTCTAGCATCTCCTCCACTCACGTATAGAGCTGATAGACTCTCAACTACCTCCTCAGTAGGCCAGCATCCATCATGGTAGGTCATCAGTGGATGCAGTCACCCTGTTGACCCAACACCTCGAAGATTGCCTTGAGGCTAAAAAGAAGGCTGGTGCTATATTGGTTGACCTCAAAGCTTCTTACAACACCATGTGGCACCGTGGCCTAGTCTGTAAACTTATGTGTCTTCTACCAGACAAACACATGGTCTGAATGATTATGGAGCTCATCCTAAGCTGCAGCTTTGTCCTCATGACAGATAGCCAACAAAGCAGGTTACAGCGCCTATAAAATGGTGTTCCACTATTTAACATCTATATGTCTGACCTCCCTAATACCACATCCAACAGTATGCTTATGACGGTGATAATGCATGCAGCATACCACCGGCAAGAAGCCAAGGAGGTCTTGAGCCAGGATATAGCAAGGTTGTCTGACTACCTCAGAAAGTAGAGATTGAAGCTCAGTGAATAAAAAGACCTCATTCCATCTCAACAACAAGGTAGCAAAACATGAGCTGAATATCAAGATCAATGGCTGCTGTCTAACACATGAAGAGATTCCAACCTACCTTGGTGTGAAGCTGGACAGGATACTCAAGGTACCACCACCGACAATTGGAAAAATTGTGCATAAAATTAACATCACACATCACACTCATTAGGTGCTTTGCTGCTAGTAGATAGGGTGCTAAGGGCCAAACCCTCCATACCATGTCTCTCTTGCTGCCGTAGTCTATGTTCCAGCAGAGTGTATATTCTAACTATGTATTGTGCCCCCACATGGTGCAGGAGCATATATATTCACCTGATAGACAAGTGCCTCAAGGATGTTATGTACATAGTAACCAGATGCCTATGACCCACATCAACAGAGTTTCTACTTATCCTGTCAGGCATCCAGCTTGCTGATCTGTGCTGCACTGGAGCGACCATCTCACTCAGTCAAAGGGCACTGAATCAAGCAATATACTCATTACCATTTCAGAGATTGGTCTCATAGCTCTCCCCAGGACATCAAGGGCTGCAGTATAGAGGCCCATTTGTGTCAGCTACACTAGTTCTCCTCAAGAAGACCGTGTGGGAGGACCAACTCAGTGCAGCTCAATGAATGACTGGAGAGTGGGCACTTGAGTGGGAGTCAATCACCACTGCTGCCCTTCCACGCCCACACCCCTCAACAAAGACATGCTGGCCTGAATCTATTGAGGTTGGTATCATACACATCAATCGCTTGCACACAATAGTGGGAAGATTCAACCTGTTCATGCATAAATGGGGACTACCCAGTTCGACCTGTGAGTGTAGTGGTGTGAAGGATCGAGGAGGACCCTTCCCTGATGACCTGGGTGATTCAAGAGGACCAGAGACTTGATGGTGAACTGGCGAAGAAGAAGAAACATTATTAGTTATGTGTTCATTATTATATTAGTTTTGTGTTGCTTCTTAATTGGATTCCTCTGACTGAAAAGAAAACATTAATGGTGTGTGATTTTGTGGTCATTGATTATTATTAGTTTTGTGTTGCTATTAATTGGATTCCTCTGACTGGACAGAAAACATTAATGGTGTGAGATTTTGTGCTCATTAATTTGTCTGTGATGTCATAATGTGATGGGCATTTTTTGTGGTTTTCTAAGAACTGTAAGTTCACTCTTGAAAAGATTCTTTTTTGCCTGTGTTGTTACTTGGGAATTACTGGGCAATATCCTTTCTGAGGAACTAGGGTGCAGACAGAGTGTGCAGTCTGCTGGGCTGCAGAGTTTCCTTTGGCTGGAGAGGCTGAAATTGTGGGTGCTGTGGCAGGTGCTGTGGCAGGTGCTGTGGCAGGTTCCGTCACAAGCATAGAGGAGCAAACTCCAGTCCATATCTTGTGGACATGCACCATATATTGGGTGCTGCATAGACTACGTGATCTGGTAGAGTTAATCTACAGAGAAGCTGCTGCTTGAATGCCGCCCTGGCATCTCATCTGAAGATATTGCATATGAAAGAAGATGTAATTAGGCAGGAAATTCAAATGACATACAATATTAAAAATCCAAATTTTATCATGCAAATCTTGCTGAAATTGACAATTTATTAAGCTAAAACCTGACTCCTTTTTGGATTGACCTTCAGGTCTAGTTAGCCACAAACTTGTTCAGCTTTTAAATTAATGTTTTATACGTGGGATTGGGTAGTTGGAGGTTTGTGGGGTATTGCCCAAGTTCTATAGCTTAGCCATTCCAAAATTAAATATTATGAAAACTGTGATGTATTGATCCATCAAAAAATATTTTTACTTTTCTTTTGCCACTTTACTTTTCAAATTCTTCCAAAGCTCAAATGTTTTATCTTTATTTGTTATTTGTTGAGTCATCACATGTAAAGTACTGACCTGAATAGGAGAAAACATACCTGCACACGCATACACACATGCAAATGTAATTAGGTGAGTAGTTATTGAATTATCTTTTATGTATGTATGTGTGTGTGTGTGTGTGTGTGTGTGTGTGTGTGTGTGTGTGTGTGTGTGTGTGTGTGTGTGTGTGTGTGTGTGTGTGTGTGTGTGTGTGTGTGTGTGTGTGTGTGTGTGTGTGTGTGTGTGTGTGTGTGTGTGTGTGTGTGTGTGTGTGTGTGTGTGTGTGTGTGTGTGTGTGTGTGTGTGTGTGTGTGTGTGTGTGTGTGTGTGTGTGTGTGTGTGTGTGTGTGTGTGTATGTATGTATGTATGTATGTATGTATGTACATACATATATATGATAATAAATGTTATCTAGCCTCTCTTGTTTATCGTTCAGAGTCAGTTCATAAATGATGGCAAGTTCTTGTGAATGTGGGCAGTGTCTGTGGAGGAAGCTTGTACAACTTTGCTCTCTGCCCTTGCAGTTCCAGTGCAGAGACATTGCATACTCTGTTCCAGAATTGAACCCAGCAGGCATTTTTATAGACCAAGATAGTACATGAAAGAAGTTCTGCATATTTATGGTGCATGAAATTGATGAATGCATCATTATTTTTCAATCAACAATATAGCCACTGTACTATTTCATATCATAAATGCCCTGTACATACTTTCCAGGCTGTGGCTTAGAATGATTATATTAAGTAGCCGGTTGATCCTTACCAATAATAGTGTAGTGGTCATCAGCTTAGATCTATTTTTATTCTCAATTCTGTTCAGGAAATAAGAAAGAAGGAAGCAATAGAAAGATATGGTGCTGGTCAGCTTCATTGCTATGTCAAATATACTGGCAAGTCAAAGATGATTTCATTGTTGACCACATCAGTGACTGACACAGAAAAATTTCACTCTTGAGATATTCTTACATGACCAGTCATACATATGAAAAGGTGTAAGAATGTGTCCTTCTGTAGCAGCCTGAAGTCTGGCTCATGCACCTCATTGCATGGACTTTTCCATGTGATGTGGCCAAGAAATGTCATTCTGTATCTAGCCTGTGATCTTTCTGATGATGACAGAGATTTGTAAAGTTTTCAAGGCTGTAATGTTGTGGTTGTTAGAGATGTAATGCCAGATAAATCTCATAATACATGATCCAGAGGGAACAGGGCTAGTGTTTGACCAAAAAAATTCATAGTGAAGAAGATTGGAAAACAAGTTAAAATTTGGAATATATATATATATATAAAAACGAGATATGCACAATTATGTGTGAAAACTTTCATTACCATGGGTAACTGCCCACATGGTAAAATTTTCCACTATGCTGCCAATAAAATTAGTGGGCCAATAACTGCAAAATAAGAAGAAATAGACAATTTTGAGGGAAGATTTTGAAAGGTTCATGCCAAATTACCCTCTGGGTACCAATTTTTACCTCAAATCTGTAATTCAATTAAAAAATATTTAATCATTTATATTTAAAAAGTGCAAATAGTGGGTGGGTCCCTTATTTTAGCAGGCCATATCTCAGAAACCCTTAGGAGTTGGAGCCAAAAATTTCATGCGTGCTCATTATACAACTAGAGGTGCATTAAAAAGAAATAAGATAAATCTGAGTCGGTGAGAGAGAAAAAAGAAGATGAGGGAGTTTCTACCCTATTGCATCTCCTATCTATACTCAGCTATATTATCAACACATTAAGTTACTGCTTACGAGATGTCGGTGTTCATCCACACAGGAACTGTGGCATCTCTGGCTTGATGTTGAGCTGTGTTGCACTAATCAGCTGATCCTGGGATAGGGAGAAAGAGAATGGGAATGAAGGAATATCACCAGAGAAATACAGGCAACACCACATAAGAGAACACCAAACTTGATCATCACACGAGGTCAAAAACAAATGAAAAATATTTAAATAAATATAAAATAAGCAATGATAATGTTTGGAAGTGAACATCCTAAAAAGTAATATCTTAACCATTGTGTAATATCCATAAGCTATACCAGTTGCCTTTTTTCAGAATATATATCATTGTTTGCTAATCAAAGTTTGATGGACAGATTCTTTAGCCATCTCTGAGTGTTGTCATCAGGGTAGCAGAGACCTTCTAAGCCATTAGGTGCTTTGAGTATGTTACACACTTCCACGAGGTGCTTCATTATCTGTGAGGGGTAGCCGCAGGGGTAGATAGCCGAATTCTATGTTTCCATTGCACCAGCGACTCACCCACAAGAACAGTGCCAGATCTGAGGTGATTGAACTACATCCAATGTTTCCATGGGAGATCTGCTCCAGGTGGTAAGGTCAGGCTGGGAGGTGGGCAGGCAGAAATGAGCAGGGATGGGGTGTGGCTTATCTTATTGTTCTACTCCAGCATAGGATCAAAGTTGTCTGCTAACTTGCTCACAATGTGTCTAATGAATGAAAAGTCGCTGTGGGCTGAGAACACCAGCTGCAATAGTGACCTGTTGGTGTAGGAGGTGGTGAGGATTCTCTTTTGTGGCAATCACCAGCTTTGCTATGCAATGCTCACGTCTGATGTCAGGTGACATAATCCCTGATAGTACTGGGAGGAATGTTGTTTCAGTTGGGTTAAGACAGCTGGTGATGATACACATGCTGTTGTTTATTGCATAATCCAACTTCTTCATATGGCTGTTCTGGCACCAGACTGGAGTGGCATACTCTGCAGCACTGTAGACATGGGTTGGTACACCTGTATGAAATGTCGATGTGTAGGCTCCCCAGCTAGAGCCTGCAAGGCAATGGAGAAGTCCATTTCTGGTATTCACCTTGTGGTGTAAACTTTCCAGATGGTATTTATATGTGAGTGGAGTGGTCAAGGGTCAAACCGAGGTAGACTGGGCTATCACTGTTTGGCAGGCGGGCACCATTCATCAAGACTGTAAGATGTCTATTAGGATCTCTGTTATTGAGGTGAAAGGCAGTGGTTTTTTTTTTTTCACCATGCTCAGTTTCAGCCGGCACTTCATTAGATAGACCAAAAGTTTCTCCAAGTCATGGGTTAATGTTTCCTCGATTGTGTTCCAGCTTAGCTGTGCAGTGAGGAGGGCCAGGTCATCTGCATACCTGCAGAGCCTCAATGTGGTTGAGGGTATGCCACTGATGTAGATATTGAAGAGGGTCAGTGCAAATTTTGATCTCTGAGGCACTCTGTTCCTGATTCTCCTCAGGTGACTGACTTATCTGTTGCATGTCCTGAGCTTTAAACTGCGATTGGTAAGTAACTTCATCAGTAAGGAGACCATATGGTGGTCGGGGATCATGTGTAGTAGTTTCAGGTGTAGCCCTCATAACCATACAGTGTCATATGCCACAGTAAGATCCACAAGAGTCACTCCAACTTTCTGCTTATGTTCATAACCAGCTTCAATATCATCAGTCAGCTGTGTCACTTGGTCGGTGGTTAATTGTCCTCACTGAAATCTAGCTTTTTCGGGTAGGAGTTGTGGATCTATTATTTGGTCAAACCTTGAGAGGAGTAAGTGTTCGAGGAATTTAAATGGCAAGCACAGCAGAGAGATAGGCCAGTAGCTCTTGCTCTCATGCGCAGGCTTCTTTAGTTTCAAGATGGTGATGATGTCAACCCGGCGCCAGATCTTTGGAATTCTCTTGCAGTTCATGCATTCGCTATAGAAATTCCTCAGCCAGTTCAGCATAGCAGGACCACAGTTTGTGACAAACTCAGGTGCAATGCTATTTGGGCTTTGTGCTTTGCAGTACTTGAGCTTACTGACAGCTGCTTTCATCTCCTCATCAGTGAAAGCTGTGGAGAGAGATCTGTTAGTGTTGGGACTTTGTCGAAGGGCAATGATCTACTGGCTTACATTCCCTCTGATAAGCTTGTCCACATTATGGTGGCGCCCATTTTCGATTAGAACACTGATAATTGCATTTGCACTGACTGGACAAGGTGGTGCCTTCTTTGCGAGGCCAGTGAGATGGTTGAAGGTTTGCCAAGCTTTCCTGCTAGGGTGAGTGAAATTGATAGATTCTGTTGACATTTCCCACTGATATCTGTGCTTTGCATCGAGGATATTGGATGGCTTTGTAGCCTTAGAGTTGGAATCATGTCCTGGAGCTGCTATAATGCACTCATCATATGCGTGCTGGCACTCCATGTCCCATGATGGTATCAGGCATGGGGGGCATCCACAAGGGTTGGATGTTTTCTCATCAGAGAGAATTGCAGAACACCATGCGCTGTAAGCTGAGTCAAGGTCAAAGGCTGGAGAAGGGAGGTAGCTGGCCTTTACATCAAGGGTCCCTGAGAATTTCACCCAGTTAGCTTTTCGGAAGTTCCACCACTTCACTGGGTGAGTTGGCACTGATTTGATGGTGGCTGAGGTTTCGATCAACGATGGCTTGTGCTGAGACTTTGGAAAGGGATTGAGTATTTTTTAAGTTGAGCCATAGGCACAAAAGTTGATAAATGCTAGGTCAGGGTTGGTGAAGGATTCCCATCTGCCTGAAAGGAAGCTGGCTGGCTGCTTGGGATCATAGAGAAGCGACAATTCTCTGATGGAGGCCCAGTCTTCCAGAATATTGCCGTTTCAGTTACTTTGGCCGTAACCCCAGGTGGTGCTGGGACAGTTAAAATCTTCCAAACAGATACATGGTTGTGTGTAGTGGTGGAGTGAGTCAGGACGGAGTTGGCTCCCAGGTGGTTCATACACATTTGTGATGGTAGCTCCCTCCAAGTGTATTGAGTTCTATTTAATGTCATCTTGGGCAGATGATGTCATGCTGTGCCATCGGATCGATCACACACCAAGGTCGCCAAGCCGTAGATACTACTGGTGGTATGTGCAGCTTGAGTATAGCTGGGCAGATACAGTGATGACGGATTAGTGGAGTGTGTCTCTTGAAGCAAGGTGGTGGTAGCTTCATGTGTTCTTGCCAAATGATGAATTACTTGGAGCTTGGCTTTGGAAATGCTTTCCATATTGATTTGAAGGAGAGTCACACCTCGCCCTTTTAATTTATTTTCTAATTCAGGTGAAATTAGTAAGCAAACCAGATAAGCTGGAGATTAAATTTCTGAAAAATGTATGCATATTAGGAAAGAATATTTGATTTAACTAGTCTAATCAGAACATAAACAGACAACATTCACCTCTATATGGACTATTGGAGAACACCATGAACAACTCTATATAGAGCACATTACACCCACCCACCTGTAGATGTTCACTTTTTCAGTTTGCATCTGTTTGATCTCAGGCTTAATGTTGTTGAGTTCATTGTCGATGCATTTCTTGGTCCCTTCTGTGTGGAGGAGCTTGTCCTGAAGCTCCTTATGGTTGTCCTTATTCATGTGATGTCTCCTCTCCAGCATCTGATAGTGGACTCTACCCTAAGGTAATAGCAGTGAAGGTAAAACAACTGATGAACATAATGCATGTTTGGTGTATATAGGAACATACAGTTCTAACTGGGACAATAGTAGACAATCATAGTTATGAACACAGTGAACTCTATATTGAAGATAGAGGTAACTATATAAATAGCCCTAATTTTTTTTGAATATTTGTTTGTTTGCTTGTTCATCCTTATCTCCGTCAACACAGCTCCTATCTATATAAAACTTATATCAATTGAAATATTACCTTTCAGGGATAGTTGGCAATATAAAATTATTTCCTAAAAGCATTAAATCCAAAAAAGTAGGTGCCAAATTTGGTAATATTTTGTGCAAATTTAGTTTGAATTAGTAATGGGTCAACACTGTAACAACCCCATTTATAAAATGTGGTCAAATGAAAAAAAATTTTTTCTGTGAAGAGCAGGTCTGAACTGAAATACTATGAGCAAGCATTAAAGGTAAGTCAGCAGCTATCCAGATTACAAATCTAAGCTTGAACCAGTGTTAAGCTTCCAACAAAACAACAATAAATAACAAAGCTAAAGAAAAAAAATGAAAGGACTTACAATTTAGATTCTTTAGCCAAATAAATTTAAAATTACTACTGAGTTCATAATTTTCATTACTTGAGAATACTGAAAGGCCGAACTGTAATTGCTGCAGCTGTCCTCTCTCCTTCATGGAAGTTCATTTAGTCAAGGAAGTGAAGAAAAGTTCGTGCCTGTTCTTCCTAATATTATTCCATTTCACTGTCAGCTTAATGGGTCAGTTCATAAGTGTAGAATTATTACCTTTGAGGTTTTGCTGTAAACCCACATTGATTTTGATGAAGTTTTGCTGTCATCAAGGCTGCACCTCAACCTGTGGATGTGTCTATGTATTCTTTGTTGTTTTTCTTTTGTCCCTTGGACATGTGGTTTAATTATTTATAGGATAGATATTGCAAGAACTCCTACAAAAGTATTTTTATTAAACAACTTGTGGCTTGATTTGTAAGGTATATGATAAATATTGCCAGCAGCAGCTGCATGAGTTCTGTTTGTTGGACAAGTGCTTTCATTATTGCAAGCGAAGCTGCAGTGGGCCTCTCTGTTCTCGTGATTAAGTGGTCACACAGGAAGCAGGTGTACAATATAGGCAATTATTTATATAGGTGTTGATGGCAGGTAGTCCAAAGATCAATGAATACAAGTGTATAGCCGTAAACATACTAATAATCACCTGCTGCTGTAGACAACCCAATGAATTTGAGAGAGAGACGGAACTAGGGGTGTTTATCGTCATCATGGAGTAAATTAATCAACAATTCCTTTTTTGTGTATTTAAAAACCACAATTCCTAATGCTTGGTTGGATGAAATTGTCCATGTAGTTCCCTGATGCTAGCTATGATTGTTGCCATGTGGCAACTATCACAGCTAGGAATGATGGTCACTTTTGTTGTCCTAGCCTTGATTTTTCTCCTGACATAATTTCTTTCCCCTCTTCCTCCCCCCCCCCCCCCTAAATTTGGCTCAATGGTCAATAGTTCATGAGGGGATTTATGATAATAATATTGTATATCGTAATAATATAAGATTGATATTCAAAGTTAATGCTCAAAACTTGATTATCTGATTTCACTCTTTAACTATCTAGAATTTTCAAAAAATTAGCATCTCCTAATCTTGGCCCTTCAATAGTGTAAGGAACGAGACAGAGAAGCATCCAGACAACAAGATTTCCTAATTAACAGCTCCATAAATTGTAGTAACATTTAATTGTGGGCTGGACCCATAGTGTAATTATTGTTAAGCAACTATTTAATTTAATGCCATTACTAATGTCCAATGTATGTTAACTAGCTCATGTGTAGTCACTTATTATATTGAAATGTGTTGGCATTCTTATTTTTGTTTCATCTTTGATGTGGCTGAACTCACCAGGAGTTACTGCTTAAAGGAGCTCCTGCATAGGAGAGCCAGATTTCCCTTATGTGCATTTCAGTAATATAGTTTAAAATCTATTCAACTTAAAGGTGGCTTAAAATCTACCTAGCACTTAGGATTATCTCTGGTGGCAGCATAAACTGAGAAGACAGAGGCTTAGAATCCTCTTGACCTCCACACATTGTGGCGGCAGTGTGCGTATCTTCAGTCATCGAGAACAATAGCCTAATATTTAGCCACTAAATTAATATAGATCTAATTCTTCATTGTTCTAATCTACCATTTGTCTAAACCCCATTCAGTAGAATGAATACTAGAAGAAAGTAAAAGCAGGATTAAGAGCAAAAGCAATACTTTGATTTGCATGACAACCTTGAGTCCACAGTTATCCTACGACCACAACTCAGGGACAATTAGCAAACATCCTATCCCAGCAGCAGATGGTACAGTGAAACTAGCAGACAGAGAAAAGACTGGTGCAGCTACAGGAAACTCAGTGGGCCAGGAAAAGGCATCAAGATGAAAGAATGGCTCAAATAGAAGCTAACAGGAAACAGGAGGTGAGGGAAAGATGAGAGCATGAAGATGAGCATTGGAAGATGCGAATGGAAAGAGAAAATAATAAGATGGAGAAGAACAAAAGAAGCAAGCTGGCTGACAGGATTCCACTTTGGACAGACTCAGAGCATCCAACTGCATACCTTGAAAGGTTTGAGGACATTATGCAGGAAGCTGGAATTGGCAAGGACCAGTGGCCTAGCAGATTGATTCTCCTCTTGACAGGAAAAGCCCTGGCTGCCTACACTTATAATGTTCCAAGAGGTGCCATCTCTTCATACCAATGCTTTAAAGAAGAACCTTGAAATCATTAGGCATGTCAATGGAAAGGTGCCAACACGACTTCTGAGGATGCAGAGGAGATATTCTGATTTTGGCAACTAACAGCAAGAGGAATTGAAACAATGATTGATAGGATAGCAGATTCTTGTACCGTTGTTGTCATTATCCCCTACAGATGATGCAGATTATGTTAGGATGAAGAAACCCACAACCTTGATAGAGGTGGCCAACTTGTTGGATGATAGGCAGTCAGCTTGGAAAGAGAGGCTCCACAACCACAGACCAGGATATGGTTGGGGCCAGCAGAATGATAAGGTGCAACCCTTAGTGCTGAAGCATCAGGACAATCCACCCACAACAAGATATACTCATATTCTTCTATGACCAGAGTTTTGGCTACCCACTTGCTATGGATGTGGCATAACAGGCCATGGAAAGCCTGATTGTCCAACAAAGGTGTCGTTGATTGTAACTAACAGTATTGAGCCAGATATGTATGTATAATGCATGTATCCTATTCTATAGCTGCTCTGAAAAGCATAACAGTTAATAACAAAGTGGGAATTGTAGTGGCTTACAGCATTGAATCTCTCAAACTGTTTTTTCTGTTTGTTGTATGTAGACCTTGCTCTTCACTTGCAGGTCATCCTTGAGGACACAAACCCTGTCAATAATGAACTCATCCGGTTGTTTGCTCAGTCCACAAAATCAATGTTCACCTTTCAGAGAGGAATATAGGAATAAAGATAAGATTTAGAGTTCCCACCTATTCACAAGGGTAGAGGCAAGCATACACAAACATATATATACACACACAAGATATCAAATTAATTGACCGAACCCAGGATTGGGAGTGATTGAGAACTGTATAGATTGTGACTGAGAAGTGGATTGACAGTGATTAAGAATTGGATTAATGGTTATGGAGAACTGGTTTAAATAAATTGAGATTGATAATTAATAAAGGATTGATAATGATCGAGATTGATAGTAATTAAGAACTGTATTAATAGTGATTGAGAACTTGATTGATGGCAATAGAGCATGGATTATTCCTTATTCATGAATAGTTCAAAGCAAAGCATACAATTAAAAGTTTCTCCAATGAAAACTAAATGTCTTTAATAAGATCAACAGATTTGAAGGAACAAATTAGATCTCCAACACATCATGAAAGGGTCACATAAAAATATACCATACATTTTACCATCACAGACCCCCACCCCCAAACCCCCTCCTTCCAAACCTGTTTCCTAGTTATAGGTATTCCCAGAGTGATGTCAAGTTTGGGTCTGTAAGGGGCCAGAGAGTTTTTCTTGTAGAGAGACACTAGATCTACCACAGAGGTGAACTCCAGAGGCTTGGCAAAGCCATAGAGGCTGTCTCCCAGCATGATTTTTATGAGATGATTGAATTGCCATGGTGGAGAGTGAGAGTGTAGTAGCCAGGGAGGTGAGCAGAATCATGAATAAGAAAGGCACTATTGGGCTTGTCCTTCATGACACTTGCAACCTCCTCTCTGTAAGAGATGAGAAGATGAGAGGGAGGGGAAGGAAGGAGAGATGTTATGTTACTGAATAGAATAGCATAGTATGAATAAAGGAAAGTATGGAAAATAGGAAGAAATGGAGAAAGGAGAGTTAGCAATGGCACAGCATAAAAAATGGAGTAAAGGATGGAGGAAAAGGAATGGTGTGATTACTAAAGAGAAGATAGTGAAAATATAAGAAGTATGGAGAGAGAGGTGTGAACACAATCTGAACCACACACACCACCCCAATCCTAAATAAACCATCAGCCTCATTGCACCACACTATAATATGGCTCTCTCTCCCCCTTTCCTTCCTATTAACAGATTAACATAAGCACACATACAAACAAGAGGTAATTAATCATGTTATAACTTGGAAATGCTATCCCAGTACCACTCCTGCATCTCCAGGGGGCACTGAAAACAGTCCAAGGTGGGATGTGCAGGACATCTGAACCTTGACCTATCTTCTGGAGCTGATATTGATGGTGAATGTGCACAATGGTGGGGGGAAATTTTTATATGGGAAGGACAATCCCAGGATGCCCTTTCCCTTTGATTGATGAAACACTGCTTACCCTTGCTTATGTTGCTGCTGCTGTTGAAGATGCTGCTGCTGTTGGGATTTCATTGAGTTTGGTACCAAGAGAGTTCAATGTGCTGGGTATCAATATGGGATAGACTGAAGAGTGCTGTGTGTTGAGAAGGGTACAGGTTCCTATCATGGGATTTGTTGTGCTTGGGGATGGTGCCAGCATCCAGCAGAAGAGCAAATTTCAGTCTGGTTGGTCTTTCTATTAGCTTTGGATAGAAAAATAACTTCCAATAGAGGTCAATAATTCTTACCAAGGTCCTTGTAGATCACATACCTGGGAGAAAGGTAAAATGTACAGTTCTCACCCATTCATAAGTGTTGAGGCATTCATACAAACATGCATGTATATATATGTAAGAGATAAATTAATTGACAGAATCTAGGATTGGAATCGATGGAGAGCTATATAGAATGTGACTGAGAAGTGGATTGACAGTGATTAAGATTGATTGAGAATTGGATTCATAGTTATAGAGAACTGTATTAAACTAATTGTGTATAACAAAATTAAGAGCTAACAAAAATTACAAAAGGAGAAAAGTGTTTAAAGAAAGCCAAAATTGTGTGCCATAAAAGCTTACAAATAAAAGGGCTACAGATATAGTACTAATAAGAGAATGAATGAACTAAAATATGAGACATATTACAATACTACTAAGAATATTATTCCAGCAAATATTTCAAACTAATCTTAGTGGTGTGTGGTAGCAGTGCCACATTATTGCCTGGTTCATTCCCTCTATAATTTTAAAGCAGGTGCTTGTTGGCCATAATTAACGTGAAAAAAACAAACAAACCAAACCAATTAAAAATGAAATACAGATGAATATGAAGAGAAATACCATAATTATCCAGCCAAAAAAACCCACTCACTGATATGACTACTAGATGGGATTAATTTGTGGGGCTACAACAACTGGTTTCAGAATTGTCACACTTTCAAATAACAAAATGTGTTAAATTGTCTTACATTGTAGAACCTATAATTAGCAAGTTTCTTAATGGTGTTTATTTTAAGGAATCCTATCAGCCAATCACAGCTTAATCACATCTCATCACACATGAATTATGAATACCAATTGCTTCATGACCTTCTCCAATCCTAGATCCAGCATATCAACATCAGTCTTGCAACTCTTACATGGACTTCACTTCTTGGAAATTGTTTAGGGATGGTCAAATGACACAAAATGCTATAGGCCAAATACCCACTCTTTTTATCATAGGAATCTGTATGCAGAGAATGTGCCAATATCACTATTTCAGGATTACATGAATGAAATCACAACTAAGAAAAGAACCATATTTCAATTATTCATATGTTCGAGGCTATACTAAGCAATATGATAAAAATTATTGCATCATTAGCAGCTCCTCACCAGGTACTTCTTTTGAGCTGCTGTTAGTCCTCTTTATTATTTATTATTCTGTAGGAAAAATGGATAATAAATTTTTCAGTCAATGTGAATTTCTGAAACTTACAAATCCTCAACTGAATGCAAATAATGTGTGTGCATATCTAATTTTTGATCTGTAGCTTCAAATTTTTTTTTTTGTGGCTAAAGTACCATTTTTGGCCAGATAAAAATGCAGGAAGGGGCATGGTATTATATACATTCTTAAAACATAACACTAATGACACTGACTCCAAATATATATGGGTTCCTGAGTATAACTAGCAAGTTGCAATTTTTTTTTGTAAATATGTAGCCCCATTTACAGCTCTGGCATAGGGACCATTTTTTGGTTTGTTTTAAAAAATACAGAAATAGGTATGACCAGAGACTTATTTTCGATGTTCCCTTGATTCATCTATTCTAAATATATATTGGTTTGTGGGTCTAACTTCAGCCACTTAGCATGAATAGAGGACACCCAGATAGACAAACAGACAAAGAAAGAAATACTGGTAGCAGCTTGAGTGTGAATGAAATATGTGGAAGCTGGCATTTGTGCTTTTATGCTGTTTGTTGGCCTAATCACACCCATAATCACACACATGTGAGGATAACATCACTTATTGTCACATGAAGTGTAGAAGTGTAACTAGTGTGTTACTTCTCTGTTGGTGTGGCCATTGTGTTATTTGGCAGTTTAATAAGGTGTTACTCCATTTTAATTTTTTTGGACAAATTTAGCAATCTCCATTAATATTTTATGGGTGTGGTTAGACACTCGAAGTCACAGGTTATTGATACTTTTGTGGTTGTATGGGGAACACATGCCAACTTGTAGTGTGATAGCTTCTTATCAGTAAAAAAACATGTGTAGGTGCAGCCATGGCAAAAATACATCTATTGCCACACACATGTAGTTAATTATACTCACCCAGTTATTGGAGATGATATGGTAAATTTTAGCCTAGTTGGTCCTTTATTAGTTTATTGCAGCTCAAACTATTTTTATAGGTGTTTCTATGATAAATCTATGCTCATTGTCACAACAGCATGTGGCTAATAATAATGTTTAATAATGGTATTCAACCATTTACTTCAACACCACATATGAATATCCACCTTATTTGTCCAGGTGAAAACATTCGTGCATACATGCACACACACGGAGCACCAATTTATAAGTAGACTAGAGGGTATACTCGACGTTGCTTTCCCATGGAGACATCAAGCATGATTGATACCACATATGTTTTATTTCTAAATTTTGTGGTTTTAATAAAATAAGATGAGCTCATATATAGATGCGCCACCAGCATTGCCCATTGTTATTTTGGGAAAAAGATATTAGACATGTAACAAATCACTTCCTCTGACAACATTTGTCAAGTCTACTCCATCATGACCATATATTCACCTCTTTTAAATGGGTTGTCTTCCCTTTAATAGAAATTGCAGTAGAATATGATAAAAATAATCCAATGGTCAATTATTTAATGATAGTCCATGTGTGTGTGCATACACTATTGCTTTCTCCTACTCAGGCCAGTAATCTACATGTAACAAATGAACTCAATAAATAACAATTGAACATGGTCATCATCTATAATAACAATTTACTCAGGTATCTAATCAATAATAAACAAAGAAAATGTGCATGTATGTCTGACTGTTCCTATTTAGTCTATCCATTTTTTAAATGATTTTTTAAATGTTTGAGCTTGCAAGAATTTGAAGGGCAAAAGTGTGAAAAAGAAAAAAATAAGAAACATGGAAGATAATAAGGGAGGAAAATGGGAAATGGGGAAGGTATGAAAAAAATGAAGGATGATAAGAAGAAAAGTAAAAAAAAAAAAGAAAGGAAGGAAAGAAAGAAAAGATGAAAGAAAGAAAAGGAAAAAAATAAACTATCCAGGTTTGAACCCCTGACTTTCAGCTAGAGATAACCATTCTTTTTTTTTTTATCATTGAGCCACGGTTTCTAAAGATTTTAAAATGAAATATTTGAATTCCATTTCCCCCAATTTGGGATGCCACATTCAGGAATCTTAAAAGTGGTAAACCTTGCCAGATTGTTGCTGATCATAAGTGTAAGGTTTTATTAAAATTCATTCCGCTGTTTGGCTGTGATGCTGGGACATACACACATACAGATTTTCATTTTTATAGTACTAGCCAAAACCCAATCTATGGGTGGATTTTCAACCCACCTTTGGATGGTTGCAGTCACAAAAGTGTCTGCTTTGAAGACATGTCAAAGACTTTTAAGCAAAAGTGAACATGTGAAAGGGTCAGTGTTATTTTTAGAAGTGCCATTTAGATATTTTTTGTCTTACACACAATGAGGAATAGCCGTGGCCAAATGGTACCCACCACATGCTATTTGGAGAGTCAAGTTATGTCTGCATACCAAGTTATAGGCCTGTAGCTAAAAAATTCTTTTCTGGTAAGAAAGTGCAATTTTTTTTTTTTTTTTTTTTTACATACAGAAAGGGGTGTGGCCATAAGACAAGCTTATGACATTCTCCTGGTGTTTAACTTTAAATTTTTAAGTGTGAATCGATAATACACAAGCAGACAGACTAATGTTCAGACATACTATTCTTACTTCATAGTGTAGATAGATATATAGATATATAGATAGACACATGGATAGGTAGATAAATGGTAGATGGATAGATAGATAGATATATTGATTGATAGATATGCATTCAAAGTTACATTTTCTATAAATTCATATATGGGATATCAATGAGTGAATACAGTATTATAATGTGTACAAAAATGAAGTCTAGATAAAGTAGAATTCGAGAGTATATGACTATGATCAGGTTTCCTTTTCCAATACCTGTTGTGTAGATGTCTCAGCAGTGGCAACAGTGTGTTGATAAGCTTTGTCCACATATACTTTTACAGCTGCAGTCTCTTCATTCAGTTTGTCCACTCGCTCCTTCAACCCCACATCTTCTGCTGCCATCTCCACCTGTACATGGTGTAAAACATAAACAATTTCAATAAAAACATGCTGATGGGTATATATTTTTGAGCTACAGCAACTGGCTGCAGAATTGTTGCACATTCAAATAACAAAATGTGTTAACTTGACCTACATTCCTGGAAACCACCAAAACCTATAATTAGCAAGTTGCTAAATGTGGTCTATTTTAATGAATCCTATCAACCGATGGCATCCTAATTACAGCTCATTACACATGAATTATGAATACCAATTGCTCCTTGACTTTTGCAAATTGGAGATCCAGTTGATCAACATCGGTACTGCAGCTCCCCTTCTTTTCTGCATGAAATTTGTCAGTATCTAGAGGAAATTTTTATTTATTTTTATTTTTTTATTTCTTATCTCATGATAATTCTGTGGACAAAGAAGATGACAATATCACTGTTTCATGTTCTAATGAATGAAAATCACAGCTAAGAAAAGAATAATATTTCAATTGTTCATAAGTGTGGAACTATACCAAATAATATAATTTGCTGCATAGTAAGTTCTCACCTGGTTCTTCTTCTGAGCTGGTAATAGTCTTTATGGTATCCATGAGCCACCACAGTAGGAAGGATAGATAATACACTTTAGCCAAGGTGATTTTCCTAAACTTAACTTCCTTCAATGAATGCAAATAGAACACTGCCCAAAAGTATTTACTAATATTACTAGCAGCGGTTTTTAACCTCTAAATCGGGTGGATCTTGCGCACAGGGGAGAGCCCCCCCCCCCCCCCCCCCCCCCCCCCAGTAATAATTCAACACCCTCACTTAGTACAACTCCAGTATCTACACCTTCCCAAATTTAAAAAAAAATCTATACACAGAAAGTCTTCCTACTAAGACCATGGCATTAATTTTTTCTTCTAATTTGAGTTTAGGAAATAAAAAGAACCTCATATCCTTATCAACTAAGTTAATATAAAAAAGGAGAGACAGCTACACATTTATAATTAGTTCATAGCTCACTAGTTGGAAGAGACTGAAGTAAAATTTTTTTATAATAGATTTAAAAGAGTGCACCATCTCTCTCTTATGTAGCTCTTGGCCAGCAAAATTTAGAACAATTCCCTTGATCTCAGTCAGAAATACCAACAATTGATTCTGGATGAAGAATCCTGGAAGTGTGTGGTGATAAACACACACAAAGGTCTGTTTAAGTACACAAGACTTCCATACAGGATTTCTTCTGCTCCAGGAAATTTCCAAAGAGTTATTAACAATTTGTTACAAGGCTTGTCTGGTGTAGTAGTGTACTTGGATAACATTCTGGTGACTGGTGTCATGGAAGAGGAACACTTAAGTACATTGGAGAAAGTTCTGGGTTGGTTGGAAACATCAGGACTTAGTGTTAAGAAAAAAGAAGTGTCACTTCATAGTCTCATCTATAACTTACCTTGGACACCAGATTGATGCTTCTGGATTATATCCAGTACAAGACAAGTCAGATCAATAGAAGAAGCTCCCGCTCCATATAATATCACTGAGCTGAAGTTGTGCCTTGGGCTATTAGCTTATTATGGCCAATTTCTACCGAATTTAGCCACACAGCTAACACCATTATATCAGTTGTTGCAGAAAGAATATCTTTGGATGTGGGGACAGCAACAGAAAATTTCATTTCAAACTTCGAAGAAATTGCTTATATCATCACAGTTACTAGTACACTTCAATCCAGAAATGGAATTAATTTTGGCTTCCAATGCATCTGCATATGAAATAGGTGCAGTTTTGGCTAATAAAATGCCAGTTGGGACTGAAAAGCCTGTAGGTTATGCTCCCCATATTCTAACAAAAGCAGAAAAAAATCACAGAGAAGGAGGGACTTTCCTTCAATTTAGAATCGAAATATTTCGCTCATATCTGTTTGGCTATGCATTCACCTTGGTGACTGATCATGAACCCTTGAAGGGGTTACTGGGTGAGAGTAAGGCAATCTCACCTTAGGTATCAGCTCGAATATGTTGCTGGGCATTGTTTTTAGCAATGTATGAGTACACTCTCAGGTTCCATAATACAACAGCTCATGGGAATGCAGATGCACTTAATCGGTTACCACTGCCCCAGTAGTTCCAGCCAATGTGGAAAACCTCCTGAGATGATATTGCTAACTGAACATTCAGAGGATTCACCTGTAACTGTGGATCACATTTGTTCTTGGACACAGGAAGATTCAATCCTATCAAAGGTGATACAATTTCTCCAGCAAGGCTGGCCTAGTCATGGTGAAACTTCCATTACACTCTTTTTCTCAAAAAGACAGAGCTGTCACTGTATGAGGGCTGCATTTTGTGGGAATAATTTGTGGTGGTTCCAGAACCATGACAAAAGGCAAAACTGATGTTACTGTATGAAGGACATCAGGGAATGTGTCATATAAATGCACTTGCAAAGATGTATGTCTGGTTGCCAGGAATCAATGCAGACATTAAAGAGTTAGTAGATGGATGATATGAGTGTCAATAGAATCAGTGTACACTACCTGCAGCCCCTTTGAATCGATGAAGTCGGCCTACACATCCATGGGCACAGCTACACTTAAACCAAGCTGGTCCATTCTAGCAGTTGTTTTGCAGGAACTCAGGACCATCTTCGCAAGTTTTGGTTTGCCTGAGACCATTGTCACTGATAATTGTATATGTTTTGTCAGTTCAGAGTTCAAAGAATCTTTACATAAAAATGGCCTTCAACATATCACTTGAGCACTGTATAATCCAGCTTCTAATGGGTTAGCAGAGTGGGCTGTGCAGATTGTTAAAAAATGGGCTCAAGAAGGTTACTAAAGGTAGCATTTTGGATAGACTTGCTAATGTGTTGCTATCCTTCAGGATCACGTCACAAGGAACTACTGTAAGTGCTCCTTCAGAAATGTTGTTGGGGAGGAGGCCAAGAGCAAGATTGGACCTAGTGAAGCCTTATACACCTGAGCATATGGAGAAAAAGAAAAGACAGCAGAAGTCTAAGCATGATGTAACTGCATGAGCACGAATATTTTGAATTGGTGATCATGTTTAGTTCAAGAATTTTGGAAGTGGTAAACAGTAGATACCTGGTAATATTACAGGAAAGGTTAGTACTGTTACTTTCTCAGTAGAGATGAATGATGGGAGGATTCAGAGAAGCACCATGACAACTCACATCATTGACAGAATCCAGATGTATCAAAAGTCTGTATCAGTCAAAACCAGACTGAGGCATCTCTGCCAGTTTCACCAGGAGTGGAAAAAAAGCCTGAAGATGTTGTATACTCTACTACAAGGAAGTTGGACTTACCAGAAGAGGTTCAAGTTTGCCCAACTACTCATGTTTCACCAGAGTTTAGGGAAACACTTGTGTCCAGAAATAACAGATGAAGCATGCCCTTCAACTAAAATCTCCCATGCAGGAACACCATCAGCAAGAAAAAAACTATCGCTCAAGAATCAGGAAACCACCCAATAGGTTTGAACTGAATGCAACTGATATCAATGCATTCATTTATATTTCTAGGGCAAAGGAATATAGTGTATGCATTGTGAACAGTATTGTTTTTTTTTTTTTGGTAACTTCATTTTTTTAATACTTCGCATGCTCACTCATAATTGTAAGTCACATGTTTTTTGATCTTGTGCTTATGTTCAACTTGTTGGTTATAAAAGTTTTCTGTCTTAATCCTTAAAATAATCCAAATAAAGATACAATACATTTCCTTGATGGCACCTATTCCAAATATATACTGGTTCGTGGGTCTGACTTCAAACATTGAAACATGAATAATGAAGACACAAGTAGACAAAGGGACTCTTACAACTTTATAATACCATTGGGTTTGATGCAGCCTTGCTGCATGGTATTGGTGCAGTGAAGAAGGGAAGTGGTATGGTAAATCTAAGCAAGAAATGCTGGTAGTAGCTGGAATGAAATATTTGGGTGCTTGCATTCATACTTTTCTGCTCTAAGTTGGCCAAATCACATTCATAATTACACACACAGGACGGCAATAACACTCATGGTAATATGAAGTTCACATGCCAAATTTCAGCCAGATTAGTCCAGCATGTGAATGGAATGTGTTACTCTTCTGTGGGTGTGATTATGTGCATACTTTGGGGGTCCAATTAAATGTAATTCCACTTAATTTCTTCATAGACCATTAGGTCTTCATTCATATTTCATTGGTGTGGCTAGACAAACTTCGAGTCACAGGAGGTTGTTAATAGTCTTGCGGTTGCATGGAGATCATATACTAAGTTTCAGCATTATTACTTCTTGTCAGTGATAAGAATTCGAGTATGGGTACAGCCATGACAAAACTACACTCACATATTATTAATAATGCTCACCCAATACTTGGAGAACCAATATCATATTTCAGCCATATTTATTGGCAGAATATAAATTCTTTTGGTTGTTTTAAAAAAATACAAAGTAGCTGTGACCACAAATCTACTTACAATGTTCCCTTGATTCATCTATTTTGAATATATATTGTTTCGTGGATCTAATTTCAACCGCTTAAGCATGAGTAACAGACACCCAGTTCAGTAGACAGACTTTTCCCATTTTATAGTATTAGTGGGTTTGTTGTAGCTTGGTTACATGGTATTAGTGCAGCAACATAGGGAAGTGGTATGAAAATTTAAAGAAAAAAATACTGGTAGCAGCTTGAGTGCAAACAAAATGTGGCAGCTGGCATTCATGCTTAAGCTGCTTTTTGGCCAAATCTAACCCGTAATCACACACACATTAGGGTAATAACAATTATTGTCACATTAAGTGTACATGCAAATTTTTAGCCTCATTGATTCAGTCAGTATGTGACCGGAAAGTGTGTTACTTTCTTGTAGGTGTGGCTGTTTGCACTTTGGCAGTTCAATTAAATGTTGTTCCACTTGATTGCTCTTTTGACCAATCTAGCTATCTCCATTAATATCCTATGGGTGTGGCTAGACACACTCACAGGTTATTGATACTTTTGCAGTTGCATGGGAACCACTTAACAAGTTTCAGTTTGATTGTCTATAGTTAGTAAAAGAACGTGTGTAGGTGCAGCTCTGACAAAACCACATCTATGGCCATACACACATTATTAATTATGCTCACTTGAGGATTTGGAGAGCATATACCAAATGTCCACCTGATTTCATTGGTCCTACCATTACCTTTTGGCAGCTAAAAAAATCAGCTGTAGGTATGGTTATTATAAAATCACACCCATTGTGTTGGGGACCAACTGCGACAAACTAGACCAACCAGACCAACCAGAGCAATTTAAGTTTTTGGTATTAGTTCTAAATATCTTCAGAAGATCATAGATAAAGCATAGCATCATATAACAGAACATCTCTCAAAATGGCTCTGGCTGAGCCTTTAGCCACACCTTAAAAAACGACACAATTACAATAAACATATCATTAAACAGAATATTCAACATTGTTTTCTGTTATCTTATACTCTGTTTTCTGTTACCCACACACATAGATACGCTTTGTTAGACTATAAAAATATTGGAGGCTGAGCCCAATATCTCCCCCTTGCCAATGGTGGGGTCACCAGTTGGGTCGGCTGTATCAGTTAAGTACCACTCCTGCCTTGATAGCCCATCAGCATTCTGGTGACTTGCTCTTGAGTGGTGGGAGATTGAAAAATCAAAAACTTGTAGAGCTAAGGCCCATCTCATCAGCCTTTTATTCAGTTTCATTGAAGTTAGCAGGGACGTTAGAGCTCGGTGGTCTGTTACAATATCAAAATAAATGCCCACCAGATGAATGGCAAAGTTGTAAATTGACTTGTGTACAGCCAGGCATTCCATCTCTGTGGATGTATAGTTTCTCTCCATTGGTAGAAGTTTCTTGGAGTAGAATCCTATGGGTCTTTGGATTCCATCCCTCTCAGCTGATAGTGCTGTTCCAAGGCCCTTGTAGGATGCATCTCTATGGACAACTGAGTGATTTCCCTCTTGGGGTAGCCACAGTACATGAAAAGAAGTGAGTGTGTCAATTAGGTATTGAAATGCATCAACCATAACCTCATCCCACACCAGGGTATTGGGAGAAACTTTTCTTAGGGCATCATACAGTGGCCCAGCCCTCATGGAAAAGTCTGAGATATACCTCCAGTAATAGCCAGTGGTACCAAGAAATGCATGTAAACCCTTCTTGGTGTAAGGCCTTTTGTAGTCTCTAATTGCCTTGACCATTGCCTCAGGTATCTTAATTTTGCCTAGACCTACTTCATACCCTAAGTATGTAAGTGCATTAGCACCCCACTCATGCTTAGCTGAGTTTTCTAACACTCCCCTTATGTGTTCCACATGATCTTCCCACGTGTTAGAAATAATGAGCACATCATCTATGTAAGTGCTTGAGAAACCAGCCTGTCCATGCAGCACCTTGTCCATGCATTGCTGGAAGGTGGCAGGTACATTCTTCAGCCCAAACGGCATACGTGTGAAAGCATATTTACCCCAGGGCATGTAGAAAGAAGTTTTATGTTGATTCTCCTTCTGTACAGGCATCTGGTAAAAACCTTTCTTTAAGTCTATTTTCGACAACTATGTGGCCCCCACAACTTTGTCTAGCAGGTCATCACCCTAGGCATCTGCTAAGGATCTCCTGCTGTGACCAGGTTCAGCTTGCAGTAGTTGATGTACAACTGGACAGAGCCATTAGTCTTCCTGATGGGTTTCATGGGAGAAGACCAGGGGCTGTGAGATGGCTCAAGAATGCCCTGGTCAAATAACTGCTTAATTTCCCCATGAAGCTCCTCCTTCCATGCTGGAGCTATCCTATAAGGATATGATTGAACTGGGGGTGATTGGCCTGTGTCAATAACATCACATGCAGCACTAGTTTGACTTAACTTCTTTGTAACTACCTATAAAACACATTGAGTATCCTGTTTAATTCCTCCTACTGAGCTTCTGTCATTATTCCTGGGTGACTTGTCACTACCCATGCTGTTTTGGTCTACTACCACCCTGAAAGGGTTGGCAATGTCTGTGCCAGGGTTTAAGTCAGTTAACATGGGCATTTTGTACCTGACCTCTCTTCTTAGGCACTGAAATTTTATAGAGATTCTTACACAGTGCTCCTCATACCACATATGGGCCCTCCCAGATTGAATTTAATTTCCCAGTTGAAGTAGGATCATGGAGTAAGACCATATCTACTTGTTTAAATCACCTATTCTTTGCTTTCTTATCATGATACTGTTAAAATGTAATGGAACCCAGACTTGGTTCTATGTAGGGGTCCTACCAGGTCTGCTGCCAGTCTGTGGTATTCTATGGATATGATGGGTGTCTTCACCAGTGGCTCCTGGGCTTTTAGAACTCTCCCTGCTTTCTGGCAATCTGGGCAGGCTTGACAATACCTTTTTACATCCCCTCGAAGGCCTGGCCATGTAAAGTGCTCTAATATATAATTGGCAGAGGTTTTGTTATGTGGATAGTGGTCTCCTACTAATCCCCTTGTGTGTAACATCTTCCTTCTGCTGACTGGCTAGCACATGAGCCTCCTTCCCTTTGGCTAAAGTAGGGAGTGGCTGATCACTAGCCTCAATGTCCTCCCTCTCTAATACAATGAGGTTGTCTGCTTCTACCTTTCCAACAGAGGAGTGACCCTCTTTCACATCTGCCTCATCAGTTTCTGCTTCATCAGTTTCATCTGATTTTATCATTAGAACATCAACCCCCACTACTTATTCCCTTTCCTCTATCTGAGGGGAGGTATTTTGGGTTAAATCTGGGATGGTGCTGTCTAGTTGGCCTGCCACCACAAGTGGTAAACTCTTCTTGGGTGTTATACCTTTACTCTGCCCTGCTGGAGGGCTGCTAGTGGGTGCTGCCAATTTAATATTTTTTGACACTGCCCCATCCCTAGCATCTGCTGCTATGTTACCAACCTGTTCCCTCTCCTGGTCTTACTCTGAGCCCTAGTAATGGCCTGACCTTATATGGTGTTGAGTTATAAACTTTAGGATTTCTTCCTGCAAGAAGGGACCTAGTTAAAGGGTGGTCTGTGCCTAGTAGAATCTCAGGGGCATTATCCCTTAAAAACATAGCTTTCACCTTTGCCACCTTCCTTTCACAATCAATTTCTACTTCAGCTTCTTCTACGAAGGTAATCGAAAAATCAGCAAGGGGTACCTTCATTTGGCTCCCCATAAGTTGTTTCTTCTTTACCAGCCTCCCATTTATAACTTACCTGGTGGCCCAGGTATCAATTATAGTAGGGTATCAGCCTCATTTACTCTACTCCCAGTCTTACTCTCTGGTAAAGTAGAATCAGGAGAGTGAATTCTACTCAACCTGACCTTGGGCTCAGGACACTCACTCCTGCAATGGCCCAACCTCTGACAGTTAAAGCATGTCACATTACTTTTATCAAGTTTGATCACTCTTTCTGTACAGCTACCCAACTGGCTACACCTTTGGCCATCCCATCCCAGCCAGAAGACCTGCCACTGCCCCCGCCTCTATTACTTAGTGACTCACCTTCCTTGGGTGGTTGGGTTGTGTGGTCCTTGTTTCCTTCATACATCCAGTTGTACTCTTCATGTCCTCCCTCATGTTTCTTCCGGCTGACTTGCTGTGTTGAGTATTGATCATGTCTCCACATCCTTCTCTGTGTGTAGATGTTCTTAGCATCCCAGAGTCGCTTGATGATTGAAATTTGTTGATGTGGCATTTCTGCTCTGTTGCTATCCAGTAGCAATAAGGTCTCTTCTGTAAAATGCTGGTGGAGTTATCTCTGGAAAATTTCTTGCATTGCTCTTTCTGGTGTAGCTAGCTTCTCCTTCAGCATTGAGAGTGATTGCAGGACATTTCTGAGCAGGATTTCTGGATGTTCTTCCACAGAGGGCTTCGCTAACAAGACTGTCCTTCTTGCTTTATCCACTGTGGCACCCATCTGTTCCAGTATCATTGATTTAAAGACTTTGTATGAGGTGTCCCTTTTTATATCATCTTCTTGAAATGCTGAGAGTGCTTTACCCTTTAACTGCTTCCTTATTAAGTTGACCCATTCCTCCTGGGAAATCTTAGCATCCCTTATCACCAGATTAAAGTTGTAAAGATAAGCAATTGGGTCTGTGCTGTTATCCCAGTTGTTTAGCTGTTGACATACTGCCTGTCTTGACTTCTTGTTATGCAACTTTCTGTCAAGCTCTAGCTGTCTAACCTCAAATTCCAGGCAGTCTCTCCTGTTCCTTTCTCTTTCCTTCCTTTCTTTCTCATTCTTCTCCATGAGATGTGTAAGCAGGGCAGTCATGCCCTCTGCTTGAAGCATGGATTGTGCCTCCAGTTCTAACACCTCTGGTCTCAATACTCTACTCAGTTCTGCTGGAATGGTAGAATCGGAGTATTTACTGTATGGTGGTGAAAATTCTATAGCCAAGGGGTTGTAAACTGGCATTGCAGAGTTTTCTTCATGTCGTGCAGCCCTTGTGTCATAAGGGTGTTGACTTCAGCTTATTTCTCCAATTCACTTGAAAGTTCTCTATATATTCAAAATGAAAATTAATAGAAATAGTAGCACAAGCTGGCTAGGGTGTCTTTAGCTTTAGCTATAACTCCTGCCACCATGTGTTGGGGACCACCTGTGACAAACTACACCAACCAGAGCAATTTAGGTTTTTGGTACTAGTTTTAAATGTCTTCAGAACAGCATAGATAGAGCATAGCATCACATAACAGAACATCTCTCCAAATGGCTCTGGATGAGCTTTTTAATGGCTCATCCAGACCTTACAAATATGACACAATTACAATAAACAGATTATTAAACAGAATGTTTGGCAGTGTTTTCTGTTACATATTCCTACATTTTCCACCTTGTTTTCTGTTACATACACGCAACACAAATCTTCCACCATGTTTTCTGTCGCCCACACACATAGTTCACCTAATTAGAAAAAAATGTTGGAGGCTGATCCCAACACATTGCCACACCTATATGTGGTTTATAATGCTCACCAATTTACTTGGAGACAATGTGCTAAATTTGAGGCTGGTCGGTCGTTTAATTAGATTTTTACAGCCCAATCAACTTGTATGGGTGTTACCATGATAAAACTACATCCAATGTCACAACAGTATATGGTCAATAATGAAGTTCACCCAGGTAACTAGATACCACATATCAAATACCACTCTTATAGGTCCAGGTAAAGACATCACGCATATACTCACACACTCGGAGCACCTATTTATAAGTAGAACAGAGAGTACACTGATGTTGCATTCCCAATGGCAACATGAAGCGTGATTGAAACCACTTATGTTATATTTCTAAATGTTGGGTTCTTAATAAAATAAGTTAAGCTTATATGTAAATGTGCTGCCAGCATTGCCCATTACATATTTTAAGAAAAATATATTAGATAATCACAAATCACTCCCTCTGACAGCACTTCTCAAGTCTACTGTATCTTGTCCATATATTTGCTTTCTATAAATAGGTTGTCTCATCTTTAATGAAATGGCAATATAATAGAATAATAAATAATCCTATATTTAATTATTTAATGATGATTACATGTGTGTGTGCATGTGTAATGTCACTTTCTCCTACTAAGATTGGTAATTTACATATAAAAATTTAACTCACTAAGTAACTATTCAACATGGTCATTATTTATAAAAAATTTTTTTACAGGTACCTGATCAATAATTGACAAAGAGAGAGTGTGTGTATATCCGACTATTCTCTGTTAAATCTGTTGTTTTTTAAAACAATTTTTTAAACATTTGAGTGTGTATGAATTCAAAGTAAAAAATTTGAAAAAGAAAAATAGAAGAAAAATTGACGATGGTAAGGGAGTAAAAATGGGAATAGAGGGGGGGGGGGGGGTGCAAAAAAATGAAGGAAGAATACAAAGAAAGAAAAAAAAGATAAAAGAAGAAAAAGGAAAAAAAAATCTATATTGTCCCATTTAAATCACTGACATTTAGCTTGAGATAACTATCTTTTTACCACTGAGCCACTGTTTTAAAGGATTTTAAAAATAAAATCTTTGAATTTCATTCCCCCCCCCCCCCCCCCCCCCCTCCCCCAACCAGAATGTCACATTCAGGAATCTTAGGAGTGGAAAACCTTGCTAGGATGTTAATGATCATAGCTGTAATGTTTAATCAATCCATTTCTCTGGTTGGCTATGATGCTGGGACATGCATATGTAGAAATTATCAATTTCTAGTTATTAGCCCAAACCTGACCTATGGGTGGATTTTCAGCCCATGTTTGGAGGGCTTCAGTCACAAAAGTGTCTACTTTGAAGACATGTTGAAGAATTTTAAAGAAAAAGTGAATATGTGATAGTATCAGTGTTTTTTTAAAGTATCATTGATATTTTTAGTTTTACACGTAATGAGGAAGAGGTGTGGCCAGATGGGACCCTCCTCATTTTATTCACAGATCTAGTTGTGTCTGCATACCAATTTGTAGGCCTGTAGCTTAAATTTGCGGTAATAAAGTATAATTCTTTTTTTTTTTTGGTTTTTTTTTAAATATATCATAGCCATATAGAAATGCTTATGATATTCCCATAGTGTTTACCTTCAACCGTTCAAGCATGAATTGAGGATACACAAGCAGGCAGACAAACAGGCAGACAAACAGGCAGACAAACAGGCAGACATACTATTCCTACTTTATAGTACAGATAGATAGAAAAATAGATATATAGATAGAGAGATAAATAGATATATAGGTAGATATGTAAATTAATCCACTATACCTATAAATTTTTCTATTAGATATCAGTGAGTGAATAATGTATTATATATTATGCAAAAATTAAATTATTTAGATTAAATAGAATCCGAGAGTATGGGACTATGATCAGGTTTCCTTTTCTGATCCCTGTTGGGCAAATGTCATAGAGGGGGCAACAGTGGGTTGATAAACTTGGTCCACATACACTTCTAGGGCAGCTATCTCTTTACTCAGTTTGTCCATTTGTTCCTTCAACCTCACATCTTCTGCGGCCATTTCCGCCTATACATGATGGAAAACATAATAATTTCAATAAAAACATGCTTATCTGTATAATTTGTGGAGCTACAACAACTAGCTGCAGAATTGTCACACATTCAAATAACAAAATGTGTCAATGTAACTTACATTGCCGGATACCATCAAAATTTATAATTAACAAGTTTCTAAATTGTGTTTACTTTAAAGAATCCTATCAACCAATCACAGCCTAATTACAGCTCATCACATATGAATTACTAATACCAATTGCTTCTTGAATTGTGCAATTTCTAGATCCAGTCGATGAAAATCAGTACTGTAGCTCCTCTTCTTTTCTGCATGAAGATCATCAGTTTCTAAAAAATAAAAATAAGCATTATCCTAACTCCCATTATTTTTATCATATGATAATTCTGTTGGCAGAGAAGATGATGATATCTTTGTTTCAGGACTTGAGGAATAAAAAATCACAATTAAGGATAGAGAAATATTTCAATTGTATATTTGTGTGAGGCTATACTAAATAATATAATATAAAATATTTCTTCATAGGAATTCCTCACCTGGTTCCTCTTTTGAGCTGGTAATAGTCTCCTTGCTATCTATTAGCCATCACTGTTGGAAAGATAGGTAATACACTTTTCAGCCAGATGACTTTCCTAAACCAACACTTCCTCAAGTGAA
Organism: Lycopodina hypogea; assembly: GCA_963969325.1. NCBI lineage: Eukaryota > Metazoa > Porifera > Demospongiae > Poecilosclerida > Cladorhizidae > Lycopodina > Lycopodina hypogea. Next base: position 10,808,786 of record OZ017793.1, on the reverse strand, counting down.
TGGAACAGAACATTTTCCAAAAATAGTTATGATTACTACCAACAGTGGATTTTTAACCGGCTAAGTCAGGGTGGATGTGGTGCACATGCACCTCCCCCCCCCCCCCCCCCCCCAATAAGTGTTCCAACAGACAAATGGTGCCCCAGACTATTTAATGCTGCCATAAACAATTTTGTGCTGCCACCACTAGGCCAGTTGAATAATTTGATGTGGGATAAATGGGAGCTGCTATTACAATATTCAAAATATTCACAATATTCACAATATTTATCTTATAACTAATAATATAACCTATTCCCCAACAAAACAAACACCATTGTGCATATATGCCAAGTTTTGGATATATATTTTTTCTTGCCACAAACACAGGAAGGAGTGTGACCATATATATGAATCTAAAACATTACCCAGATGATACTGATTCAAAATGCATGGGTTCATCGGTTTAACTCCATAGGTCCAAGAGTTTTTCAGAAGCACCAGTGTGGCATTTAGACTTATCTACCAAGAGGAATAAGTATGGCCAGGTGGAACTCATCCCATGTGACTCCCAAATAGAAATTGTATATGCTTACAATGTTTTAGATCTTTTTCTCCAAAGGTTTGTATGGCCAAAGTACCATCTTTGTCAATTTTTGGCCAGGCACAAACAAATGTATGGTTTCATGGGTCAAGATACCTAGATCCAGGTCTTATTTCAAGTACAATTATGGCCACTCTTTGCATCACACACATAGAGTGTGATGTGTGGTCAGGTTGGACCCACCCAATGTTACTACAGAGTCAAATTATTTATGGATACAGGCCTGCAGCTCCATGCATCTTTCTGACCAAACTACCATTTTTGGCTTCTTTTGAATACAGGAAAAGTGATGTGGCCATATAAATGTGCTTAAAATGTTACCCTGGTGACACCAATATTAAATATATATGCTTTCAAGCATAAATAGCAGAAAAATTAACAGACAGACTATTCAATTTTTGTAGTATATACTAGAATACGTTTCTGTTCTAGTCAAGGAATCCCATTTTGCCTGTTTTTCGATTTTGAGATCTAAATTTTTGAAAATCTGTTGTTTTCAACAAGAATGGTCCACATTAAGACCTCTGATGAATATTTATTGTATTATTTATTAAAACTAGAGTTTCAGAGTAGACAAAGTAATTGTTTGGAGCAATTAAAATGAGGTTAAAGTTTTATTAAGATTTATAACTTTGGGTTGCTATATATATATTAAAAGCATTTGGTTGTAACTAGAGGTTTCTTAAGTATGGATTCGTGGGTCTAACTTCAAATGTTGAAACTTGAATTATTGAGCACTGATTGACAGACAGACTATTCCCACTCTATAGTATCAGTGGGTATGTTGCAGCATTGCTACATAGTATTGGTGCAGTGGAGAAGGGTAGTGGATTGAGAAACTAAGGCAAGAAATGCTGGTGGTAGCTTGAATGAAATATGTGGGTGCTTGCATCATATTTTTCTGCTGTTAGTTGATCAAATCACATTCATAATTGCACACACAGGATGGCAATAACATTCATGTTTATATGAAGTCCACATGGCAAGTTTCAGCCAGATTGGTCCAGCATTTGACTGGAAAGTGTGTTACACTCCTGTCGGTGTGGCCATGTGTGTACTTTGGGAGTTAATTAAATGTGGTTCCACTTAATTGCTCCATTGACCATTCTGTCTCCATTAAAACTTTACAGGTGTGGCTAGACATGCTCACAGTCATAGGAGGTCATTAATATTCTTGTGGTTGCATGGAGACCACCAAGTTTCAGCATGATTGCTTCTTGTCAGTAACAAGACCTGCATAGTCTTAACCATGACAAAACTACACCCACATGTTAATAATGCTTACCCAATACATAGAAAATACATGACATACTTCAACTGGATTTATAATTCCATTAATTAGCTTTTGTCAACCCAAACAACTAATTATAGGTGTGGCCATGTAACAGCACACCCACTAATGGTGGTTAATGCTCACCTTGTTACTTGAAGATGACAGGGTAAATTTCTTCTTGATAAGTCCTTTAATTAACTTTTGGCAGCATTAACAATTGTATTGATGTGGCTACAATAAAACTACACCCATTGCCACAATGACATGGGACAGCGAATAATGCCCATGTGGTTACATGGAAACCACATACCAAATTCAGCCTGAATGCTCCAGCAATTTGGCAGTGAAAAGAACTCACACACACACACACTCACAGAGTTCCTATTTATGAGATAGATAAGTATAATGATAAGTTTTTATTTTCTACTAACTCTTCTATTTGATATGAATGGATGAATGCAGTATTGTAATGTGTTCAGAAATGAAGGTATTTAGGTAAAGTAGAAATCAGGAGTAAGTGACTATGACATGGGTTCCCTTTCCCATCCAAGTTGTGCAAAAGTAAAATCAGGGGTAACAGTTGGAAAGTGAAATCCATCCACATACACTTCTAGAGCAACAATCTCTTTACTCAGTTTGTCGATGTGCTCCTTCAACCCCACTTCTTCTGCAGCTAGCTCCACCTATGTATATGATGGGAAACATAAATGATTCAATAAAAAAATGCTGATGGGAATAATATTTGCAGCTACAATAACTGGCTTCAGAATTGTCACACTTTAAATAACAAAATGTGTTAAATGATCTTATATTCCAGGACACCATCAAAACCTATGATTAGCCAGTTTTGAAATGGTGTTCATTTTAAGGAATCCTATAAAAAAATCACAGCCTAATCACAGCTCATGATACATGAGTTATGAATATATCAAATCCTAGATCAAATCAATCGACATCTGTTCTGCAGCTCTCACGTAGACTTACACTCCTTAAAAATTGTTTAGGATCGTCAAATGACAAAAAATGCCATAGTCAAATTCTCACTCTTTTAATAGTAGGAATCTGTAAGCAGGAATTGTGCTAATATCACTGTTTTTGGATTACATGAATGAAAATCACAATTAAGAAAAGAGTCGTATCTTAACTATTTATGTGTGAGGCTATATATAGCAGTATAAAAAAATTATTGCTGCATTAGTAACTCCTCACCAGGTTCTTCTTTTGAGTTGCTGTTGGTCTTCTTTATTATTCATTCTTCTGTAGGAAAAATAGATAATAAATATTTCAGCCAAGGTGATTTTCCTAGATTTACAATTACTCAACTGAATTCAAATGATATGTATGCATACTGTGTTTTGGTCTGTAGCTCTGAGGATTTCCTTTGCCAAAGTATCATTTTTGGTCTTATGCAAACATAGGAAAGGATATTGCAGTACAATATGTGGCATCTGCAGGCATTAGCTGATTTTAGTCATATTAAACTTGTCTTGTGTTATCTCTATAGGTGTTGATTGTCTATAGATTATTGTCATATATTACTCTTACTTTATTATCTGTCAATCTGTACGAGTGGCAATGAGACTTATGTTGAGCTAATGGTTATGCTGAGGGACCTTGCTAACAAGTGGATGCAGGATTGTAAGTCTATGGAAGCTGTGATTGAGAAGTTGGTGGTGGAGCAGTTCATGGATGGATTGCCACCACAGCTTCGTATCTGGATGCTGGAGAGAAAACTAACCTCCATGGAGGAGGTTTGACTTGCTGCAGATGACTATGTGGGAGCCTGGAGGTATGGGGTAGTTACCAGGGGGCATGCACAGACATCAAAGAACAACTCCTCAAGGTGGTACCAGGATGGAGATGCTGAAGGGAGTAGTGCAGGGAATGAACGAAGGGCAGGAGGTGAGTCAATTCGGAAACGCTACGGTTGTGGTGGTGTTGGGCACTACAAGAGGGAATGCCCGAGATTGACCAGAAATAGATCAGAAATGGGAGGTCCAGGGCCAAGGTCAGGAATTGGAGGGTAGGTAAAAACTAGCCTGGTAAATCAAGGTTCAGAGGGAAGTAGGGTTGTTAAGTGTTTTAGTTGTGGTGAGAGAAGTCACATCTCAACTAGATGTCCTGCTAAGTCAGCGTTGTTGTGTAGGTCCCTGAGTGTGAACAAAAAGTTGTGTAAGGTTGGCATGGTGGAGGGTGGGTGTGGAAGGCATATTTCTGGACACAGGTTGTGGCCAGACCTTGGTGAGAAAAAGGGTTGGTGCCCAAGGAGAAATTGTTATTGGAAACTGTGAAGCTAGGATGTGTTCATGGGGACAAAGTGTCTTACCCATTGGCTATGGTCAATATGATATTGGATGGAAAGAAATTTCAGGTCAAGGCAGGAGTAGCAGATAATTTACTGGTACTGGTGTTGATGGGAGCCGATGTTGAGGTCATCTGGAAACTATTGAGAGTGCAATGCAAGCGGAATGGAAGACGTCTCTGATAGTGACTAGAGCAATGAAAAGATGAGAAGAGGAAGAAGATGCTCAACAAGTGGGGGAGTGCTCAGCTGGAGCACAGATTAACCCAGTGGAAGTCGAGGAGTTGGCAGCGACACCTGGAGAGGTGGCTGAGTTTAATCCTGCAGATGAGGTGTTCCCAGTGGAAGATGGAGAGTCAGCAGTTACACCTGGAGAGGTGGCCAAATTCAACTTTGCAGATGAGATGTTTGAAGGAGGCAGGACAAGGGAGAAGTTATCCAAGTCACAGAGACAACATAATAAGCAGTCAAGAGTGGTGGAACAGCAACGGCAACATCTAGATCTGACAACACAGCAGCTGGCCCAGAAACAAGCTGAAGATGAAACACTTGATGGAATCCAGAGGATTCTGGAGGAACAATCATCAGAACCAGGTTCAGGGGAGTTCTTTGTAAGGAATGGGTTGATGTATAGGCTGTGGGAGAGAGTTAAAGAAAATGGCCGGGTGGTGGAGCAACTGGTATTACCTAGGGAGTGTAGGGAAGGAGTGTTGAGGTTCGCACACACAATTCCACCGGCGGGACACTTAGGGCATAATAAGACTATGCAGAGGGTCCTACAGAGATTCTTTTGGCCCAATGTGACAAGGGAAATTAGTAGGTTTTACAAAGCCTGTCCCCAATACCAGAAGGCTACAACAAAAAGGGTGTGCCCTGTGCCCTTGATTCTCCTACCCATCATGGACATCCCCTTCAAGAGGATAGCCATGGACACAGTTGGTCCTCTTCCCAGAAGTAGGTCGGGAAACAAGCACTTGCTAGTGCTATGCGACTATGCAACCCGGTACCCTGAGGCAACCCCATTGAGGTCCACAGAGACAGAACAAGTAGCAGAGGTTCTTGTCACTTTCTTTTCCAGGGTAGGGATCCCTGAAGAGATACTCACTGACCAAGGGAGTAACTTTACCTCCAAGCTCATGATGGAAGTCTACGTTTTGCTGGAGATAAACCCATTAGGACGAGTCCATATCACCCACAGACAGACAGACTCATAGAGAGATTTAACCAAACTCTCACGGCAATGCTTAGGAGGACGGCTCAGGATGGGAAAGACTGGGACAAATTAGTACCCTTTGTCCTATTTGCCTATAGAGAAGTTCTGCAGGCATCAACTGGGTTCTCCCCTTTTGAACTAATGTTTGGAAATATGGTGAAAGGGCTGTTAGATGTGCTGAAGGATATTTGGGAGGAAGGGAAGTCAGCAAATGAGAGTCTGGTGTCTTATGTGGTGAATATGAAGGAGAAGTTAGCAGCAATGACACACTTGGTCCAAAAGAATGTGTCACAAGGTAAGCACAGGCAGAAGACCTGGTACGATCGTCATGCCCATTAGAGAGAATTAGTAGCAGGTGAGAAGATGTTGGTGTTGCTACCTACAGAAAGCAACAAGATGAAAGCTCAGTGGCAAGGTCCATACCATGTTGTGAGGAAGGTGGGACTGGTGGATTATGAGGTGGATATGGTAGACCAGCGGAAAAGAAAGCGAATTTTCCACATCAACATGCTACAAAAGTGGCATGAAGAGACCAAGACTGATCTTTGGGTGGAAATTGAGGGAGATGGAGAGTGTGAGGAAGAAGGAATACCCACTTGGGGTGGCACAGACCAAGTGGAATTACCAATGATGGGCAAGGACCTAGGTCAGCTGGAAAGGGGGCAATTGAGGAGACTATTGGATGAGTTCAAGGATGTCATGAGGAGTGATCCTGGACAAACCCAACTGGTAGAACACGACATTGACCCCAGGTCAGCATCCCCAATCAGACTACGGCCTTACAGGGTGCCACAGGCATATCGTGCATGGATGAGGGAGGAGCTGCTTAAAATGGAGCAGGAAGGGATCATAGAGCCTTTGGTGAGCAAATGGGGAACACCTGTGGTGTTGGTGAAGAAGAAAGACAATACTACCATATTTTGTGTTGATTACTGTCGGCTCAATGAGAAGACCCAGGTGGAGGCATACCCCATGCCTAGGATTGAAGATCTGGTAGACCAGTTAGGACGAGCTAAGGTTTTGACAACCCTAGATCTAGCAAGGGGTTATTGGCAAGTGAAGGTGAAGGAATCGGCGAGAGAGAAGACTGCCTTTACTACGCCTTATGGCTTGTACCAATTCAAGGTCATGCCCTTTGGGTTGAATGGGGCACCAGCAATTTTCCAATGCCTCATGGACAAGGTGATGAGAGGAACTGAAACATGTGGGAGTGTATATGGATGATGTTGTGGTATATAGTGATAGATGGGAGGACCATGTGAGGCATTTGAGAGAAGTATTGGAGAGGTTGAGAGAGGCTGGGCTAACAGCTAAACCAAGCAAATGCCAGCTTGGTATGTCACACTACTATTATCTTGGCTACATGGTAGGTGGTGGGGTGGTCAAGCCAGACCAAGGGAAGGTGGATGTCATGAAGGAATTACCAACCCCACAGACAAAGAAGCAGGTACTAGCATTCCTAGGACTCGGTGGATACTATAAAAAATTTATCCCTGGTTACTCAGTTGTAGCAGCAGAGTTAACAGACCTGGTTAGAAAAAATAGATCCGTTAAGGTGGTTTGGACAGAGGAATGTGAAAAGGCTTTCAGGATCCTCAAGGAAGCATTGGCAAAAGGGCCAGTACTACGGAGTCCATATTATGATAGGTCATTCCTGGTTCAGACGGATGCCTCAGACTGTGGAATGGGGGCAGTTCTAAGCCAGATGGATAAGGATGGGTGCGACCATTTAGTGGCCTACTACAGTAGGAAGTTTCTTCCCAGAGAAGAGCACTATGCTACTGTTGAGGAGTGCCTAGCAGTGAAGTTAGGGATAAAAGCATTCTAAGTGCATTTGTTGGGGAGGAAATTTGTTGTGGTGACGGACCACAGGAGCTTGGAATGGCTGCAAAGGATGAAGGGGGATAATTTATGGTTGACTCATTGGAGCCTGAATATTCAACCTTACCAGTTTGAAGTGCAGTACAGACCAGGAAAGATGAACAGCAATGCAGATGGACTCTCAAGGATGTGGGGCCCAAGAATCAATGACGATGTCATTGCAGGAAAAGGGGGAGGTGGTGTGAAGGATCGAGGACAACCCTTCCCTGATGACCTGGGTGATGCAAGAGGACCAGAGACTTGAGGGTGAACTGGCGAAGAAGAAACATTATTAGTCATGTGTTTGTTATTATAATAGTTTTGTGTTGCTTCTTAATTGGATTCCTCTGACTGAAAAGAAACATTAATGGTGTGTGGTTTTGTGGTCATGGATTATCATTAGTTTTGTGTTGCTATTAATTGGATTCCTCTGACTGGACAGAAAACATTAATGGTGTGTGATTTTGTGCTCATTGATTTGTCTGTGACGTCATAATGTGGTGTGCAGTTTTTGTGAGATTCTGAGAGCTGTCAGTTCACACTTGAAAAAGATTCTTTTTTGCCTGTGTTGTTACTTGGGAATTACTGGGCAATATCCATTCTGAGGAACTACGGTGCAGACGGGTGCAGAGTTTCCTTGGGCTGGAGAGGCTGAAGTTGCATGGGTGCTGTGGCAGGTTCTGTCACACACACCCATGGATGAAGTCCCAGCACCATTTGTTCATGAAGTTCATTTTTCCTCATTCTTCACTATTACATCATGCACCTCTTGAGCAGTTTCAGGTAGTAAGGATGCTACCACATAGTTGTATTAAATTAATTTTTGGTTGATGTTTCTGGTGGCAAATTGAGCTTCCACTTAATGAAACCAGAGAACAAGGTCTTCAATTGTAGCGAGCTAGCTACCAAATAATTCAATAGAGTTGAACACTTGCTTTTGTTAAATCTTTAATAAAAGTTGACAATCTGGACATACCAATAACTGACTGCACTTTTGGCCAACGCTACTCAGTTTACTCTCTTGCGGAGGTCAGTGTATTGCCTGCCACAACAAGTGGCCGCTGAGAAAAAAGAAGAGTTCCCCACTTCAGGCAGCAAATGACACTCATATATCAACTTATGGGACCAAGACCTCCCTTGACTTAGAAATGGACCACTAATTTACTTTGACCTTAATTGTCACATATGTCTCTAAACCCATCCTAGGTGCAGACTTCCTCTGCCATTTACACCTATTGATAGACCCTGCTTATAAATGTCTCATTAAAGGACAGACATTTAACTGCACCTCGCTCCATACATGTCATGATTAAGCTCTCGCTCTCAGCTACCTTGCAAAACCATCCATTTATTGTTTGCTCCTTCAATCTTTTCCCTTTGTCATAAAAACCTGTTTCAACTGCAGCAATATTCAACACAATTTTGCTCATAAAATTATCACAAACGCACCACCAGTATTAGCTCAATTTCGGCGCCTCAGTCCTGAGAAACTACAAGTAGCCAAAAAAGAGTTTTATGGAATGATAACTCTGGGTATTATTCGTCACTCCAAAAGTGATTGGTCTTTGCTATTTCACATTGTTCCCAAAACCAAGGGCAGGGGCTGGAGATCTTGTGGAGATTTACGATGCTTGAATAACATAAGTAAGGATGACCGATATCCAATTCTGAACATGCAAGACCGATCTGCAATGTTAGAAGGCAAGACCATCTTCACCAAAATCCACCTAATTCTGGGTTTTCATCATATTCCTGTAAATAAAGCAGATATTTCGAAAGACATCGGTTATAATCACGTTTGGCCTCATTAAGGTCTTCTTCATGCCATTTGGACTAAAGATTGTACCTCATATATTCTAACAATTCATGGACTGTGTTATCTGAGGTTTAGACTTTGTTGTTGTCTATATGGATATCCTGCTAATGGAAAGCTCATCACTGGATAAACATGCTCGTCACATTCAACTTGTCTTTGAACACCTTGCTTCACATGGGCAAGCTATCCGACCTGTCAAATGTGAATTCAGCTGCAAGGAACTCTCCTTTCTTGGACATCATATCCCAGCTGCTGGCCTCCAACCACTTCCTGAATGGATTCTGTCTGTGCAGGACTTTCACAATGCAAAAAATATCCGATCTCACTCGCTACTTTGGTTTTATCCACTATTATCATTATTTTATTCCCAACCGTGCAAAATGATTTTACCCACTCCACCTGCTCACTCTTGGTTAGAAACCAAGTGATGACATCGCTTGGACACCCAGTGCAGTGCAAGTATTCAATGCAAGAAGAAACATACTGGTCACTGTGACTCTCTTGACTCATCCTTCCCACAATACTCTCACAAGACTAACCACAGATGCTTCAGACCAACCTATCGGTGGAATGCTTGAACAACTACAAGCTGGTAAGTGGGTGCCTGTGGCGTTCTTCTCCAGAAGCCTACATAAAGCAGAGACATGCTAGAGTGCCTTCAGTAGAGAGCTACTAGCACTTTATTTTGCCATCAAACATTTCCGCTATTTCCTGGAAGGTCACTTTTTCACTGTCTTCACTGAGCATAAAACCTTTAACCTTTGCAATTTCAGGATCAAATGACTCATGGAGTCCACACCAGAGCATACACTTATCTTACATTGCTGGGTTCACTACAGACATTTGGCACATCATAAGCAAGCAGAATGTAGTTGCAAACACCCTCTCCAAAGCACCAGTCCATGAGATTCACACTACTCTCACCTGATCCCTGGACTTTGTCAAAATGGCTATTCCTCAAGAAATTAATTCAGATATACATACCTACTGAACTGCAATTACAGGATTTCATCTTCAAGATATAACTATACTAGGTTCCAACCACACCCGATTGTATGATATATCCATGCATTCCTGGTGACCCATCATTCCGAATTTACTACATCATCTTGTTTTTGAAACCATTTATAATTTGGCACATCCAGGAGTTAAACCAATGCAAAATCTCATTACGCAGTGTTCTGTGTGGCATGTCATTAGAAGGATATAAGTGATTGGGTAAGATCATGCACTGCCTGTCAGCTTGCCAAAGTTCACTGTAACACCATTGCTCCACCTCACAAATTCACACTGACAAAGAGCCAATTTGATAGCATCCATGTTGATATCATAGGTCCTCTTCCTTAATGAAGAGGTCACAATTACCTTTTTAATATTATCGACAGTTTCACTCACTGGCCCGAAGCTATACCAATGATCAACATTTCCGCAGAATCTCGCTCCAGTCACTTTTCTCTGGCTGGCTCTCATGCTTTGGTCTTCCAAAAGACCTAACATCTGACATAGGATGACAATTTATCTCTGACTTCTAGTCACAACTTTTGGACATGATATCATCCTCAAGCTAATGATATAGTTGAATGGTTCCATCAACAACTGAAGGCCTCCCTCAAAGCCAAGTTGAACACTTTCAACTGGTACAATGAGTTGCCATTAGTCCTGCTTGGATAAAGAACTGCTTTCAAGGTAGACATTGGCTTTTCAGCGGTAGAAATGGTGTATGATCTGACCCTCCGGCTTCCAGTAGAATATTTTGTTCCCTCTTCAGATGTTCCATGACCACACACCTTTCTCTCACATCTCAAGAGTGATATGGACAGATTACATTAAACTTCTATCAGAAGTCACATCTCAAAAAGAGCCTGTCATATTCCTTGTGATTTGATTATGTGCGCACATGTCTTCATGCACTTAGACTGTCACCATTCCTCTCTACACTGCCCATACAGTGGTCCATTTGGAATACTCAAGCACAATGACAAATATTCCACTCTAGACCTCATCACAAGAGTGGACACTGTCAGTATTGACCGACTCAAGCCAGCCTTCTTTGATGTACCACAAGTAATTACTCCGGTTCCAGATTCTGCATTTCCTGCCATTCCATATCCAACACTAACTACTACACCACCCCTTTTAAATCGGAGTGGCCAGGTCATACAAGCACCTCAATGGCTGAACCTCTAGGCATCCTTGTAGTCATGGGGAGGGGGTGGGGGTGGGGGTGATGTGGTATCTGCAGGCATTAGCTGATTATAATTATATTAAACTTGTCTTGGTTATCTCTATCAGTGTTGTGCATTTATTATTGTCATATGTTACTCTTACTTTATTACTTGTCCACATGATTTTCCTTCTAGAACATTCTGATATGACTTGTATATAAATAAAGTAGCTGATTCATTTCATCAGTAGACATTCATTCAATGAAATAAGTTTGTCTTCATGAAAAGGAATCAAATTCTACAATACATCCTAAAAACGTATCACTAGAAACACTGACTTCAAACATATATGAGTTTGTGAGTATAACTACCAAGTTGCAAGTGTATTTAGAAGTATAAGCCCCATTTATGATTCTGACTCTGTATCCCCACTGCGCATGCTGGCAATTGAAATTACCAGCATATACACATGGGGATGGGAATACAGGAAGAGATATTGTTGAAAGGTGAGAGGATGGAGGTTTGTAGATGTTGATATTTTTTTAGTCATGCACAACCATTCAATCTCAGAATCTTTGGAAGAACAACAGGATAATGTCCAGGACAGGCTCTCAAGAACAAATGTGGCTAGGCCTTGCTTCCTGCTTGAGATTCACCCAGCTAGTGCAAAGTTTGGAGTAACTACCTTATCAATACAAGTGCAATGGGTCTCCTGCAGGAGGATGACAAGGGCCTTGGTCATATGGGCCAGTCGCTCAACCACGAATATCTTGCTGGCAGTGATCCCTTGAATGATAAGCTGGAGCACTGCTGGAAGCAGGTACTTAGCTAATTGCCCTGAAAAAGGCATTTCCCTTTATTCCAGTAAACTCCACTGAACTATAACCCAGATAGATAGATTTCTCTTCTTTTTTACCTCTTCTCTCCTTCTTTTTTATCTTCATTCTTAATCAACTTTAGTTTCCCCTCTCCATCAAAATGATATTGGAGGTACTTACAAGCCACACTTCATAGAGGTAGTCAACAAGTGGCCCATCTGTTGGAGATCTAAATCCATAGATGAAAATCGTATTTCAAACACCTGAACTGAACTTCCTTGTGGCTGGGGTTGAAATATTTATTTTGAAGGTCATTTTCCTGTATGTTTTAGATGGAATATGGTATATTCGAAATAATGCTCTTTTTACCACCTCATAGTTTTATATGCTTATAGCTGCCAGTGTTGCCACCACCACCAATCCCTGTCCTTCAGTGCACTTCTCAAATAAACACACTATTTTGCTGGAGGCCATGTTCCAGTTGTAGCTGTGGTTCAAACATTTGGAGCCAAGCCCCAATATCATCTACTTTCTCTGCTAACTTTTGCACAGTAGAGTCTGGGAGCTGGTAATTAATGGGGTACTCTGGATCTAGGGGGGTTTGACAGGTCTCAGAAGAGGCCCCCTTTTCTCCAACTTTAATTTACCAATTCAAACTGAAATACATTTTCCAAATCCAGATTTCTGCTATTGATTCCAGCAATGAAACTGTAACAATTATTATGCTTGACCAATTTTAATACTCTGGTCAATTTTAGTTCTAGCTAATGCTTCAGTTGGTGAGGACAAGCCCAACTTATTATTTTAAGGGTGTTGTAAAGCTTCCTGAGCCAAAATAATCTTTCAGAATTTCAACTTTCAAGTGACATTTCCATAGGAAAATAAAAAGTTTGAAGCTTTTTTTCAAATCTTCTTCAACCCCTCCTCCTGCTAAAGTAAGCTATTGTTCACCACATGAGTGTGACTAAGTTAGTCTGGAAAAAATTATCAAAATTGTGTCTAAATAACAAATATAAGCTAGCTTAAAAGCTGTCTGTTTGCCACCCACCTTCCCTTTCCATGTTGCCTCCTGTTGGTTCCCAATGTTTAGGGGTAACAAGATTCACTGGTTGGGGTGAATAGAATTGGAAAAAGTTTATGAGTTCTGTACTAGAGGACCATTTGCCTGCAAGGTTGGAATTTCATCTAAATTTCATTTTATTCTCCCCAACTTATCATAAATCTAACAATTGATAAACATTTTTAAGTGCTCAAAATGTCCTAGATTTTAATCCGAGGATTTGTTGGTGGTTATGTTAAAGTGAGGAGGGATGTTAACTCTTGCTGCAGCCATAAAAAGGTGGCCAGAGGAGAGATAGCTCCTCCAATCAAGCTCCAACTTCCCTTAGAGTCTGGTATGGTCTCAATCAATTCCTCCCTTCTTTTCTTGCCAAATAAATACTTATTAGTATGCCAACCCAGGGCTCCATTTCCATGTTCCCCAGTTTATTTGTGTTCTGTTAATAATTTATACCCCAAGTATCACTAATTTGATTTTATCATCATCACATAAACCTTACTTCAGAAACCTAGAAACATTATTTCATTAATTAAAAACACAACTTATTTATTTTTAAACATTTCTAATCCCCTCAAAAATGAATTCCTTCCATCCTTCAAGTTTAGCCAAGAGCAACCATGCAACCTGTTCATTTGTTAAAACTTTTCAATAAAGCTGTAACAATTTATGGCTCCTATGCAGCTGCTGTTTAGTATGCATGAAATAACTTACTATTTATATATGCACAGATAGAGAGTTATTTATATATTGATACCTTGGTACAAAAAAATTTTACCTTTAGAGTAGGGCACCCAACATCTCCAAAATTTTGAAATTTGGTAATACTGTATGTGCAATTGACATAATCTGTATACCCACTTTTATGTTGAATAAGGCTTCTAATGGCTGAACCTACCAAGATAAAATTTTGCAGACAACCATTTGGAGCTGGGGTAGATAATAAAGTAAATTAAAACAATAAAAGTGACCCCAGGTGGAGGAACAAATAATTCAAATTTTCCATACCAAAAAAGCATGGTAAACAATAGCCACAAGGTGAGAATTAGCAAATGTCTAAGCAGCTGCCACTAATAATAAGTGGTTGATAGCTGTTGGTGCCCTAGAAAAATTAGCTGGCTAAGTTTTCATTGCCATTATTCTTTAAAATTCAATTGTCTTGCTTTCTAAGGAGATTTGAAGTGCTTCACTGTGGCTGGCTTTGGATTCTGGTTGTATAAGAAAATTTATTATTGTTTTACTTAGACAAGCTGGGGAGCTCTGCTGGTTAAAAACTTTTGATAATTATAAAGTATGTGTGTGTGTGTGTGTGTGTGTGTGTGTGTGTGTGTGTGTGTGTGTGTGTGTGTGTGTGTGTGTGCATGTGCGTGTGCGTGTGCGTGTGTGTGTGTGTGTGTGTGTGTGTGTGTGTGTGTGTGTGTGTGTGTGTGTGTGTGTGTGTGTGTGTGTGTGTGTGTGTGTGTATACCCCTTTGAATTTAAAAAGTCACACCCACGTTTGGGAAGGTAAAAGAGGCCCCCTTTTTGAAATCCTAGATCCCCCCCTGACACCTACTGCTGCTGGTGCTTGAGCTTCATCAATCACCTTTTTCTCTTCTAGCTCTGTTTTTCTATTCTAGCTTGTAGGGTCTGCTTCACCCACATCAAAGTTGGATTAGTTGACATGACTTCTCACTCTTCTTTATCCCTCAGACATATCTGAATAGCAAAAAAAAAAATTATGGGAAGCAAGAAAAAAAATAAGAAAAAACAAACAAACTAAAAAGAAAATAATTAAAAGTGGTGGCAAAAACCACTCAAATTATACTAATATGTGGCTTCCCAGGGATATGGTGAATAAAACCTATTAGGTTTCAAGGCATTGCATTGTAATAACCTGAGCAATCTCAGAAATTTAATAAAAATTAATGAAGAAAAATAAACCAAAACAACTACAAAACCACACAACCACCTTGCAGCTGCTTATAAAGACCATATTTCCCTACTAAAGAGACTAATGAAAGATCTTTTACCTCAGGTCTTTAAAGTTTAATACTGAAATCTCTCAGTCAGACTTTCTAGTAAACTGGCTTCCTCCCATTAACCAGCCTTGGCACTCTAGTTGCTGATAAACTAACCCTTGCTCAGCAGGTTTGTGCAGGTTTGTGCAGGTTTGTGCTACACCCATGCTGCCAATGTAGTGGAATTTGTCCATGACCTACATTTAACAAATGAGTAATGTGGCACTATTCCACCTGACACCTGGGTCTTGATTCAAGCCTGAACTCAATTTTGTGCTTAAACTGGCTTCCCTTTAACAACATGAGATAAGATATAATAGGTTAACTGTTCAGACAGTACAGATATCAGCATACAGATAACAACCCTATAGCTAATAAATATACAAGGTCACAGAAAAGGTTATTACTCAACTAATAAAGTACACAATAATCACCAAACTGTTTAAATATAACAATATTTTTTTTTTTATGATTTAAAAGCAATTTCTCCTATGACTTCATAGTTTCTTGTTAATTATCTGTAGGTCTATTTTTGATTTACAATATTTCCAGACTTAATGTCTCTGTATCTTGGTCTTTCTCCTACATGAACCAAGAAATCAAAACTGACACTTATCCCAGGCTCGTTTGCAGCACAGTCAGGCAGAACTGTATTTTCCAAATTAGATCTGGCTCAAGCCTATCAGCAAGTTTACCTAGATTGTGTAGCTGAAACATGGTGACTGTGAACACACACACAGGTCTTTACCAACTTCCTCATTTACATTTTGGAGTGGCATCTGCTTTATCCATTTTTCAATGCATCAGAATTTATAAAAATCATTCTATTTTTTTTTTTGTACATTAGGCACCTAAAAATGTTGTGCTGGAAAACCACCCCCATAGTGCCCATGCAAAGGATAGTTATTTGCAACAGTCAAAATAATTGTTTAAAACACTTATCATGAGGTTTTTATAAGGTTTAATGTAAGATTTGCAACATTTGGGTGCCCATGCAGTAAAAGTATTTAGTTGTGACCACAGGCCATCCATACAGTACGAACACACATAGTTGTAAGCACATAGTTGTAACCACATAGTTGCAACTATAAATTTTTGTTTATCCAGATAGTGAACAATTAGCAAAAATATCCATTCTTGAGCAAACTTATCAATGTACGCTACTAACCCTTCTGTCCACCCCACCGCTATTCCAAGTGTTCTAAATCAGGACTATTCGTTTTGAATAAGTTGTTGTAGTTAATGATGATTTAACAACTTGTTTCTTAAAACATATATATTCTTTATAAACCTTTTAAAAAATTGAACTATTCTTATGTTTAATATAACTGTTTATGCATCATTTAAAAGCTTATTTTACATACAAATAGTCCTATGTTCATTTTGTGTGCTATTGAATATATTACTGAAATATGAGTGTTTTAGTACATTATATTGACCTGAATGGAGAAAATAATATATTAATTAAATACAGTATTATTATTAAAACCCTTTAGAAGGCTTATCTTATGGTCATCATCTGTCCATAGCATAAATATTAGTAACTGTAGACCAGCAAGGAGAAAAAAATTTTTTTCATGGAAAATCTAAGTATTTTCAGCTTGACAGCATATCTAATAAGATATTATACCATGGATAAATGATGTTTTTAATAGCTTATTACAAGAGCTATAATTTGGTACAATAATTTGCTCCATTGTTGTTTGTAAAACGTAGCTATAAAAAAAAGTGGATTGTATTATTTTGTGCAAAATTGTCCCCTAAAAGGGATTCTGCATACATCTTTACAGACATAATCTCATCAGGAAGTCTGTATGGTCTCTTGTTTCAGGCCGTATCTTCTGTTTCTTTCTCAGCATATACATAATGAAAAACATGAACAATTCTTTAAAATTATGCTAATTAGAATAATTTGTGGAGCCACCATGACTGATGCAAAATTGTTGCACATTCAAATGACAAAATTGATTAATTTGTCTTGCATTGAAACCTATAATTAAGAAGTTTCTAAATGGTGTTTTAGGGAATCCCATCGACCAATCACAACTTAATCACATTTCATCACTTACAAAATGTATACAAATGTTTCTTGATATTTTCAGGTGCATACAACAATTCTGAAGATTTAGCTGTTCCTACGTCCACATCAGAAGGAGGTCTTGACCTGCTCCTCTTCTTTTCCACATGCAAATCATTGGCCTCCCACAAAAAAACTGCAATAGCAAACTACACAAACATAATTAAAATGTTCCTTGGAAAACACTAATTCTTAATATATGTGGGTCTGTGTGGGTATGTGTGAGTCTGATTCATTGATTCATGCTCAAGCATGAATCAATGATATACAGATGACAGAATATTCCAACTTTATGCTACCAGTTAATTGTTGCAGATTTACTACATAGTATTGGTGCAGCTAAGTAGGGAAGTAGTATGAACAAACTATAAAAAGATACTTTGATAGCAGCTGGAGTGAAATAACCATAATCACACACATGGGGTGGTAATGACACTCTTTGTCGCATGAAGTCCAAATGCAAAATCTCAGCCAGATAGATCTAGTATGTGACTAGACATTCTATTTCTCTCCTGTGGGTGTGTACTTCGGGGATTTAACCAAATCTTGTTCCACATATTTCCTTTTTTACCAATCAAACCATTTGTATTGATATTTTATGAGTGTGTCTAGGCACACTCATAAGAGGTTATTAGTACTCTTTTGTGATCACATGGGGGCAACATACCAAGTTTCAGCAAGATTTCTTCATTTCTATTAGAAGGACTTGTGTGGGTGAAGAATTGACAAACCATATCCCTTGCCACACCCATACATAGCCTATAATGCTCAATCAAGTACTTGGAGAATACATACTGAATTTCAGCCTGATTGGTAAAGTGGTTCAAAGGAGATAAGAATTCACGCATACATGCACAAAAATATGGAGGTCTAAATTATAAGTAGATAGATAGATATAAAAAAAAATCAATATAATCTATATATTCTTTTATTAGGTATCTATAAGTGAATATAGTATTATAAAATGTGCAAAAATAAAGTTAATTAGATGGAGTAGAATTCAAGAGTATGTGACTATAATAGGGGTTCCCTTTCCTAATATAAGTTGTGCGAATGTCATAGCAGGGCCAACAGTTGGGTAATGATGCCCATCCACATATATTTTTAAAACCACAATCTCTTCATTTAGGTTCTGCACTTGCTCCTTCAACACATCTTCTTATGCTAGCTTCACCTATATATTATGTTAAACATTAACAATTTGATTAAAAAATACTGATCAGAATAGTTTGTGGAGCTACAATATCTGGCTGCAGAATTGTTGCACATTCAACTGACAAAATGTGTTAACCTGTCTTACATCACAGAATACCATCAACACTGATAATTTGTAAGTCTCTAATGGTGTCTATTTTAAGGAATCCTATCAACCAATCACAGCTTAATCACAATTTGTCTCCAATAAATTATGAATACAAACTGTTTCTTGACTTTTTCAAACACATGGAACAATTCCAAATATTCAGCTGTTCCTACATCCAGATCAGATGGAGGTCTTGACCTGCTCCTCTTCTCTTCCAATTGCAAATAATCAGTTTCTAATGAAAAAGCTGCAACAGCCAAACTACATAGACATACTTTAAGTGTTCCTTTGATGACACTAATTCTAAATATTTTTTGGTTTGTGGGTCTAATTTTAACTGTTTAAACATTAATGAAGGACATACATATACACAGACAGACTATTCTAATTTTATAGTGCCAGTGAGTTTGTTACAGATTTACTGCAAAGGTATTGGTGCAGGAAAGAAGGGAAGGGATGTAAGTGTAACATCCTACTCTCAAAGGTATACAAATAATGCTGCAACTTCATACAATAGGAAAAACCAACAACTGAATATACATCGATAAATATCTATATATAATTATACATTAAACATGTATCCTTCTGCTATTGGTAAGAATCACTATGTCCAGTCCAAACAAGTCCTTATTAGGGAATCTGGAAGTTACACACATACAATACAAAAGTTAGATTGAGACAACACTAATTAAAATGCATATACATTGATCCATTTTGTGAAATAATCTCCTGCAATGAATTCATAGCTGTTTCCAGAGTGGCTCTCCGGTAGGGGATCCATGATGTCCACTGACACTACCTGCATTGGGTTGCCAGACTTGATGGTTTAGAGAGGAGCACAATTTCTCTGAGGAGCTTTCTTATTTGTAGCACATGTTGAACAGGTGCCACACCAGTTTGTGACATCATGCTGTATTCCAGGCCAATAAAACCTCTCCTTTATCTTTGGCACTGTCTTTTCCACACCAAGATGACCTCCCATTTTTCTGCATGAAAATACTGCAGTATTTCCTCCTGAAGGCGGTGTGGAACCATGAACTGTAGATGGGTAGAGGTCCTTGGATATCCTCATATTGTCTCCACAGCATTCCTTGCTTCACTACTAGCTTATTCCATAACTGATTGAGACATTGAGCAATAGGTCCTTGGCTCCTGACATTATCTATTCATTTCCCCCCCTTTTTTGGCATTTAGAAAGAGCTGTATTGGTCCATCACCAGATTGCTTCTGGTGCAACTCTCCTGGGGACTTGTCGATAAATTTGAGGTTGATGGTACTTCCACTGTCAATCCCCACACTGAGTCTTCATCATGACTCTCCCCACACTGCAAACTCAGTCTCCATGACATTGCCATCTGCATTCTGGTGTTTACACCCAGGATGGTGGGAAATTTTGAAGTTATATACCTGTAATCTCTCTATCCAGTGTGCTAGTTGACCTCCTGGTTGCTTGAAGTTGGAAAGCCAGGTCAAAAAACCATGATTAGTTCTAAGGATAAACTGCCTTTCTATTATGTATGGCCTAAATTGCTGAATAAATGTGACAACAGTTAGCAACTCCCATTGAGTGACACAATAATTATGTTCTGGCCTGATTAATGTCTTGCTTGAATAGGCTTTTTCCCTTTCTGTCCCATCATCTTGCTCTTGTGATAGAACAGCTCCTATTCCTGTTGCATTTACATCTGTGTCCACAATAAACACTTGGCTATGGTCAGGAAGGGCTAACATCAGTGAATTCATTAGCCTGTTAGAAGGTCCTAAAATTCTGCTTTACATATTGCAGTCCCCTCATATTTAACCATTTTTTCAGATAGCTGATGAAGGGGTCTTGCAATAGTAGAAAACCCTGTACAAATCCTAAGTAATAGTTGGCTAAACCAAGGAACTGTTATACCTCTCTCTTAGAGGTGGGTATTGGCCACTTCTCAACCTTAGCAATCTTATATGGGTCAGTTGAAATACCATCTCTAGACACTACATGACCCAAAAACTCCACCTGTAGTGAACAAAGTTGCACTTATTGAATCTGAGATCAACCCAGCCATCTTCAACTACTCAAAGATTTCTCTCAGATTAACAATGTGTTCTGAAAAAGTCTTCCCTATGACAATTACATCATCCAAATAAACCAGACAACTTTCCACTTCAAGCCTACCTGTACCATATCCACAAGTCACTGGAATGTTGCAGGGGCATTGCAGAGACCAAAGAGCATCACCTGGAATTCAAACAAACCCTCGTAAGTACAGAACGCTGTTTTTCTTGGTCCATACAGTTCATTTTTAGTTGCCAATGACCACTTTTTAAGTCAAAAATGCTAAACCATTTAGCACTTGAGAGGGAGTCCAGAGTGTTGTCCACTCTGGGGACGGTGTAAGCATATTTTTTATGATGTTATTTAATTGTCTGTAATCCACACAGAACCATGTAGATCCATCCTTCTTTTGAATTAGGACAACTAGAGAGGCCCATGGGCTATATGAGGGTTGAATCACATTTTTATCAAGCATTTCCCTCAATAACTGTGGTGCTTCTTCCTTCTTTGTGAAGACATCCTATGAGTGCACTGACAAACAAGTTTAAATCCCTCTGTGTCAATAGCATGTTTGATTTCACCAGTGTGTCCCAATATCATTAGCTGATCTAGCAAATAGATGCTGGTATTCCAGTAACAATGCAAACAGCCATTCCTTCTCTTCCATGCTTGTTTCATTCCCAGCTTTTTCTGCCATCTTCCATAGAACTTGTTGTTGTTCTACAGAAGCTGAGGATTGTTCAACAGCACCAACCATTGAGAGACCAGATCAGTGGGCAAGATTTTCATTGCAGCTATGATAGTACCCTTCCGAATGGTAATGGTTTCATCTCTGATGTTCATTATATGGAGGGGCACCTCAGCACTGTCAGGTCTAACTGCTGCATGTGCAACAAGAACTGCACTCTTGCCTTGCTTACTTCCCTCAAATACCCATGTTTTGTTTATTGCAGATAATGGTGTCTGTCCCATAACCTTCAACTCACTCTGTGGGGGAGCATGCATTAGTTTACCCACTGTAACATCAGCATGGGATAAAACCCCATCAGAAGATTTCCCATTCAATGTCATAGCAATCCTCCTATGGTTAACATGCATGATATTTCCACCTTTCCCCATCTTAATGGTAGGCTGGTGTTCCCTGATAAAATAACATCTGATCATTATATCAACAGTGAGATTACTAGCCCCAAATTCCTCAGTGGAAAATTGCTCTCCCTCTAACTCAGTATGAATCTGAGCTATTTCA
The DNA here is from genome assembly GCA_963969325.1 of Lycopodina hypogea. Lineage (NCBI taxonomy): Eukaryota > Metazoa > Porifera > Demospongiae > Poecilosclerida > Cladorhizidae > Lycopodina > Lycopodina hypogea. Next base: position 10,787,033 of record OZ017793.1, on the reverse strand, counting down.
TATAGTTCGAAGGGACTTCCCTGTACCCCAATTAGCTTCCTTCCCATTGATCTTTTCAATTGTTCATCACCAATTTTGACCTTGCCCCAAAACTCATTAGATGCCAAAGTTACAGCAGTATCAGTACCTGCTAAATACTAGTAAAGACACCATTGACACAACCTCCCAATATATAATTCACCAGCAAAGCAACCCGGTGATGCCCGCGTTAAGTCGTCAAGAGTACATAGTTCAAGCTTATTGTGTACTTTATTGTTATGTTCAAAGTATATACATAGTCCAAATTGGCTTCCTTCTCTCAACGCATTGCTTGGTGGTGCACTGGTTGGCCAAGAAGGAACAGAAGAAGCTCGAGTAGGGCCGCCTCACTTGGTTTGGCATATCTGAAAAGTCGCGACCTCTGTTTCAACCTCTAAATGACCTCTGATTTTGGATTTGACCTGATCTGATCCCCCATTTATGGTCATTTTAAGTGGGGTCTCAGGAATGAAACTTTTTGATTAAAGGCCTCCTTCTGCCCGAAACTGGCGCTTTTTGACTTTTCAGACAAATTCGGCTTTTAAAAATTTATTGATTTAAACTGGAGTAGCCACTGGGCCTAAAACCTTCCCTGCCACCCCCTTGACCTTCCCTGGAAGTTTGAGGGGGATTCATAATAGCGTTTTCACACAGCAATCTAATATAGGTACATAGGTACATAGGTACATAGGTACATAGGTACATAGGTACATGCAGACGAAGGGAAATATACTGTGAAATATCAGACATGGAAAAAGCTGGGATATTCATATCAGTGTCCTTCCAACCCATACTTCTTTATAATCCTGTAATTAGGCCATGCCGTGCAGGACGTACAGCATTAGATGTCCTCTCAGCTCCTTGGAAGTCACTCTTTGGTTTTGGGCAGTCCCTCTGCAGATGACCATTTCCTCCACAATTCCAACAGCCAGGTTGATACCTCCTCTTGTATCTGGTGACAGGTGCTTGCCTCCTCGGTGGTGGTGCCTTCCTGGATATCATTACCTCCTCAAGCTTAGCCTCAAGTCTGCCCATATTGTCCAACGTTTGGCTAACAAGGTAATCCTTTGTGCTTACAGGAGCAACAGCTAAAACAGGTGTGTGCAACCAACCATTCTGAATTTCACTCCCAACTACAGCAACCCTTCTAGCACTAGCAGTCTGCAAGTAGGACTCCATCTCCAGCATTGTGGATATTGTCTTGTCAACTGTCTCTGGTTTGGCTTGCCGACACCGAAAGCAATTTGGGGCTTATCAATATGGGGGAGGTACTGGTTTAATGTGAAATGTCCCCTGGCTTTTTTGGGCAATTCAGGATATGGCTTGTATGGGAGTTGCCCCAAATTCTCTCCAAAAGCAGCCCAACCTTCACCCCCTTTCTGGATTAGAATTTGAAGTTTGGTCATGTACAATCCCTTACAGCACTCTGACTCAAATTGCTTCCTCATTTCTCAGATTTCTTCTCCTAAGTTATTGCATGTAGTCTCGGGGAGCCTTCTGAACATGGTTATGGCCCTACCAACTAGGTGGACACTCAACCACTTCAGTTTTGTGGGGTCATCCCATTCACACACTGCAACCATGCTATCAAAAGGATCAATCCATTCTTCCCAACTATTTTCACCACTGTAGACCTCTGGAAGAACTGCTGATTTGTTCATTCTCAGTTAATAGCAGAAGCTATCCTTCCCACTATGTCAATTGTAACCTCCCACTCAAAGGTATATAAACAGTGTTGCAACTTTATGTATAAGAAAAAACCAATAACTGCACATACATCAATAAATATCTATCTATATTTATACATTAAACATGTACCCTCTTGCATTTGGTCAAAATCATAATGTCCAGTCCAAACAAGTCTTTATTAGAGAATCTGTACGTTATACACATACAATACAAAAGTCAGATTGAGATAACACTAGTTAAAATGCTATGGTCAGATGAATAATATTATAGCAACTGTTACATGAGCAAACTAAAGCTACAATGTTGATCACAGTTAATATGAAATATGTGGTTGCTGGCATTCATGCTTTTAAGCTGCTTGTTGGCCAAAATCTACTAATAATAAAAAAGAGATTGTAATGACACTCATGGTCACAAGCACTCCACATGTCACATTTAAGCCAGATTGGTCCAGCATTTGACCAGAATTTGTGTTTTTCTCCTCTGAGTAGTGTTACGTATGTACTTTGGGAGTGCTATTGAATCTCATTCAACATATTTCCCTTTTAAACAATTGAAACAATTTCCATTGATATTTTATAGGTGTTGGCTAGACATACTCACAGGAGGTTATTAATATTCTTGTGGTTGAATGAGGACTGCATACCAAGTCTCAGTATATTTTCTTTTGTTAGTGAAAAATAACTCATGGGGGTGCATCATGATAAATTAATAACCATTGCCACACTTTCAAGAATTTAACAATGCTCAACCAAGTACTCGGAGAACACAATAAATTCCAGCTCAATCTATTTTTCCTTTAATTAGCCTTTATCAGCTCAAAAAAATACCTTTAAGTGTGTCCAGGACTAAACATAACTCAGATACAGTCAATACTTTGTACATACCCAGTTACTTGGAGAGCTTATGCAAAATTTCTTTATTGTTTGTCCTTTAATTGGCTTTCGACATCCAATATACTTGTATGGGTGTGGCTATGATAAAAGCACACACATTACCTAACCCACATGTGGTTAATAATGCTCACTTGGGTACATGGACACCACATACCGAATTTTAACCTGATTGGTCCAGCAGTTCGGTAGTGAAGGCAACTTAAGTTTACACAAACACACAGAGCCCCTATTTATAAATATATAGTTGATATGCAAACAAATCCATTTTCTCTATAAATTATTTTATTGAATAACAATGTGTGCAAATATGAAACTATTTAGATAAAGCAGAATTTGAGAGTATGTGACTATGGTGGGGGCTTCCTTTAGTGTACCTATTGTGCAGAAGTCATGGCAGGGTAAAATTGATCAAAATACACTTTTATAGCTGCAACGTCTTCACTCAATCATTCCACTTGCTTAATTAACCGCACATCTTCTGCTGATACACATGATGGGAAACAAACAATTTAATAAAAATGTGCTGATGGGAATAATTTGTGAAACTACAACTGGCTGCAGAATCATTACATATTAAAAAAATTGTGTTAACTTTCTTTTCATTGCAGGACACCACCAAAACCTTCAAATTAATAATATTCTAAATGGTGTCTATTTAAAAATCTTATCAATCAATAACAGCCTCATCACCAGTAATCCTACATCAATTATGAATACCAATTGCTTATTAATTTAGCAAATCTGAGATCCATTTGATCAACATCAGTCTTGCTGCTCCTACATGGACTTACACTCCTATGTGGACTGTAAGAAATGGAAATTTCAGTTTGAACTATGAACTTCTTGCCTTCAAGGTAAACTTGAAAAACTTCCAGCTCTATGGCCTTTTCTTTTTTCCACCAAGGCAACCAATCTTTTGACACCATATGGGTTTTCATCTTTACTATTATTTAATAGGCTTAGCATTTAACTGAAAATGGACTGTTTTCTTAAATTCTAGGTTGTTACCATCAAAGACTGTGTGGAGCATTATTGAAAGACTGGAAAGCTTTTTAAGAATATGGATACATAAACCTATTTTTCATATTCTCTTAAATTGGCTGGAAAAGATGTGGTTTGTTAGAAATGCAGGGAGAAAATGTCAGAGATATCCACAGTGTCCTAAATAGGTGCTTGTTGAAATGCCTGCACCTCTAAGATTTTAACTGCATTGGTTTCACTATCCCTTTTCGAAGACATTGCTGAGGTCAATGCACTTATACAAGACAAGATTTTATTTTATTCATTGATGCTGATACTCACCATTTAAATGTTTTTAAAAATTTTAAAGAGATAATTAGTTAGTCTCCCACATTGCACTGTGAATCATAATATTATGCAAATGGGTGTAACCTTTACAAATGATCCATCATCCTTTGAAATATTGATGATATCAAGAGTAGTCAAAAGAGTATGGTTACAAAACCCTATTCTCCAGGGAAGTGATAGATACCATTAAATCTTTACCTTCTTTCTTTATCAGCACCTGATAGTAGCATCTTTATTTTGATAGAGTAGTAATGAATTTTGACAGCCTTTAACATCAATGAGGTATTCTTTATGTGGTAGGGGATAGGTATCTTATACCATGGCAGCATTCTGTTTCTGATGATCCATGCACATTCTCATTCAACCATTAATTGTTCCTCTTGGCCACTAATACAATAGTTTCCATCCAAGGATTTCTGGCAGGTTCTGCTCCGATTGGATTTAAAAATTAAGAAAAGATATAATTCTTTCAACTCAATGAGTTTCACACAATTATTTCAACTTCTGATGAGGATCATGGGTTTCTTCTATTGCATAAATTGCACACTCTTACATTTTTTTTAATGCCACATTCAGGATTCTTCAGGGTGATAAACCTTGCCAGGTTACTGAGGATCACACCTGTACAATTTCGCCAAAATCTATTCAGCCATTTGGTTGTGATGTTAATATATATATATATATAGAGTCCATCATTTTTGTATGAGCCAGCAAAAGATCTGCTTTATACTGTTATTTTGGCCCACCTTTGGTGGGCTATAGTCACAGAAATATCTGCTTTGAAGGCATATGCCATAAATTTTATAAACAAAAGTGAATGTGTGATTATGTCAAAGCGTTTTTCCAGAAGTATCATTTTTGACATTATATTAACACAGTAGAGATTATTGCAATATTGTTCTGCTCATGAATTTCTCCTAGTGACACCTATTCTTAATGTGCAAGGGTTTCTTGGTTTTTGCTCCATTCTATTTACAGGCCCAAGCACCATTTTAGACTTCATTTTATTAAAAAAAAGATGGAGTGGTCATATAGATATGCTCTTGATGTTCCCCTGGTGACACGAACTCTAAATATATGTTTGTGAGTCTACATTCAATTGTTTAAGCGTGAATTGTGGATCCACATATAGACAAATAAAATATTTGTGCTTTATGGTACAGATAGATTGATAGAGGAATGTGCCAAAAAAATTAATTTTCTCAATAAATTCTTATATTCGATTTCAATGAGTGAATATGGTATTATGATGTGCACAAAAACAAAGTTATTTAGATAAAGTAAAATTCGAGAATATGTGACTATGATGGGATTCCCTTTCCAATCTCTGTTGTGCAGATGTCATAGCAGGGTTGACAGTTGTAAGATAAAATCTATCTGCATATATTTTACACCCGCAATGTCTTCACCTAGTTGGTCCACTCGCTCCTTTAACCCCACATCTTCAGCTCCTATCTCCGCCTATGCATGATGAGAAACAAAAATAATTCAATAATATCATTATGATGGGAATAATATGTGAAGCTACAATAATTGGCTAAATAATTCTCACCTACTAAAATAAAAATGTGTTATTGGAGGAAAAAGATAACATATTATATAGTGGTGTATGTGCATGTATATGTGCATGTGTGTGCATGCATGTATGCATGCATGTGTATTGTGTGCACGTGTGTTTGTCTTTGCTCTTGTTGAATATTTGTTGATTCTATTTCTTGGAAAGTATGCTGACCAGAGAAATGTTCAACCTCATTCATTTTGTTTACATATTGTCATGGCATCATTGTCATAGGCAATCAAATATTATTGAAACCTCAGCATAGATAATTAACTAAAACAATTAAATTTAATAACACTCCATTTAAGGTTTATAAGATATGTTTAGTTGGACACCAATTTAGCTCACATTGTTATTAACAGAAGTTTGCTTACAATTTCAAATGCACATTTATTGCTAAGAATATGGAAGGTTTTTAAAGCCTGCATGTAAACACTCAGTTTTTATCCTACTTCTCACTCTTTTCTATAAAGTGTCAAATCTATCTTGTAGGATTATAAAAGAACATTAAGAAAAAATAATTAAGTAAATTAGCAAGTTTTACTATACACATAACAATGACAAAGTAAAGATGCCTGCCCTCATTCCTGGCACCCCACTCACCACCTATATCATAAATACAACAACGTATCTAAACATATGCTGATAGAGATTGTTAAAAACCAAGCAAGTTCGTCAGTTGGCCAGATGGTCGGTCCATCGGTCGGTCGGTCGGTCGGTCGGTCGGTCGGTCGGTCGGTCGGTCGGTCGGTCGGTCGGTCGGTCGGTCGGTCGGTCGGTCGGTCGGTCGGTCGGTCGGTCGGTCGGTCGGTCGGTCGGTCGGTCGGTCGGTCGGTCGGTCGGTCGGTCGGTCGGTCGGTCGGTCGGTCGGTCGGTCGGTCGGTCGGTCGGTCGGTCGGTCGGTCGGTCGGTCGGTCGGTAAGTTTGATTCGAGAATACACAATGTTTAATTACATTATGATTATCAATTCTCTTCCATGCATCTCATCTATTGCCTTTATACCATTAGCATTACACCCAATATGCATGATAGACCTAGTTAGCACTACTAAAATCCATATCCTTTTTAGTAGATAAAAGATAGTTGGAATCTGAACCGGTTTCTAATTTTCTTTACACATAGCCACTAGTCATATTAATCCCAAATCCTATAGCCCCGCAAGTCATGATCAACTTTATATTGCCTCATTTTCACTTCTACATAAATGGAAATGAGTGGTACTTAAGAAGTAAGAAATGGTACCATGGAAAATGAGTCAATAACTCGATTAATTAATATTGATTAAATATTACAGGTATATAATCATGATCACTTCATGCCACACAAAATTTGGAAATCTGCACTTTAGAATGATATCTTAATGTATTTCTATGGGATGTTCTACAAAATATGTGAATTTAGATTTGTGACTTACACTAGCTAAACCAAAAAAAGTATCAGCATGTCAGATAGCTTAAAAATCCTTATATTGGGTCTAAATACAAGAATAATCAATCCCCCGTGATTTTTATAAAATAATCTATGCTCTAATATATTAATGCTCATGTTTTATCAAATATTTGTTGATAGTGTATATATAATCATCAGAAGATTATGAAAATCTGCCAATACTCAGTGGATGATATATATAATTATATAGTTTTAATCAATCAACATGTATATTTAAACACTTGTATCATTCAGTTGGTTTGCTTTTTTAGTGCTAACTTCTCATTGTTAATGAAATCTCTATAGAGAAGGGAAAGTGGTACAAAAATTGAAGGAATAAGCATGTTGCATGAATGCCTTAATTTTTGTTTCCATGATTTATGTTACTTTGACTTGCACTACTAGTGACCTACCTCACTGTTAGCACTGTGGTATGATAATCATGTACTTCAAGTTTGTGCTGTATAGTTTTTGCCTCTCAACCACAAGGTGAAATTACTTCTTTATAAGGAGTTTGCTGTCATGTATGGTTTCAGATGTTTGTGCACATCTAACATTGGACCCAGACCAGCAGGAAAGACATTGTTAACACTTAAAAGGGTTATATCCTTTCCAGTTGATTAAAGTCTGTTCGAATCTTGACAAAATCCAAAGCAATTCAGCTGTTGCTAATTATTTTCACACATGGCTACATGTTATACCCATCATGAATCCAACAGCTTTGCAAGCTGTGGATAGCTCCTTGAGGTTGCTTTAGTTTTACTTCTTCATGAATAAAGTTTATATTGCATAAAAAGTACAAAATAATAGCATGGTGAATTAATCAATAACAGGATCAATTTATATTAATTAGATGTTGGAGCTATATACTCATACACAATGCATGCCACACAAAATATAGAAATTGGTATCGTAGAATGTCATAATTACATATTGCTATGGGGTATTTTACAAAACATATGAATTTATATATCAACTAAGTTTACTAAATGAACAGTTTCAACAAGTTCAATAGCATGGAATATGACTCTCTATGATAAATTTCAATCTGGAAGTATTAGAATGCATGTTATTCTCTTATGGACAACTAGTGACTTAACTATTGCAATCAATTCTATAGCTGAATGTTTGTCTCTGGTACAAATTTTCATATTTTTTATCTGATCTACACAGAAAACAAGGTGTGACTGTGTGGGATCCATGCTCATAGTGATGACATATCTACTTGCATAGTTTTAGGTTTCTAAGTGTTTGCGTTGTGCCAGTATAATTTTTAGCCTCACGCACCAGCATGAAGCAGTGTGTGAATAGGTTGCATAATTCTTTAATTTAAATATCATCCTAAGAGTAGGATGTACCCTAGAGACTGGAATCAATTTGTAATAGTATGTTTGTGATGAAAGGTATAGAAACAAGAATGCATAGAACATACATATGACACATTACATATGAGGAAAAAGTACACTAATTTAACTAAAATTTTTGGTTAAAAATATTCTAGTATAATGTAACTATCCTGAAAAATGGGCTTCATTTAGTAAGGTTGTTTAGCAGGAGGGTGGTATGGCAAAGTGTGAGCAAAGCCATAGCTCAATCTTTTTTAGCTACCATTTTTTAAATTTTTTGTCCCATGCACACAGATAAAGAGGTGTGACTATGTAGGATCCTCGCTTAAAGTGATGATATATGTGCTCACCAAGTTTTAGGTCTCTAAGTGTAAGTGTTTTGCCTCTATCATTATTGGCCTCATACACACACAGGAAGTGATGTGGGAATAGATTTCCCTATTCTTTTTTGTAAAGAACATCCTAAGAGTAGAATGTACCCTAAAGAGTTGGTTTTAATTTGGTATGGCATTTTTGTGATGAAAGGGATAGACACAAGAATTCATGCATACATGCAAACTATTTCTTCCAGACACACCCAGAAGAAAAGATGTGGCCAGGTGAAACTCAGTCCCCTTGTTACTTTGTTATATATTATGCTTGTATGACATGTTAAGACTACAGGTGAAAATATTTGGTCTTAGCTATCATCATTTGATTATTCATTTTTAGAATAGCTAGTTTAAAATCAACAATTTTTGGCTGAGTAGCAGCTATTTGCCAACTACCCATGCTGGTCTCCAGAGCAGCACTCTTTTATCATCTGTGTTACATTTCAGCTGCACATTCTGAGTTTGTGTTATGTTCTGGCAAGATTACTCCTTTTTATTTGATTTCATCATGCTAGAATGCAGTATTGTTGACAAGTGGTAGTCTATTGAAAAAATGAAGACATCAGCCTAGATGGAAGGGCTTTTTTGATATTGCCATAGCTACCTCAACATAATCAGAGAGTGTGTACTAACATTGTCTAGTGCAATTTCTAGTCTTTTCATCTTATTCTGTTGGTTTCAACCATGAGCCATGGCTACCAAGAAAAATGCAGGCAGTACTCTGTGGACTATCTGAAATTTGGATTCATTGAAATGATAACCAATTTTCTTTTTGCCTACTATGTGAGGAAGTGTTCTGCAATGAAGCCATCAATCATATACTTCCTAGTAGATTAAAGATAGTTGGAATCTTGAGAAAGTTAAAGATATGAAGCAGTTTCTAATTATCTTTACACATAGCCGCTAGTAATATTAATCCCGAATCCTTCATCTTGCAAGCCACAATTAATTCCTTCATATGATTTTATTTTCATTTCTTCAAGATTGAAAGTGGGTGGTATATAAGAAGTAGGTGGTATATATATATAGAAAATTAATCAATAGATTGATTAATTAATATAAATTAAATCATAAAAGATATATAATCATAATCACTTCATCCACACAAAATATAGAAATCTTTACTTTAGAATGCCATCTTAATGTATTGCTATGAGATATTCTACAAAACATGTGAATTTCAATTTTTGGCATATAGCTAAACCCCCCCCAAAAAAGAAAAAGTATCAACACGTTGGACTACTACAAAGTCCTTGTATTTGGCCTAAATACAAGAATGGTCAATCTCTCAAGATTTTTCTGAAGTAGTCTATGCTCTAATAAATGAATGCTCATGTCTAATAAAATATTTGTTCATAATATATATAGTTGGTGAAAAATTGCCAATACTTACTAAATCACATATATAACAAAACCAGCAAAGCATCAGAAAGGTTTTCAACTTGATCTGGCCTTAGGGGCAAAGGAACATCTAGTGTTGCCATTGGTGGCTCTGAAGCACCTGCAGTTGATGGTGCACTGGTTGGCCAAGAAGGAACAGAAGAAGCTTGAGTAGGGCCACCTCACTTGGTTTGGCATATCTGAAAATTCACGACCTCAGTTTCGACTTCTAAATGACCTCCGATTTTGGATTTGACCTGATCCGATCCCCCATTTAAGGTCATTTTAAGTGGGGTCTCAGGAATGAAACTTTTTGTTTGGAAGCGTCCTTCTGCCCGAAACTGGCGCCTTTTGCCTTTTCGGACAAATTCGGCTTTTAAAAATTTTTCTGATTTAAACCGGAGTAGCCACTGGCCTTAAACCTTCCCTGCCACCCGCTTGACCTTCCCTGGAAGTTTGAGGGGGATTCATAATAGCGTTTTCACACAGCAATCTAATATAGGTACATAGGTACATAGGTACATGCAGACGAAGGGAAATATACTGTAAGATAGATTTAATCAACATGTATAATTGAACACTTATATAATTAAGTTGGTTTGCTTTTTTTGGTGTTAATTTCCCATTGTTAATGAAACCTCTATATAGAAGGAGAAATGGAAAAAAAAAAGAGGAAGGAATGAGCATGATGCATGAATGCCTTACCTCTTGCTTCCATGATATATGCAATTTTCACTTGCACTATTTGGAACATACATCAATGTTAGCACTGTGGTCTGATAATCGTGCACTTTAAGATTGCTCTTGTATAGTTTCTGCCTCAACCACAAGGTAAAATTACTTCTTTATAAGGAATTTGTTGTCATGGATGGTTTCAGATGTTTGTACACATCTAACATTGGACACTTGCAAAAGCTATATCCTTTCCATTTGATTAAATTCTGTTCAATCTTGACAAAATCCAAAGAAATACAGCTATTGCTAATTATTTTCACACATAGTTACAAGTTATATATATCACAAATCCAACAGCTTTGCAAGACATGGTTAGGTCCTTCATGTTGCTTTAGTTTTACTTCTTCATGAATAGAGTGGGTATTGCATAAGAAGTACGAAATAATAACATGGTGAATTAATCGATAACTGGACCTATTTATATTAATTAGATATTGGATCTATATACTCATGAACAATACATGCCACACAAAATATAGAAATTCGTATCATGGAATGTCATAATTACATATCGCTATGAGATATCCTACAAAATATGTGAATTTATATATTCAAGCATAAAGTAGGTAAACTAAAGGAGTAGTTGCAACAAGTTGAATAGAATGGAACATAGCATGTACACATAACATCAATCTGGGTTGAGTTATGCTTAGGTCTTTCCATGCTAAATCTTAATCTGAAAGCATGAGAATGCACATTATTCTCTTATGGACAACTAGTGACTTAGTTATTGCTAGCAAATCCATAGAAATATTTTCAGTTTTAGGTAATATTTTTTTATAGTTTTTTTGTCCGATATACACAGAAAAAGAGGTGTGACTATGTGGGATCCTTGCTCAGAGTGATGATATATGTGCTTGCCAAGCTTTAGGTTTCTAAGTATAATTGTTTGGCCTGTATCATTTTTGCCCTCACACACCTGCAGGAAGTGGTGTGGAGATAGGTTGCCCAATAATTTTTTTTTTATAAATAACATCCTAAGTGTAGGATGTACCCTGAAGAGTTGGTTCAATTTGGTATGGTATTTTTGTGATAAAAGGGATATACACAAGAATGCATGCATGCATACAAACTGTTTCTTGCTGACACACCCAGAAGAAAATATATGGCCTGGTGAAACTTGATCCCCTTGTTTGTTGTATATTGATAATGTTTGAACGACAAGTTTAAGATTATAGGTGGAAACATTTTATCTCTAGAATTTTTTTTCTTTCAGAATGGCTATTTCAGAGTCAGAATTTTTTTGGCTGAGTTGCAGCTATTTGCCAACTACCCATGCTGGCCTCCAGAGTGGCATTGTTTTGTCATCTGTACAGTATTTTACCTGAGCATTCAGAGTGTAAAAAGACTGCTTTGTGTTAAGTAATGATAAAGCAACATAATTTAATTTTATCACAGTAATGCTAGAATGCAGTATTGCTGACAATTGATAATCTACTTGAAATATCAAAACTGAAGAGATAGCCTAGGTGGCAGGGCATTCCTACCATTGCCATAGCTACGTACACATGATCAGATACTAACATGTCCATTGAAATTTACAGTCCTTTTATCCTTTTCTGTTGATTTCAACTATGATCAATGGCTACCGAGAAAAAATACCGGCAGTATATGGGGTACTATCTGAAATTTAAATTTTTTGAATCCCTGAGTAATAACCAATTCTTTTGTGCCTACTTTGTGAGGAAGTGTTCTCTAATGAAGCCATTAAACCTTCCAGACTGAAAGAACATTCAACATATGAATTCGGACTAGGCCAGCAAGAGCGTAACTTACTTCCAAATTCTGAGCAGTGTTTCTTCCAAGAGAAACGCTTTCTTCAAACCAATGTCAAGGACAACTAATGATAAAAATGTCCAAGCATCTTACAAGCTATTCCACCTGATAGCAATAAAATGGCATGTGTCACATCTTTGAAAAAAAGCTGAATCTTACCCTGAATAATGTTATTGTAGTGTAGAGAGGTTTTATACAGATTCAGTCTCAATAAGGGCTCTAGTTGTGATAGGCCTTGAATATTCAAAGGTGTATACTAATATTACTTTATGAATAGGGTTATTCCTCCCATAACGCCCCTGCCCTTTCTATAAGTCCAGAACAATTATGATCATCGAGGTCTAATGGAGATCGATTACTGCAGGTGCATGCATTCTATTTACTTTTTAAATGCCCCACAAACACCCCAACCACTATATAGAACATTATTAATAATGAACTAATAGGTACCTATGGGAGGCCTGAGGCTGATTGAAGAATCACCCATAGGGCATGAATTTTTTTTAGTACAAGTAAGTGCTATTATTTTGCATTGGTCAAAAAAGAATGATTTTTTTTATCTGTTGGTCTTCACCAGACACTCTTTTCAATTCAGATTTAACAAACATCACCCTCACCATTAATCATTTGTATCCTTGCTGCACTTTTTAAATGTTATTTACTGACCATATATCATTTACACCACCCAGCGTGCACACAGGTACATTATTTGATATAGATATAGTGAAAAATTTTGTCAAGTGGTGACAAGTCTATTTGAAAAGAAAGAAAGAAGAGAATAGAAATGATATGTTCTAAGATTAAGAGTTATTAGTTTTTGTTTTTGCTCTTGTTCTGAAACCAAAAGCACAGCTTGGATGCCTTGCCCAGAATAATGATGAGGATCACTCCTGAAAGAAACAGGTTGAGCTTCTTGTCCTCTTGAATAACAAGTTGAAGATTTTTGTGGTAGATCTTCAACTTCTTGTCATGTCTTGCAGCTTTTGTAGCCAATTCTAGGATCTCAGCAGCTAGGTACTCCAAAACAGCAGCCAAATACACAAGTGCACCAGCTCCTACATGTCCAGAATAGTTTTAGTGGTATTATGAACGAGGAGGAGCTGCTGTACAAGTCTATCTAGCAGCTGTTATGGAGTATCTAGCAACCGAAATACTTGAATTGGCTGGAATGCTGCCCCACATGACGACAAGAAGTTGAGAATAGTCATTGCGCTTCATAAGGTTGTGGACTCTTCCTATGGGAACTTCCACTGAGCGGAGTGGATGTCTCTTGCTCTTGGCCGGCATTGTCTCATTTTCTACGTCATAAGGATATTCAGACATTTTAAGATTTGACAAACCAAACGATGCGTTCACACCTGAAAATACCCCCCCAATTTACCTGACTGTAGGGTCTTTCCCAACTTCTGCGCATTAATTCTGGTCCATCTTCCACTCCGTTAGCATTCCAGCCAATTGAAGTATCCCAGCTGCTACGTACTCCAGAACGTCAGCCTATACACAGGCGCACCAGCTCCAACACGACAAGGAGTTGTTAATAGTCTCAGCGCTTCATATGGTTGTGGACTCTGCTGACGGAACAGCAGACTCAACGCAAGTGGATGTGTCATGCTCTTGGCCCTGGCATTGCCCCATTTTCTACGTGCAGTCATACGATAGTCAGAAATTTTAAGATTTGATGAACCAAGAAGATGAAGATTAGCAGCGGTATTCTCTTTCCACTAATTATGCACCTTTTATAGTAGGTGGGAAGAGTTGGGCGGGATTATTGTTGGGGGATTATTTCAGGTGTGATGAATTACCGCACTCTTTTTCCTCCAACCAGATTCCTGCTGGGTGATCAATTCAGGTGTGATGAATAACAGTACTCATTTTCCTCCAACCAGATTCTGTATTTTCCTCCAATCAAATAATCAGACAATTAGATTTCACTATTTTTCTCCAACCAGAATCCACCAACCCGATTTCCCCACGTAGGGAGTTGACAAATAATAACTTTGACCTTCAGGTGTTGAGCGGTGAAACGGTTTCACCAGAAGTCAAACTTCTTCCCTTGTCACTTGCAATTTTACCGGTCCAGTTTTATCAGTTCCTGATAAATATACACTTTGAACTGCCTGAATTTTTCAGAATAATGATTTTTGATTTGCCACTACCTACATAACCAGTAAATTTACTGATTCTGTGGTAAATCTTGGTGTACCATTCTGATCAAAGATTCATTCTACCAACTTGTTTCTTTTAGTCCCATCATTAAGTTGTTCTGTTGAAAATTTGGAAATTATTGGACTTCTGAAATAAAATAGCCAACACACACACTCTCTCAGACTCTCATCATAGGTATTCTTGTACATGGATTGGGCTTATTGAGAATAGCTTCACATTATGTTTTTATTTATCTTATTACCAAACAGATAATTCATGAAAATTCTTAAAACACCATTTCTAGCATTTATATCCTAGGTGGTTTGTGCTTTTAAACTTCCTATAATATCTCCTTTTTTTCCTTTTTTTTTTTGGATAATGTAACATTTGGATACTGTGTTTCATTTGCCTTGGATACTATTGACTCAGTTCAATGCTTTGTTTTGTAAAAAAATGGAATATTTTTCTTTCTTTCTCTAGGTATCTGCATCCTAAATGGGTAAGATAATCTGTATATTTTGTGGAGTTCCCCTTCTAAGATTTAGCTTGTCAGTCTATAATGGGAAATCTTTATTCCAATATGTATAATCAATTGCTTAAATGTGTTTATTACTTAAAAAATTGCAAGAAACTCATTCATGAACAGAACCATAGCTGAAGCATTAAGTGACTGGGCAGGCTCTCTACCAATTTAATCATTTGAGATCACTCCACCTCCTAGTATATTGATGATGTTTTGACAAAATCGAGTATAACATAAGGCAGACATTTAACAAAAGTTATCCATTTTCTATCCATGTATTAGGGTATCTATGCTCTCAATTTATGTATGTGTGTTGTGTGTGAGTGTGCGACAGTGACCGATAACATCAGTATTTGAGCTTATAATATTTTGTTAACATAACTATATTTAATGTTTGAAATCTGATAGATGCTGCGGATGAAGTCATCCTCAACTAAAACCACGCAATTATAATGAATGTTGCAATGAAGTAACTCAAAATGCATTTACTCATGTTCTCTTGTAGGGTGCAGTTATGTTTGCAAATTTGCTCCAACAGAGATATTGTTCTCTAATTTTTCGAATGATTCACTTGTAGAATAATCACAACTGAATAGCAGTGTTAGCCTATGAAGTATTGTCTGGAATAACTATACTAGATATCCAGCGAACCATTGCACCTTAGCTTGCAATAAGTAAATCAATGGTTGTCCTACAGACAGCAGCTTACAATGATGTGCCTTCAGGTTGAGATTTGGCCTGGGTAAACCTTGGCATTGCTAAACTAAGATGAAAAATATAAATGCATGCCATGTTACTTTTTCTTTTAGAGTAAAAGGTTTTAGTTAAGCTGACCAAGATATTGTTCTTGAAATTATTTTTCCTCACAGAGATATTCTTGGTAGATTTTACCCAATTCATAGTAATAACATGTATTATTAAAATTTTGTATGACCATTTACACTATATTTCATTAATAATAGTTTTGATTATGATATTGTTGTATTTGTTAGTTTTTTCTTCCCTACTCCATAGGTGTACCGTAGATCTGACCTTCAAATACATTTGAGCATTGCAGTTATCAGTGATCTTATTGCAATAACTTTAACAAAGCTGTTGCTACTCTCTAGAGAGCTACTTTGTACTCTTACTTTCTGTTTGACTTATAACTATGATCAGTCAGCACTACATGACAATATATGTACATAAAGGAAAAGAACATATTTAGTGATAACAATATTAATCTAGCAGCTAGGAGTCACACTACATCCCCTTTTTTAAGCTGCAACCTCTACAGAGGTTTCACTACAGTCCCTGGACGTGATCTTGTCATAATTACATTGGAAGATCTCTCTTGTGGTGTCTGCTGTAAGATTGACGACCCTTCCTTGCCCGAATCATATACTAACATAACTCTCAGTTGGCTCCAATTCCTTCTGATTTCACCTGTTAGAGTTCATGTGATATATGACCTCGTGGTCTCAGGAGATGATGCAATTCTTCTGGGTATTGCATCTGTATCTGTTGTAACTCAAACATTCATGTTTTCATCCTAATCTGGGAGTTCTCTAACTCCATGATGTATATCAAAATCTCTCTTTTGCATTACTTTGTACATCTTATCCAATCTCCTAAATTTACTCAGATATGGCAATTTAGGAATTAGTTCTTGGTTGTTTTATGGGATCTTCTCCAATCAACAGTTCTTCAGGACTGAAGTTACACCATGATAAAGGAATAGAATGATAACTCAACAAGGTCAAGTACGGACATTGGGATAGTTTTAATAAGCGTTTGACTGTTTGAACCATTCTTTCTGCCCAACTATTACTCTGTGGATATAATGGATTGCTAGTGATATGGGTGAATCCATACAAACTTGCAAACTAGGAAAAGTCCAGAGAAGGGTATTGTGATCCATTATCAATCCTGATTAGATCAAGAATACCATATCGAGAGAAGATTGACTTGAATAAAGCAATGATATCAATTAAATTTGTTGATTTAAGTTGTATAACTTCTGGATGATGTGAAAATAATCATAACCAACACGTAGTGCTTCTTCTTGAGGTCAAACAAGTCATCCAATCACCTTCCAAGGAAAGTCAGGAAAAGGTGTAGACATCAGTAGCTCCTTCTTTGGAGTTGTTGATTTGCACACACATGGCAATTTTATACCATCTCTTTCACTTGCTTGTTTATGCTTGATGACCAACCTGTCGACCTGGACATGAGAAGTTTCATCTTTGCTGATAATCTTGCCGCCACATCACAATCGAAGAACTTCACCACTGTCGGAAATACCCTCACAGATGTGATGACTAGTCTCACCATGTATTACACGCAAAACTAAGTGCATCCAAACCTAGCAAAAACTCATGTTACTGCCTTCCATCTATGGAACAGAGATGCTGCTAAAAACCTCGATGTTACATGGGGCAGTCACCACTTGCACACTGCGACAATCTGGCATACCTTGGTGTTACCCTTGATTGCATGTTGATGACAAGGTACACATCACAAAGACAAAGGGCAAAGTGAGTTCCAGAAATGTCATCATCTGGAAACTCCCTCGCTCCAAATGGAATGCAGATCCATTTACCATACGCACTGCTGCACTTGTGTTTTCCTACTCGGCTGTTGAGTATACATGTCCTGTCTGGGAGCTCTCAAAACATGCAAGGAAACTAGACAGCACCTTCAACGAATGCTGCTGGATTATCACAGACTGTTTGAAACCAACAAGGACAGATAATCTCCACATCCTCACTGGTATTGACTCACCTGGCATAAGTAGAGCTGTTTCTAGTCAGTCTGAACAAGTTAGGCAACTAAACAACTCACACCATCCCATATTCCAACACGCTCCTGAAATGTCATGCCTGCATTCCGAAAAACACCATACCAGACATGAAAATCACCACAGTGGAGAGACTTCCAGATGGCGCTCACCTCGAGTGGACCATTTGGAAAAGTCTTAACTGCCTAAGGAGCCAAGTCAGTTTCTGCAAGACCAACATGGTGAAATGGAATTACACCACTGGGCCTGATTCCTGTGACTGCAGTGAGCAGCAAACAACGAAACATCATCTCATTTGCCCACACCTTCCATCACCAGTCAGAGCAGACGACCTGGCACAGGTCAAGTACACAGCACTCCAGTGCGCAATGCACTAGAAGAAATCCATCTAGGAAGGATGGAAATGATGAAGACCAAAGAGAAGATGTCACTCTCATCCTGAAACACTTAATTCACTGATGAGCTTGATAGATTTTTTCAATAATATCTTTACATGGAGGAGTAGGAATAAAAATGCGGTTGTTGAATAAGAGTGGATTGTTATAGACCATTAGTGAGGATCTGAAGTTCCAATAAGGAATTATCTTGTGTTGGAGAAGTTGCTTCCTTGGCCATCATAACTTGATGTACTCCATTACTTTGGAGAAGGAAGGATCTACTGCCTGCTTCTGACAGTAACCATCCAAGGATTTCTGCCAGGCATGCAGGATTGCCTGCTTTGTGGTTTCTGCAATTAAACTTTCAACTTCTTCTTCAAGTTCAATACTATCCACTAGTTCTGAGACAGGAGCATGTGAGAGAGTATCTGCTGCATACAGTAGCTTTCCAGTAACAAATTGAATCCGATAGTGATACCTATCAAATCTGAGATGAAACCTTAACACACGTGGAGGCGGTCCATCAAATATTCTATAACTGAACAAAGGGGCAAGCGGTTTGTGGTCCATTTCGATTTCAACCTTGCTTCCTAGGATATAGTCATGGAACCTTTCACATGCCCAGAAGACTGCAAGTGCCTCTTTTTCCATTTTTTCATATATTCTCTCAGTGTAAGTCAGTGACCACGAAGCTTATATAACAGGTCTCCACTCATGTGCTGGCATACTCTGTTGCAAAAGCACTGCTCCTATGGGTCAAGTAATTTCTTCTTTGACATTGGAGAATGCTCGCTCTTGCTCTTGACCCTATATCCACAAATATTTTGGACTTAGTAACTTTTAAAATGGTTGATTCGGGTCGGCCAGACATGAAGAAAACTTACCTAACTGATTGAACATACCAAGAAATTTCGTAAGGTCAGTTACTGACTGTGGTGTGTCCATATGGAATACTACTTCAGTCCTGTTTGAGTCAGCCCTAATGCCATTCTTGTCAAGGAGATGTCAGATGAATTTCACTGATGCCTTGCTAAATTTACATTTGGCTAGATTAAGATTAACACCTGCAGCCTCTAGCTGTTTCAGAGCTGCTATAAAGTTGAGATCATGTTGTTCCTGTGTTGCTACCAATACCAAAACATCTTCCATGTGACACAAGATTCCAGAAAGGCCTTCCAGGATTCGATTCATCCTTTTATGAAATAACTCAGGTGCACTGGATATTTCAAATGGTAGTTTATTAAAATAGTAGCATCCTGCTAGTGACAGAAATTTAGTCAGCAATCTCGACTCTTGGACAATGGTATCTGCCAAAATCCACTGTTTGTATCAAGCTTTGAGAAGACAGTTGCTCCTGCTAGTTTGGCAAGTGTTTCATCAACTTTAGAAATTGGGTGGACTTCAGCAAGAAATTGACATTTAGAGCTTTTAAGTCCACACTAAATCTCACTTTTCCTGATTTTCTTGGAACCACCATCATTCCAGCACACCATTCTGTAGGTTCATTCACTTTGGTAATAATCTCCAGTCTTTCCATTTGATTTAGTTTAACTTGAACTTTGCTGTGGAGGGGAACTGCAACAGTTCTTGGAATATACAAGGAGTATGGATCTGGTCCTTGCTCGAGTTGAATATGATATTCCTCTCCAAGATCTCCTACTCCATGGAAAACTTTAGGGAACTTTTTTTTATGGCGATTTCCTGAGGTTCAACTCCATTGACATGCTTTACAATATTGAGAGAGGTAAGAGCTAGAAGAACAAGTAAATTGAGTTTTTAAATTTTTAGGACAAATATTACTTGCATTGATGTATTCTGTCTGTCTGTAATAGATTTGCTCATTGATTTGTCTTAGTCAAACTGTTGTTGAGCAGGAATATATACCCCTCTGGTATTTTTCTTCAGGTGACTTCCTTTGAAACTATGATACACTTGATTGGAAATTGCAGTCAGTTCTGTACCAGTATCCACTTTGAAGGGAACTTGCCATTGCTTAACAGTAGCATTTACTGATCATGAGGATGACATTTTAGTAGAAACTGTCCTAAGGAGAGAACTGTCTAAGCTTAGCTTTTGTGCAGATGCCCCTTTCCTCTTAGTGAAACATTGTTTGCTGAAATGCCCTTTTTCCCTACACTTATGGCCAATAGCAGATAGGGCTGGGCATTTATCATGAGTATTGGAACCTCCACCACATCTATAAAATTGTGGCTTCACCTTCATTTGATATGTGGTTTGGCTAGGGTGACCACTAGTCCCATCTTTCTTTGGCCAAATGTTCCTAATCTTAATCTCTCACAAGGTTGTTGCATAGTTTTTTTGTTTCTTCTCTCTACTGCCAACTTTGGTCTATGACAGCTTTATTCTGCCTAACTCTTAACAGTTTCCAAGGTCAGTTCAGGATCCAGCTGCAGTTTCTCAGACATTGCACCTCCCAACAAGAACTAACAACAAGACAACAACAGAAAATAAAAAGAATCAGTAACAAAATATTACACAATGTCAGATAGTTAATTAGACATGGGTTCTAAACATTTTCAAGTTAGTAAGGGGTCCCATAATGGGCTTAATAGGACATGGCATCCAGTTTAAATTTCATCACATAAAACTAGAACTTTATCTTCCAATTCCCCATTTCAACATGTCTGCTGCATACCTTCCAACCCCAGATCTTAGTGTGTTGAATTGCCCCCATGCAGTTTGAACATAATTTTACCACCATCATGGTTGGTTTATCAGTAAAGTTTTCCTACAACTATGGTTTGTTTACTTGTAGTATCTACAAACCCTTATGAAGAAGTTACTAGTACTATATACCAATCATTACTCTGGTGACAGCTGCTTTATGTCCTCCTCTTTCACCCTGGCTAGTGTTTATGCTGGAGAATTTTACAGTAATAAAAATAGCAACATTTGACCAAATCAGCAACAACCAACCTGGAGTGGTTCAAATATTTGTTAACACAAGCTACCCAGATAGGCAGGAAAGACCTCATTAACACTTATAAAAGCAATACCCTTTCCATTTGATTAAAATCTGTTCAAATCTTGACAAAATCAAAAAAAAAATAATTGAACTGTTGCTAATTATCCCTGCACATAGCTACAAGTTATATACATGATGCATCCAACAGCTTTAAAAGCCTTAGTTAGTTCCTTCATGTTGCTTTAGTTTTACTTCTTCATGAATAGAGTAGGTGTTGCATAAAAAGTACAGTAATAGCATGGTGTATTAATTAATAATTGGATTAATTTATATTAATTAAATATTGGAGCTATATACTCATATACAAAGTATGCCTGCACCAAAAATATAGAAATAGGGGGAGTTGAACGTAATAATTATGTATGGCTTTGGGATATTCTAGAAAACATGTGAATATATATATATATTCTAACATCAACTAGATAAACTTTAGGAACAGTTGGTATAACTTGAATAGCACTGAACATGACATGTACATATAACCTCCATTTGAGTTTGGCAATGCTTAGGTCTCCCTATGCTAAATCTCAGCCTGAGAGCATTAGAATATATATTGCTCTCTTTTGGACAACCAGTGACTTAATTATTACAATGAGAGCAACCATAATCAAGCTTTTCTGATTTATTTTCCATTTTGGGTAAAAATAGGGCAGGGGGGAGGGGGGGGGGGGGAAGGGAGGGAACACTTGCTGAATGGCCTCCTCCTCCCATGCACCACTGGTGGAGTACTTTTTGGGAACTAGATAAGAAGATATAGCAAATATTGAACTAGCATTTACATTTAATCCAGAACTTGATTCACTTAAAAAGCAACAGACATTTGCAATATTCCTTTTTCTATTACTGCATCACATCTATACTTATTAGGATAAAATTTGTCATAAACACTTGGGGTAGATGTGGTACATTTGTAAAGAATGAAATTTGGAGAATATCACATGGCAGTTGAAAAAATACTCTTAATAAGACTTTACTTTTTCTACTTTTTCTCCATTCCCCCCCTCCCCTTTCCTCTGCCCCACTTTCACTTCTAGCCAGAGAGCTTCACCCAAAAATGAGGGGCGAATCGAAATTTCTGTCCATCATTTCATTTTATTTTTCTTCTTCCTTATGAGCAAGGCTACATATTACTAGGTAACATCAAATCTGTGACTTGTGTTAGTACCATGATTGGCAAGAGTTTCAACTAGTTTACATCCATGATCTATCAGTCTCTTTCGTTGGTGTAATCACTTATGATAGGAGGATGTGCCTGGATGTAGCTGTGAAGAAAGGAGCAGAGTGCAACACTGACCACCAGTTTGTGTGTATGAAGATCAGGCTTGCAGGTGGGTATCACAGAAGGAAGATGGCGGGCGGTGATGGAATAAGGTATGATGTGTCCAAGTTTGGTGAGTGATGGCAGAGCTGAGGATGATAGAAACCAAGCTTTGAGACTGGAGTTTCAGAAACAGGTAGTGGAGAGAGCAGGAACTGCATGGCCTGTGGAAGGTGGAGTGGATGAGAAGTGGTCAGCAGTAGGTGTAGCCCTTATTGAGTCAGCTGATAAGCTGGTGGGCAAGGTAAAAGGTCGCCAACCTGATTGGTTCAGGGAGTCAATGGGCACACTGAAGCCTCTCCTACAGAGTGGGAATTATGCATATACCAAATGGTTGGCCTCTAGGAAGGGAGATGATCCAACAAGGTTCAAGCAAGCTCAGATTATAGCATGGAGGGTAATCAGAGCTGTAAAGAAAAGTTGGTTCCAGGAGAAAGCGGAAGAGGCAGAGATGGAATGTTTTGGAGGAAAGAAAGTTTAGAAAGTTTAGAAATGCATCAGGGACATGCCAAGGACTGTTACCATCAAGGGCTGTGGTGATTGAGGGCCAGAACGGTGAGCCTTGTAGCAGCTATACTTCATAACACCAATGCTGGAGGAGACCCTTGACCACTGTTCTGAATATTTGGAGCCAGTGGGAAGCTACTGCTATGGAGAAGGTAAGGCAGAGGGAAATGGATGAAGACCTTGACAGTGTACCCACAGCAAGGGGGGTGACTTGGGCACTAGGAAAACTGAAGAATGGAAAGGCACCAGGTAGTTCAAATGCTCTCCCAGAAATGTTGAAGGTGGCAATGAAAAATGGAAAGTTTGGACAGATGGTCTTGGACTTGGTGAAGGCAGTCTGGAAAGATAAGCATGTGCCTCAGGAGTGGGCAGATGCATCCTTATTCCTATCCCCAAGAAAGGAAATTTGCGTTACTGTGGCAACTGGTGGGGCATAGCACTGTTGGGTGTGATGGGCAAGGTGCTGGTGAGAGTGATTCAGGAGTAGCTCCAGAGGTTAGCTGAGAGGGTGCTACCTGAGTCTCAGTGTGGGTTCAGGAGAGGGAATGGATGCCTGACATAATCTTCACTGTCCGACAGCTCACTGTGAAGGCTATAGAGCACAGAGCAAGGCAGTATCTCATCTTTGTATATCTGAAGAAACCTATTATTTGGTTCCATGTGAAGCTCTATGGGTAGCACTAAGCAAGCTTGGTGTCCCACAACTGCTTATCGACACCATCAGCTCCTTCCATGAGAATATGAAGGCAGGGATACATGTAGAAGGTGAACTTTTGGAGGATATAGAAGTGGAGAATGGTCTTTGACAGGGCTGCACCATGCACCCATGTTGTTTAATCTTTATGCATGTGTGGTTGCTGAAAGTTGGTTGTGCAGGATGCATGATGTGGAGGGAGTGGGGACATACTTGCTATATAAGCCTGACCAGCGACTCTTCAGATGATACAGCGAGAATGCCTGTGAAGATGTAAAAGTGTGAGTTTGCTGATGACATTTCTCTTATCACCAAGAGGCAAGAATGTGAAGCTTGTGTGCTCTTAGCGCTGCTGTATGGAGGTGAGTGTTGGATTCTACTCAGGAAGCATCTGAAACACCTGAATGCATTCCACCACTGCTGCATTCACACAGTACTGGGAATCACCAACATGAGGCAGTGGGAAGAGGGAATCACCTCAAGGAGATCAGAAAGCAGTGGGGGGACCAGGAGATCATCACTATCATGCTCATAATGAAGCACTGTCTTGAGTGGCTGTGGCCCTTAGCTAGGATACTGGACCACCGCATTCTCAAAAAGACATTATTTAGCTGGCTTCCCCAACCACACCCACATGGAGGACCAAGGAGGAGGTGGAGAGATCTTGTGAAGAGAGATATGAAGACTGCACAGGTCGATGTAAGCAGCTGGTTTGAAGTTGCTCTCCATACAGGGAAGTGGCACACAGCATACAGTGATGGCCTGAATAACTATCAACAATCTCAATTACATCAAAGGGCGAGCATGCCTAGGGATGCAAGTATGATGTGTGTGGCAGATGTTTCAGGAAGGAATGTGACAAGGTGAGGCACAAATGTACCGCAGAACGAAGCAAGCCAATATGTAAACAGAAGGGACCAGTGATGTGTACAGTCTGTGAACAATGGTTCAGAAGCAGAGGAGGCATTGCAGTGCATAGGTGTGGCAGACAGCATCAGGAAAATGACAGACTGGATGACAATACTCACACAACTAGTTCCAGCATAGCAGAAACAGCACCCATATCAACCAGATAATGAAAGAGGGACCTGTGACCACAGCTATTCCGATGATTCCTTTCCTTATCTCCCTCATATGGAGGGACACATGACCAAATTTGACAGTGTTATGACAGGACAGGATAGGTGTGTTGGATGTGACAGTTTCTTCACTGTTACTCATCTGTTTATCAACCATAGGAGGGGTTACCGTCCACACTGTTTCCTCCCACTTCCAGGTTGTATATATATTTTTTATCATTAATAGTTGCATGGCTAGAGGTGAAATGAGAGGTTAAAATTTGTCTTGTGCGGAGTCCAGTGTAACTTTACCTAATTTCTGGACAGCCATGAGTGGGTGCAGTTATACATCCAAAATTGGAATATTTTTCATTCATTCCCTTTTTCTATTTACTTATTATTTTATTTTTTCTAAATATTATTACTTGTTTATAGTTTATTTATTGGTGGTTGTAATTTAACATTTTTCTGGACAACATTCTATGAATTAGTGGAGGAAAACATTTTTAAATGAGAATTGTTTTCCATTTTTTAAATAGAATTCTTTTTTCTGTCTTCACTTTTTGAGTATATTCTGCCTACTTTATAATTTTTCATTAATTTACACATGCTCACAGCACAGTATTGTACTCACTGCAGCTATTCTCTGTCCCAGCTTTTCTTTGATGAATTGTTTTACTTCGGTTTGGATGGGTATGGAGAGAGAGAGAGAGAAGACGCTGTAGCAGCTGCAATCCTGAAGCTAAGAATTTTAAATGTTTCTCCTTGTTGTTTGTTCTGATCTTGTTCCTAACTCTGGGATAATGACTCTGAGATTATATTGTACTTAATTTCCCAAATATTTGAAAAGAATGAATAGAAGTAGGAAGCTGTTGGTAGACTATTAGTGTAAGCCTCAATGTATAAAAAGTCTTTAATTCTCAGCTGCATAGAGGGGTGGATTTCAGTTTCTTCAATTATAATTTTTTTGGTTGCATTTTCCCCAGCCATTATAGAAAGGGGGAGTGTAAGGGACACATTGTTCACCTTTTAACTCTTTGTAGAACCCAATTTGCCTAAAGAAAAGGCTTTATTTTCACTCTAACTTCTTCAGTGGGATGTTTCAAAGATATTTAAAGACCTTCCCCGCTGGGATAGGATGACATAAGGAGCAGAGTGAAGTTGAAGCTATCATTTTCCAACCTGCCCTTCAAAAGTTTTCTCTGACAGGTAGGAAGGCAGGTTGGAAGGCAACTGACAGGCACCCAAGGAGTTTGTGAAAATAATATATAAGACCAGAGACCCATGTGCAGATTCACTTGCAATGATCAAGGCAGAGTTGTCCAACTAACATATCCTTAACAAAGTTTTAAAAAAAGGGGCATTAGAAGAATTTTAAGTGAATTTTTCTACTTTGTAGTGATTTCATTTATTGGACTAATGATTTCCACAATTGTGCTTTCTCAGCAATTTAGAATGTTAGTTTCAATTTAATAAATAGGTATTTCTTTTATGTGCCATTTAGTAGCATCAACCAGAAGTAGGGAACGCTAGAACCCCTGTTGAGTTATGACACTTTCTTGTATCAGTGGAGTAAGAAGGTAAAAACTATGGGGGGGGGGGGGGGGGAATAATGAAAAGAATCAAGTAAAAGCATCAAGTAAAAGCTAAGAGATATATACCCTAAAGATTGCTTGTTTTTATGCCTCGAGATCTATCATCATCAGTACTGTGACAATTCATACTTTAAAAAAAGAGAAGAGATGCATCAAAGTTAGGAAAATACTGATATGTATTGTCTAGAATAAGCAATTCATCTTTCATTTGTTTGAATGAATTATGATGCAATGTCTTTTAGATTAAAACCATCGGTTTTGCCTATATATTGCAATGGTTTAAGCATTGCTGTGTCATTGACATCGTCAAATACTATTCACTAGTTTCTAAGCAGAAATGTTTCATTCTGCAGGTGCAGTAGTTATTTTCAAATATAATTTGATGAGCTTATGAACTTCAGTAATCAAATTTTCTTTAAGGTAGGCTGGTTCAAGATACTGCAAATTTTTTTGTGTGTGCCTTCCTTGATAGGGATTCCATCCAGAGGCATCGATTTTATAGCATCTGGTAGAAGTTAAAGGTGATGTTTTAACTTCTGCATGTCAGTCTTTCATACACGTAAATAATCTTTTTAGGTAGAGTAACTGGCCTACCATTTGCACTATCAAGAAGTAGAGTCTCCAATATTCTGTGAGAAAATTAATTATTTTGTTTAAAATATTTTTAAAAAATTTATTTATTTATTAAAACCCAATATATATATATATATATATATATTCTTATTTTGTAAAACTAATGAACAGAACCAACAAAGGAATGCCCATCTCCACCATTAATTGAATATGGCTTGATTTTACCTGACCATTTATGCTTGACCCTGCTACTGTTCCAGTGAAGTTAGCTTTGTCAGGGCTTAGTATTGATAACAAAGGTTTTCAGTTGTGAAATTCTGACCTAATTTTATATTCTTTGGGTAGAATTTTACATCTGCCTAGGAACATCACATGATACACTGGACAGGGACAAAATAGTAGCATGCTAAAAACTCTGGCATAAGTGTGACATAGCATATAAACATTACATGTAGGTAGAGCAGTTAAGTCAGAGGCACCTACAATTGGGTAGATGATAGTCAATTTCAGTGGAAACCCTGACTCTGGCGTTGAGCAGCCAGCATCTTCACATTTGGCAGCGTCTTCACATTTGGCTGTAATTTGAGGATACCTACAGCCTCAAATCTCCTTGTGTTTCCACATTCATTCTGTTCTTCTGCTTAGTCTTTAAAGAGAGTACAGCACTGAATCACCTTCACACCAGGTAGGATGAAGGAAAGGCAAACAATAGCTTCACCTGCTCCCAAATGTTGGGATACTGTAGGCTGTTGCTGACTATAGCCAGAGAAGATCTCAATTCCCATCATTCTGAACTGTGCTTTTATCTGTCTGAAGTTCAATGAGACTCTCCTGTAAGCGTGACTTAATAGATGCAGAGCTGCCATCTACTGTGAAGGCATATACTATCCACTCTGAGATGACCAGTTTGCTCAGGTCCTGGAACCGCCCACCATGTCATTTCTGCACAGGTTTGGACATATGGAAATTGGCATTGCTCCATCCAGCCAACATTGGACTTGAGCTGGACTAGCTGCAGATTGAGGATGTTTAGCCTTTTCAAGATATCGACCAAATAAGATGTGCTACTGTCTGGAGAAACAACAACATATCGAAACGCTTACAGATAATTAGCAAGGAAACATGTGACGTCATAAGGGAGATTGCTCGTAAATTATAAAAGGACAGAAACATTGTATTTTTACTCGGTGGAGTGATTGTGTATTTTTATTCAGTTGAAGTGTTTGAGTGACCAATATAGCTATTGGTCAATACTGTTATTATCCGTATATCTATATATCTGTACTGGTTCTAAAGTTATTGAATTATATATTACATCTCAGTTGTTGAGGAAAGCCAGTTTGCTCGAGTGAGAAACTGAGTTTGGTCTGGGTGGAAAGAAATCCAGGCGTGGGGTGAAATTGTGCTTAGTAATTACTTCTTCCTGGAAGGGGGCAAATTCTATTACAGTTACACTTGGTCAACTTCAGGGCATCTGCTAGATTAGTGTCCATATCCTCCAAATACTCAGTATGGAAGAGTAGTTGCTGTAAGCATTCAGCATTCTCTTGGCACAGTTGGCAAAAGTGGAAATCTTTGAGTGGGCTAGGGCTAATGTGGAAATCTTTGAGTGGATTCCATTTGATTTAGTTCACATGAAGCTGGGTACTCAAAATTTTTGCAATGAGATGTTGGCAGTGGACAACATAATCAGTGGTAAAAAATTTCTGGCAGATATACAGACAGACAG
The DNA here is from genome assembly GCA_963969325.1 of Lycopodina hypogea. Taxonomy (NCBI): domain Eukaryota; kingdom Metazoa; phylum Porifera; class Demospongiae; order Poecilosclerida; family Cladorhizidae; genus Lycopodina; species Lycopodina hypogea. The sequence goes on along the minus strand of OZ017793.1, from coordinate 10,758,243 downwards.
AGACAGACAGACAGAGACAGACAGACACACACAGATACAGATACAATATTTGCACTTTATAGTATAGATAGATTGATTGATATGAAAACAAATTTATTTTCTCCATAAAATCTATTATTGGATATCAATAAATGAATAGAGTAATATTATTTGTGCAAAAAATGAAGTTAATTAGATAAAAAAGAATTCAAGAGTATGTGACTACAGTCGGGTTTCCATTTCCAATCCCTGTTGAGCAGATGTCACAGCAGGGGCAAACAGTTGGATGATAATTTTCATCCACATACACTTATACAGCTGCAGTCTCTTCATTCAGTTTGTCCACTCACTCCTTCAACCCACATCTTCTGCTGCCATCTCCGCCTATACATGATGGGAAACATAAACAGTTTAATAAAAACACGCTGATGGGAATAATTTGTGAAGCTACAATAACAGGCTGCAGAATTGTTGCACATTCAAATAACAAAATGTGTTAACTTGTCTTCATTGCAGGACACAATCAAAATTTATAATTAGCAAGTTTCAAAATGGTGTTGTTGTTTTTAAAGGAATCCTATCAATCAATCACATCCTAATCATAATGCATCACACATTAATTCTGAATACCAATTGCTTCTTGACTTTCGTAAATCCAAGATACATTTAATCAACATCAGTCCGGCTGTAGTTATGTGGACTTACACTCCTTGGAAGTTGTTTAGGCATGGTCAAATGAGACAAAATGCTACTGGCCAAATTCCCCACTCTTTTATCTTAGGAATCTGTATGCAGAGAATTTGCCGATACCAGTGCTTCAGGATTACATAAATGAGTATAGAGGCATATTTTAATTATTTATATGGTGAGACCATACTATGAAGCAATATAATAGAAAGTATTGTCAAGTTAGCGACTCCTCACCTGGTTCTTCTTTTGAGCTGCTAGTAGTCCTCTTGGTATCCATTAGCTACCACTGTAGGAGGAATAGATCAACTTTTCAGCCAAGGTGATTTTCTGAGCTTACACTTCCTCAACTGAACACAAATGATTGACTTCCCAAATCATTTCCAGAAAGCTGACAACAGTGGATTAGATCTACCTATTAAGGTGATATAAAGGAGTGAATATGAGAACATGTAGATCTTCCTATTACTGAGTTTTAAAGGAGTGGGTCTGGCACACATTCCAAAGATCTACTTATTACCAGGTTAAAGTTCACCAACAAGCCATAATTAATATTTGAAGTCTACATAATGTACAAATTTTTTCTTACAGTCACCTATTTCATGAAAGTCCACCTATTTTTCCTACATCATTCTTATTCTCACAAGCACCAATTTTCACCAAAATTATGCTAGTGGTACCATTCCTTAAACACTATCCACAACTTGTGATTGTTATTAACAGCACCAGATACAGTCAGCGTTTTCTCTTCCACATGCCCCCTCCTCATACTCTAGATAATCCATCTGCCAGATCCTGCTTAATGTTTTTGCAGTGCTCCTTGGTTATCTTTCATATGTGAGAGGTGGAACCCAAGTACCAGCAGCTCATAACTTTTGGGGGTATGTACAGGTTCACAGATCATATAGCTCGCATAATATTGCGCAGACCTACATCTAAGAGTTGCTTAGTACCAACCTGGATCTTCAGGGTTGCTGGGATCAATT
>OZ017793.1:10723332-10756391 GCA_963969325.1 Lycopodina hypogea | reverse complement strand
GAAACCACCAAGTATTCCCCACGTGGATGGCTGCTAAATGTAGCTAAGTTAGCAGATGTCTCAGACATGGCTTCCTAACCCCCCTGGGTGTAGTGAGGAGAGCGACCACCTCCCATTTCCAACTTTTTACCCTCCTGGAAGTCAGATAATCCCTAGTCAACCTCAATCCTTACCTCCTCCAACCTTGGAGTTCGGTTATTTCTCTGGACCTCTTCAGTCCCCCCATCTCTTTTCAACCCCTCAACCATCTTCGCATCGCTATCCAACACCTCAACCATCCTCCCATCACTTCTCAACTCCTCCCCTAACAGCTCATCAAGGCAAAGGTAACTGGTCTAGTAGAGGAAGGGCTAGCAAGAACTACAGAAGGAGAGGAGGGAAGAACCACAGCAACAACAGAGATGGCCTCACCCTCTATGAGTGCAGAGTTTGCAGTGGGGAGTACAAGACTGAAATGGACTACAAAGCACACATAGCTGCCCACCAGAAGGTGAGTCTGTAGAGTGTACTGAGTGAGAAGATGAGAGCTCAAAGCAAGGAAAATATAAATGAGAGAATTTTTTAAAGTTGAATCTCCCTCCCCATTGTAATTATAGTTTTTATTGAGTGTATTAATAATTGTGTATTGATGCACTCGCAGTGTGATTCATGTGACTTTAGTGCAATACCACGACTATTAAAAGAACATGAAAAGAGCCACTGCTTACCAGACAAGATCAAATTCCCCGGCGAGGAGGACATACAGAAATGGAGAGAGGAAAGAAAGAAGTGAGACAACTGTAATTACTCGTATTGCCTTGTTTTACCATCAGGAAGTGGTCAGCTCTCTCATTGGCACTTGACTGCCTTCATCATAAACACGAGTGGGCACTTGCTCTGTGTGCTGGAGCTTTTATGTATACTCGCATGTTATGTTGTATAAATAAGTAATATATCTTTACTAACCACAGCACTAAATGTATAGAAAACATTAAATAGCAAAATTTATTTTCTGTGTAGTTGTGCGCGATAATCGCCAAATGGTTGAACTAAGCAATGTTTTGGAACAAAAATGGTTGTTTGATAAAAGGACAGCTTTGTGAGACTAGCCACAGTTTGGATGTTTGCTTAAGGTGCGGTACGTCTAGTGCTGCGGTTAGTAATGGTTTGTGATTCAGATTTGTATTTCTCAGGGGCAGACCACTATTGTTTTATGAGGCAATTGCAGTGCTGTATAGCTTTTCTATTCATCTTATTTTTGTTTGTTTGTTGTTTTTTTTTGTTCTTTTGTATTTGTGCATAATCAGTTTGTTTGTGAACGCAATGTCCCTTAGTTGAATCACTGTGCACAGATTTTTCTTGGAATTTTCCCGGGGTGGTCAAATGGAAGAAAATGAGATGTATAAGGAAAGGGCAATCACGGTTGCCAACAAGAACTACCTTTGGTAGCTGTAGTCATTATATACAAACCTACATGCAGCTCTTTTTTTTTTCTTTTTTTTTCTTTTTTTTTCTTTTTTTTTCTTTTTATAATATTAGTTCGGAGAGGCTATGTCATGAATTTGAGCAGACAATTGAAATACAGCGGGCATTTAATATCAATAATAGTCCATGAAAGAGTTATCTTTGTAAAGTTGCCATGATTTTGAAGTTGTTCTTTTTACCTCTGGCAAAGCATGCAGGTCTACAAGTGGTGATTTTTATCATCTATCATTTGGCCCTGGAATCCCAGTTGGCCAGTGAATTGCCATAACACCATGGAATATATGGTTATGGAGGCTGCTGAGTCCATTGGTAACCTTGGTTAGGCCGAAGTGACCACCAAGGGGGATTATAACAGTAAAACCGGCTATTTCGGCCTCCAGATAACCCTATCAAAGGTTTTGGGGATCAGCCATTTGAAGGGGAGAATAAATGACAATGAATAAGGAATGCGTGAAAGAGTGAAAGGACAAAAAAGAAGAGAAAAAAGGGGAGAGATACCAAAGGGGGGCGAGTGCCCACCTGCCCCCACCTCTAATGAACTCTGCATGGGAATGTAGGTATATATTGTATCACTTGAATATCACCCATCCTATGGACAGAGACAAGAAAAACTTCTTAATATAATTGTAAATCTGTTGTTTGCTATCTTGTCCCAGATGCTTGGGCCTACAGGGCTAAAAAAAGTAAGGAAAAAGAGCTGGATTTGGTTTGGGCAGTTTTGCTGACCTATGTGTTTACAGAATTTTAGTTTATAGTAAGTGGGGTGGTTTACTCAGGCATAGAGTTGTAACTGCAACCAGGAAATTTTGGAGGGGAAAAATAGCTGCACAGGCAGGATTTGCTTCAATCTTTACCAAACTTCTTTATGACCACCCCAGGGTGACCCCCATCCATTTTCTCTTCAACCACAGCTGGAATATCTAGAATTTGTTATCCTCATGCAAGAAATTTTATAAAATCTCTATTTTTGTAGTAAGGTAAAAGTGCTAGCAATTTTGCAATTGCAGTTTCCAGGAGTAGCATTGCCAGTCATGGATGCTATTACACTTTCTATTGTACTCATGGTTCACTGATACCATAAGTAGGTCAGGTAGGTGTACATGACGTAATCATGCAAGTCCCCCATTGCTGAGATCACTTCTTGTGCACTTTCTGATATTTTTCTAACAATGAGATTAGGAATGACTCAGCACTGGGACTATTAAAACTTTATACTGATCTCTCAATAGCATTACCTGCTAAATATTACATGTATACAGAGTCCGAAAGAATTAGCAGTTGTGACTGTATAATATTACTGTTCCAAGCTTCAGCATTCATGTAATAATCAACAGACAACAGCATTGACAGAATGCTTGAAAGTTGAAAATGAAGCTTATTAAAACTTGTTTACGGAACTCTTTGCTGAATGTACTCCATCCCATCTATCAAAAATAAAACTATAGACTCACCAGAGAATATAGCCCAAGGGAATTTAAAAGGACACTAATTACTAGAGGTGTATCCACAGCTCTGTCTTCCTATTGCAGCCCACCCTCTTCAAGTTAAAGTGGGCAAAGGTTTCATATGATTTACATGGAATGGCTAAGTTGCGGAGACGCCCCCACACCCCTGTATGTAAAACATCATGCAAACGGAGGAAGTTTGTTACCCCTGGAGGCCTGAGGCTGTTTGAAAAGAAACACGGGGGGGGGGTGGGGGGGGGAGGGGTCCTGCCCCCTGAATGCAGCTTTGCCATGCCCAAGAGTTTGTCCTAATCAGAAAGTGTAATTAACGAACGACTTATCTTGCAAGGTAAAATATTTTACTATTTTTTTATAAGTTGCTGCACTGGATTGACCTGTGTGAAACAAATGAAGCAATGCATTATCCATGTAGGCCATATTTTTGATGACCCTTTACCATATTTCCCTCGTACTACGTAGGATCAAGTAGGAGTTGGTGAATCCAATTTGAATGGGTAAAGGGTCATGTAAACTGTTGTTTTATTGAGTACGTTTCTGTTTTCTTCTCTCTTTTTTTCTACAGATCAATTCAGTATGATCACTTATTGTAAGATAATAACATTTTTCTTTCTGCGACCGTAGCAAGATAGGTCGAGAACACCTCTTGTAAATGTCCCGTTTTTGGCAAATTCTATCGCATCACAAGTGATGAGAAACAGGATTTTCCCTGTGGAAGAGAGCGAGTCTGCTTGACTCGTGGCCTCAGAAGTGTCTGACCTCTGGTGTGTCTTAACACCACACAGTCAGTCTCTCCAGTGATTTCATTGTAGAAGAGCTCATGTCTGCACTCCAACACCTGAATCCTGGGAGAGCTGCTGGCCCAGATTCCATCTGCCCAGACTCGCACAACCTCAAGATCTGGAAAAAAGCACTAGTTGTCGCAATCCTTAAGGCAAATAAGCCCCCAGGAGATCCAAAGAGTTATCGACCCATCTCTTTGCTGTGTATCCCCTTCAAGATTCTTGAGCGTCTTATCTACGCCTGTGTCGAGTCCACCATCGACCTGCTTCTTCCTAGGGAGAAAGCTGGTCTCTGACGTGGGAGATCAACCATAGATCAAGTCACTTTGTTGATTCAGGACATCGAGGTGAGCTTTTTAGTGAAAAAAAAGGCCTGTGCTGTTTTTGTTGATTTCACAGCAGCCTGTGATACCATATGGCACTGCGGCCTCACCTTCAAGCTTTTGCGTCTGCTGCCAGACAAGGAGCTTGTCATGTGACAAACCGCAGCTTCACCCTTACCACCGAGTGGAACACACAGCAGGTTATGACGCCTCAAAAACGGCGTTCCACAGGGATTGGTCTTGGCCCTCCTATATAACATCTACACCTACGACCTGCCGACATCAGTCTCGCAGAAATATGCTTATGAGGACAATCTTTCAATTATGCATAGTTGTCGAAAGGGTTCGTAGCCAAGACCTTGTGACATTAGCAGCATACCTCCAGATTTGGTGGCTGAAGCTCAGTTGGTCAAAAATGGTGTCGGCTGCCTTCCATCTGAACAACAGGGAGGCAGGTCGTAAGCTCAACGTTTCGCTTGACAGAAAATGCCTGTCCTTCACCCAGATACCAACACACCCAGGTGTGAAACTGGACAGGTTGATTACATTCGGACACTGTGAGTCACTGCGTGGAAAACTAATTTGACGTGTAACCCTTATGAGGGAGCTTGCCCGGGATGGGGTGCCAATGAAGCTGTTCTTCAAACAGCTGCCTTGGCCCTTGTGTGCTCTACAGCAGAGTACTGTGCACCTGTCTGGTGTTGCCAGTGTACACGCCTGCATCATCGACACAGCAATTAATGACACTCTCCGTATAGTGACTGGATACCTGCGTCCCACACCATTGGGCAACCTTCCCATCCTTGTAGGCCTCCAACCTGCTAATCTTCGCCAAAGGCAGGCCATGCTATCTCTCAGTTGCCTGCCTCTGGTACCAGGTCATCTGCTTTACCACAAACTAGCAGATCCTGCCAAGCAGCCTCAGTGACTGAAGTCACAGCGCCCATTTGTGCCAGCTGCAAAACTGTTCCTCAGGAATATCAAAGAGTAAAACATCAATGTGGCACAATGGGCAGTTCATTCTAGGAGTGCAGAATGGCGCACAGTGCCTCCAGACTGTGCTCCTTCATCCCTGATGCTGTACCTTGCCTACTGGGATTGGCTCTGCCAAGACCAGCATGGACGAGGTTAAACCACCTTCCAATCAGTGTTGGGTGCTTCCGCTCATCCATGCACAAATGGGGAATGGCCCCATCAGCAATCTGTGAGTGCGATGTGGAGGATCAAACTGCAGACCATACTATACCAAGATGCCAATGCTCGCCACCAAATGGTGTATATGATATGCAGGTCCTGGATGATGACACCATCAAATTGCTCTTGACCTCATGTCCCAATATTTAGCCCGGATGGTTTTGGACTCAAGGAAGACAACTTCAAACTTTGACTAACTTTTAACTGGCAAACTAACTTCATTACTTCATAACTTCCTTAGCGATTGATAATAATTTTTCTTTCCCTCCTTTTACTGTCAAATTCATATTCCAGGTCAGTCAATACACATGGTATTATAACTATCCTCGAAAGTGCATACACACACACACACACACACACACACACACACACACACACACACACACACACACACACACACACACCTTGTGCTCACGACTTATTCATAGTTGTAATGTACATGATAATGTTATTCGACATTTGTCTATGGACTGAATGTGCACAGAAGTGTGGGGGGAGGGGGTATTAAATTCTTCAGTTGATATGGTTTAATGATTTGGTAATGTGTCAGCTATCAAACAGAAGTTCATTATCTGTGTCTTAGTTTTATGGTAGTTATCAAGCAACAAACTGACCTGTCATTCCATGATGGACTATATCATTGTTTGGGGCAAATGACTAGATGTATTCCCTGTCCTGCAAGATATATTCTCTGTCCTGCAAGATATATTCCCTGCCCTGCAACATATTCCTTGTCCTACGAGACATTCCCTGTCCTGCCACATATTCCCTGTCCTACAAAATATATTCCCTGTCCTACAAGGTATAATCACACAGGAAAGGTTTGGCAGAGTTTAGAAGACTGAAAAAATATGATTCAAGTGATATTAATAGACTGAAGTTGTCATGAGTTGTGTTTAAACGTAGGTATATGAGTTTAGTTTACACAGCCAATATTTCTGCAGGCTAAGCCACTTATTCCACCCCCCCCCCCCCCCCCCCCCTTTTCTCTCTCTTTTCCAAAGTTTCATTTGTAATTGCTTTATTGCAGGAAGTTTCCCACTAAAGAGAATATTGCCCAGAAGAAGAAACTGGAAGAAGACAAGCAAGCTCGTGGGGAGACAGCCAAGACTCCAGTGAACAGGTTAGCTCAGAATTCAGTAGCAGCTGTTCTTGATCCAGGTGACATACTAGCTGAAAACCAGCCCTAAGCGCACTGTTTTCAAGTAAAAAATGACTAAAAGATATTAGAAAAAAAAATAATGCAATTCAAAATTTAATTATTTTGAAATGATCCCCGACCCACCCACCCAAAGTACTCCTGTAAAATTTCTTTTCAATTGGCTTAACCATTACACACAAATGAAATATATAGTTAGCTGTCCTAATTAATCCCTTAAAGTTTCACGAAGATCTCTCCATCGGTTTGGAAGGAATTAGAGACGGCACAATTAATAATTAACGGAAAGTAATAAATGACATTGTATGTTGAGACAGACTGTTGGCTTGTAGTGCCCTCCACTGCGCTCCCCTCGCAGCTGTGGCTGTGCCCACAAATATTAGTGTTGAAGTGTGAGCCTCCAGCGTCTCCAAGCAGCAGTCTAATCCTTGCATGCCAAATTGACAATTTGTGTATTGGGGAGGAGGGGGAGATGGATTGCATATATGTTTAATAAAGCAACATTTTATAATCATCGTGCAACACTGAAATTTACAATCCAAAAATAAATAATTGTGTACTTCCTTGCAGTATCCTTTATTGTTTTTAGGCAGGGAATATCATCGTCCCATAGTTTCAAGAGTGTGTGTGTTTGCCAGTGTGCATATCTGGGGAGGATAGTATTGCAACTTAAAAACACTTGGGAGAGTTTAGATCCTTTAGTAGTCATTCATTTAAAAGGGGGAGGAAATTACTTTTTTCCTGTACTTCTCAACAAATTTTTGGACTTAACAAAAAAAAATTTTTTTTTATAAATTATTGTGATCAATTGTCTCTACTACTAATGACACCTTACCTAGTGAGATTAACACATCTCATTTATTTTGACACCTTACCTGCCACTTAACTTTCTCCTAGTACCACAGTTCTGTGGGGTAAATCGTGGCTACATCTTGCTTGTGCTATAGAGATACTGCTCTACTGCTGACTCTCTGCCGTAAACCTAGCCTCTAGCAGGAGCACTCACTAATATGCTATACCTTAGCCACACCCGCATTCATACCTGCAGTAAATTATTGGCAAGTAAAAAGTTTCAACTCTTCTTTTTAAAAACAAAACAAAACAAACCAAAACAATTATTGCAATAAAAATAATTAGCCAACCTGGTTCTTCAAGTGAGGTGTTATGAATGGAGGAATATGTAACATTCTTGAGGTAACATATTCTTGAGGTAACATATTCTTGAGTGTTCTGATGTGAGAACTGTCAAAATTTTGATTAACCAATTCGTAGATTCTTGACTCATTTAATATTAAAAAAAAAAACTGTTGAAGTGAACATGTTGGTTCCTTCCACCCAATAAGCCCAGGTCATTGAACATCAGTGAAGTTGTGGACGTATGCTCTGTCTTTGTGTGGGCTGAAAACACCACGCACCGTCCATCTGGTGTGAATTTGCACTGGAATTTGTCCCTGTGTGTTTGTGTTTGTATGTGTTCGTGTGTGTGTGCGTATAGTGCCCCAATTATGGCTGCACAACACGGATATGTCAGATACCATTGCAATGTATGCAATACAGTGTCTTGCTCATGTGTGAGTGTGTTTGTGTGTGCCTGTGCAGGTACACCCAGCACTCCGCAGGAGATGGTGACTCACGACAGGAGGAGAGGAGGGGGAGGGGGAGACGGGGGAGGCAAAGAGGAAGGAGAAACTTGGAGGGTAGAAAAGGTCGTCATAGTAATAACTGGAAAAAGAAACTGGAAGATAAAGAACAAAGTAGGAAAGAAGAGGCTAAAAATGGGAGTGACAAAGGTGTGGAACGAGAGATGAGTGATGTTGTTGAGGAGAAGAGTGAGTGTACTGGGTGTGGTATGGCGGAGGAGCTTATGGCTGGTGGTAGAGATGATGACAAGACAGAAGGTGATGGTGGTCTTACTATTCGTGAAGGTCTGATGGAGGCCATTATTGCAGATGCAGCTGGACAGGGAAGGAGAGGTGGAGGAGATGAGGGAAAGGAGGGCTGTGGACAGGACACAGAGAGGGGGAATGTTGCTAGAGAGGATATCGGTGGAGCTAAAGGTTCCATGGTGGACAAAGGTACTATAGTGAGTGCAGGAGCTGAGAGCACGATGGGGCTTGTGGCTTCTTGTGGTGATGGTGGTGGAGAAGAGGTGACTTGTGGAGGTGTGAGGGGAGGGAGGAAGAGGAGAGGGAAGAAGTTGGTTGGACGTAGAGAAGAAAAGAGAAGGAAGCTCCAGCTCACCACCACCAGACTGCAGGATATTCCTGCAAAGAGGCCGACATTATTAGAGAAGGTATGGGATGTGTGTGTACGTAAATATGTCTTTAATGGTGCTTCACAGCAGTGGATCATGTTTGCCTGTAAGGAACAATTACAACCTAATTATCTGACCATACCGAAAAATCTAATTGGTTTTGGTGTGTGTGTTCATGTGTGCGTGCGCACTCAGTATAGGATACGAGTTGAAGTCATTAATACTAACAAAGCCCGTGGCTCAGAAATAGTGTGTTAACCACAGACATTGTGTGTTGACTACAGGTATTTATTTGTTGACCACAGGCATTGTACTGTGCCTCTATGTGCTCAATATCTGACAGTGTTTCTGTTTGTGTGGCATGTTGTCTTCCATATAAGGATGGAGGAGCATGCCTTAGTAAACTATTTGGGAAAGTTAGGAGCAAGTGACAACACACACACACACACACACACACACACACACACACACACACACACACACACACACACACACACACACACACACACACACACACACACAAGCATTGTCATGTCCACATATCCCCACACCCCCTCCCTCTCTCCCCCCCCCCCCCCCCCCCCCACACACACACACACTCACACAGCTTCTGTGCTCAAGAAATGCTAAAAGGTCACCACTAGTATGATTGAGTGGAAAAGAATGTCTCTTCCATGTCTGAATTTCAAAAAATTCTATCACGAAATTGATTCTTTTGCTCAGTGGAAATGGTTGTGCTTTCTGTAGCAACCAGGCCCGCATCAAATTAGCCAAAGCAGCTCTCTTGGAGAACACCATTTTTCTTGCATTAGGAGATGTGGAGAAGATTCAACAAATGCTGAATCACATCAAATTAAAATCTGTTGGATAATTCCAAGAAAGAAGATTAAAAATTATATAAGAATATAGTGAGCAGCCGGGATTGTTCAGCTTCATGCTCAAGTCTTTCCTAGAGCAAGAGACTGCCAGAGGTGGTGGATGTTGATGGACGCTTGCAATGTCAACTAAAGTAATTGCACTTAATGAAGTTGCAAGTGGAGCAGTTGCTGCAGGCACTGGAGGACTGGAAAAGCTATTTTGAGGTTATATTATCGTAGCAATGAACCTGTAATTTGCTATTTATTGATATCAACCTGCCAGTATAAAAAAAGTTTAAGTATTTAAGCCCTAAAGTGTATACACACTATTTTAAGGTGGGAGAATGTCTCTCCCTTTTTTTTTCTTCTTTTTTTTCAGTTATTTTTGGTGTTGGAACTGATAAGCTAAACCTCCCACTGATTGTGACCATTTACCAAAATTAGATATGTGTGCCAAATAGCATATTGAAGTGAAATAGTGTTATGAGTATCACAATATGTAGTTTGCCAGCTGTCTGTAGCTAATCTTACTCCTTAACAAGAATTCTGATCATGTCTCAATTTTTACAGCATCTTTTATTTAGCTTTGGGAGTACATAGATTAATTTGTTGCAAGAAATGCACTGGAAATAATAAAACAATGACTTTATTTGGGCAAGTTGTGGGGAAATGGTAAGGTATCATCAGTAAGACCAACCCTTTAAAAAATAAATGAATTCACTCTCGAGCCTTGGCTGATTTTTCTGCTACTGGCGACTGCATAAGTTGAGAGAAATCTTTGATGAGAACTTTCTGTCCCTCTCAGTCAATCACTTTGATTCTCCACATGTTGCAGGCAATTTTAAGGTTGGTATCACCCGGGTAATTAGCAGGGTTAGTATCAGCCAGGCAATTAGCAGGGTTGGTATCAGCCAGGCAATTAACAAGGATGGTATCAGCCAGGCAATTAGCAAGGTTGGTATCAGCCAGGTAATTAGCAAGGATGGTATCAGCCAGGCAATTAGCAAGGTTGCTATCAGCCAGGCAATTAGCAAGGTTGGTATCAGCCCGGCAATTAGCAAAGTTGGTATCAGCCAGGCAATTAGCAAGGTTGGTATCAGCCAGACAATTAGCAAGGTTGGTATCAGCCACGCAATTAGCAAGGTTGGTATCAGCCAGGCAGTTAGCAAGGTTGGTATCAGCCAGGCAATTAGCAAGGATGGTATCAGCCAGGCAATTAGCAAGGTTAGTATCAGCCAGGAAATTAGCAAGGTGTATCAGTTAGGCAATTAGCAGGGTTGGTATCAGCCAGACAATTAGCAAGGTTGGTATCAGCCAGGCAATTAGCAAAGTTGGTATCAGCTAGGCAGTGAAACTCTGATTTAGGCTGAAGACTTGTGAGCATGTGAACAGGTCCTAGAGTTAAATTATTTCTTCAATTGAAGGAATGAGTCTTGTAAATTCCATTTTATAGTCATACTGATGTTGCGTTAAAAGGAGAGGCTAACATCTCATTCAGTAAAACCAAGATATGTAATGATCAAGTTTTGGGGGGGGTGGAGGAAGGGAAGTGAGTTTTTATCCACATGTCAAGATATCAACACAAATTAAAGTTAAATTGCAATCACTTCAAGTCAGGTGATCATCATTACCATTTTGTAGATTATTTCTGAGAATAGCCTTGGGGTTGCATTGTAACTGCCCAGTTAGTTGATTGTATGGTCAATTTTATTGTCAATTGTATTGTGACAAGCAGTGTTATACTGTTATACAGAGTAACAATGTTTCAACCTATCAGTGGTTGTCAGTGACTACTGGCTGTTGGTTTAGTATAGTTGTCTAATGTTATCCTTGTGTCAACACAGTTGCTGGCTGCAGAAATGAGGTGTGAACAGAACAAGATGTTGCAATGTATCAGACACATCGTCTCCACCGGCTTCTTGGGACGCCACAAACCATGTGACTCAACCCACAAAAAGGAAGAACAGACATCTTGAGCAGACATTTTGTGAAAGACATTTTGTGAAAGACAGTATACATACTATAATGCAATTATACTGAACATCTGTGTTGATATGTAACACACAAATTCACTTTCCTCTACAAGTTAATAATGTTCATTATCTTTAATTGCTATAATCATGAGCACAAACATCTATGAGTCCAGTAGATTGCAATGACAATGTTCACTGCATGCGCACAGTGGGATCTGCCACTTGTCGGTAGATGATGCTGTCCCTGCCTGGGTCCATGTTCCACAGCACCCAGATGATGGCATACAGGGAGAGACCCAGACTCACTGTGATGAACAAAAGGATGAGGAATATGCCAGAGAACAGGTTGCTCCTGCTCTCAGCCAAGGAGTACACCGTGGTGTTAGAGATGCTGGAGTTTGAGACGTCGAAGGAGTAGCCCACTGCATCCCGCCTCCTTAGGGTGTGGTCCTGTGTTGATGAAGAGGGGGGGGGTTAATATGCATCACATACTGGACCAACACCACACTAGGTTGAGAAGCAGGTTGATAATAGCTCTACAGGGACACACACTGGACCAACATCACACTGGGTTGAGGCAGGTTGAAGTAGGTTGACATTAGCTCTATGGGGACACACACTGGACTAACATTACACTTGGTTGAGGCAGGTTGAAGTAGGTTGACAATAGCTCTATGGGGACACACTGGACCAACATCACACTGGGTTGAGGCAGGTTGAAGTAGGTTAACAATAGCTCTACTATGGGAACACACTGGACCAACATCACACTGGGTTGAAGTAGGTTGACATTGGCTCTATGGGGACACACACTGGACTAACATCACACTGGACTAACATCACACTGGACTAACATCACACTGGACTAACATCACACTGGACTAACATCACACTGGACTAACATCACACTGGACTAACATCACACTGGACTAACATCACACTGGACTAACATCACACTGGACTAACATCACACTGGACTAACATCACACTGGACTAACATCACACTGGACTAACATCACACTGGACTAACATCACACTGGACTAACATCACACTGGGTTGAGGCAGGTTGAAGTAGGTTGACAATAGCTCTACTATGGGAACACACTGGACCAACATCACACTGGGTTGAAGTAGGTTGACATTGGCTCTATGGGGACACACACTGGACTAACATCACACTGGACTAACATCACACTGGACTAACATCACACTGGACTAACATCACACTGGACTAACATCACACTGGGTTGAGGCAGGTTGAAGTAGGTTGACAATAGCTCTACTATGGGAACACACTGGACCAACATCACACTGGGTTGAGACGGGTTGAAGTAGGTTGACAATAGCTGTACTATGGGAACACACTGGACCAACACCACATTGGGTTGAGGCAGGTTGAAGTAAGTTGACAATAGCTCTACTATGGGAACACACTGGCCAACATCACACTAGTTTGAGGCCTCCTATGTGGATTCAGACATCTGATTGGTCATGTTCACGCACCAGTCTCAAAGGGTCCATGTGGTCGGCGTTCTGTTCCTCCCATCTGTCTCTATCCATTGTAGGGCAGTGGGTGTACATCTTTGACCCTTTACCCAACACATCCCTCAGTTTCCTGCACAGATGATGGTCCTCCATGAACTCTTCCTTCAGGGACAGCTCAGGCAGAGAGGACAGGTAGGATTCACGACTCTGAGTAGATGGAAGGGGTGGGGAGGAGGGGAAAGAGAGAGAAAGAAAAGATGAAGCTGAATGGAGAAGGTTGAGAAGAACACAGAGGAAGGAGACATATCACGCACACAGTAGAGCAGTTACCAACCACTTACTCTAACAACCAAAGGTCAACATACAGCAGCATCATTATTAATCCTCACCCTCACCAGACCTTCCCTACTTAATCACACCTCTACCCTAGTCATATCCCTCACTCAACCCAACCCAGATCCAGGGACAATTGCCAGACTAAACACAGAATATGCAGAGAAGAAACATATTGTGGCTTACCGTCTGCGTGAGGAAGGGCTGGAGCAAGGTAAAGGCTTCTTCCAACTCAGGGGCAGACCTGTCTATGACCCTACAACAAATATAACAGCTACTTAATTAAACAGATTCATTAAAAATAACCATATATCTTCTCGTGTCCTAACATTTCTTTAATTTACTTAGAACCGAAGAATATATTTTCAGAGGTCATCCCAAGGTACACATTTTGTATATACACAGGGATGAACAGGATTCCATCTTTAAAACAGTTCAGTTTTCAATTAATTGACCCCTGATAAAAGTTAAGGAAGTGCAACTCCACACATGTAGACCACTAATTAGATGACCCTTTACCAATTATATTTTGATGCACCAATGAATGACTGGTAAGGTTATTTGAATTGGTAATGCCCCAACAACCATGGCCCAGGTGCATCTGTTACCATGGTGACCAAAGATCTAAAAGAAACTGTCACACTACAAGGAGAAATATATAGTCCTTATATGAGAAATTCTTTAAACTAAAAAATATTATTCATAGACAAAATTGATCAACTATTGAATGATCGCAAAATAGCTCTTAGCTCGTTCAAAACCATCTGCCAAAACTTATAAATAGCACTGTATGGGACACACCAACTTACGGATGATCCCACTGCAGAACTAGAGCCTGAATAAGCACCCTTCCCTGGTAAAGGGTCACAAGAGTTTCAGTAGTTTCTCGCATAACCTGTGTGACCAGTTTAACAGCTTCCTGAATCTTGCTGGAACCAGCTCCGTAATGTTCCTCCATATCCTGCATGATTGCAATGGAGAGAATTGAGGTGGTCGTCAAGCACCCACTGATGTGCTACATTGAGTGTACATACCTCCAGAGTGGACACAGTGAAGATGTACACATCAGGGGAGTGATCAACAACATTGCTTGTCAATTCCTTCAACTACAGTAAACAACACTTAATATTGCTGTGACAACTAATTAATTACAAAACCGCACCGTCTCCACGGTCTTCTTGATCAGAACAAGCTCCGCAAAAAACTGGGCGTCTTCCTAAAAGCATAACAGGACAAACACACTCACTCCATTTTTATTCCAATAAAAAATCAATTTGAATTTATCACCTTATTAGTCAAATCCAGCTTGGCAGCTGCAGAATCCAGTCCATATTTGGCCAGAGAGAGCTCACCACTCTGAATGGCAGTCACCTACACATCGCAAATACACATCGCAAATACACATCGCAAATACACATCGCAAATACACATCGCAAATACACATCGCAAATACACATCGCAAATACACATGCAAGAATCAAAATGCATTAAGCTAGTCCTTGGCTGATAAGCAGGACCAGAAAAGCACCGCGAATGATGCAGCTCTATGTGGAGCGCAGATAGCAACCATAGACTGGTACATGCCCACACGATAGCACCATGTCCACAAGTGCTTATTACAGAGCCCCACAAAAACATTACTGCTTGCAAATACACATATTCTCATGCCCAATACAAAAGGTGAATGGGCCTCGGATGAGGGCCGAACAAGTATGAATGGATTGTGGACTAATTGTCTCCCTCTTGTTACGAACACACACCTCTGGTGTCGCCTATTCAGCAGAACTTACCAAATAAGCCAGCTGTTCTTCTACATCGTAAGAACTAGCCGCAGCTACTTGGGCCGCCTGCAAAGAAATGGATGCACAAAGCCACAGATCAACTTCAGTATGTGTGAAATAACATGTAATGTCTTGTGCCTTTGAAGTAGGGGAGATAGAATATTTCCATCTATGTGCACACTTCTGAAATTTTATTTCTGAAGTAACAAAATTAACATCCCCTCAAACCCTATAGCCATGACAACCAAGAATTTATATTAGAAGGACAGAATAGTTGTAGAGTATCAAAAACACTTGAAATAGCTAGAATGTGATGTTTGGATGTGTGATATGTGACTGCAAGCAAGCTGTGACCTGACATACAGTGCATACATGTGACAAAGTAAGATACAGAGCTCCACCTACCACAGCGTTTGCAGATACACTGCTAGTCTCAGAGGTGCCATCAAATAAGTTGCTCATGTGCACAGCCACATTATCTCCTTGGAAGAGGAGATGACTATCGTAACTTGTACAACCAGTCAATCCAGTCTACAGAGTGGAAGCAAAAGAGAGGAAGAAAGGAGGGGAATCCAGAACCAGTAGGTACAGGAAATGATATCACATCCTTAAAACTTCTTCCCTACCTGATCCACTTGGAAGGAATCACTTGAGAGGTCTGCAAAAGAAGACTCTAAAGAAGAAAGAGGGGATGTGGTGAGGAGAGGGAGGGGTGTGGTGAGGAGAGGGAGGGGTGTGGTGAGGAGGAGGGGTGTAGTGAGGAGAGGGAGGGGATGTGGTGAGGAGAGGGACGGGTGTGGTGAGGATAGGAATGGGTGTGGTGAGGAGGGGTGTGGTGAGAAGAGGGAGGGGTGTGGTGAGGAGAGGGAGGGGTGTGGTGAGGAGAGGGAAGGGTGTGGTGAGGAAAGGGAGGGATGTGGTGAGGAAAGGGAGGGGTGTGGTAAGAAGAAGGGGTGTGGTGAGGAGAGGAAGGCGTGTGGTGGAGAGGAAGGCATGTGATGAAGATACAAGAAAGTGGGAGGGTGGAAGTGAAGAGTGGGAGGGAGGAAGTGAAGAGTGGGAGGGAGGAAGTGAAGAGTGGGAGGGAGGAAGGGAAGAGTTGAAGGGAGAGTGGAAGGGAAGGGAATGAGTTATTCAAGGGAGAGGAGTAAGAATGCTCGAAACCTCTGTAGGTAAGAATCACTAACCTGATGACAGCCCATCCACAAGGAAAAGTGCAGTGGCCAGTGGGCGGCTGAACATATTTCCCATCTGCACAGCCGGCCAGTCAACTCCATCCTACGACAAGTAAAAATAACATGATCAGCAATAAGGAGGTGTGGTTTCAGCATTAAGGAGGTGTGGTTTCAGCATTAAGGAGGTATGGTTATGATATTCATTCTCCTACTCTGAGGATGCCCATGGTCTTCAGCATGACATCTGAAGTTTTGATCGCAGGAAAGGGGGCGGAATCTTCAGTGCTCTTGGTGAAGGTGTCCTGCCAGTTGTTCAGCACGTAGAAACGAGAACTAGAGGACGGCTAGGGTAGGTGTGGTTTTGTGTGTATGGGAGGAGGGAAATGGGTAGTTTACAAAGAAAAACATGGAGCATGTAGAGATGTGGAGAGAGGGCGGAATGGAGAGTGAATAGAAGAGATGGTGTGTGAATGGAGAGGTAGCGAGTGCAAGGAATGTGTACGAGACGATATCTGGTGCTTACTGTGTACTTCATGTCAATGTTCCAATCTGAGAGGGACGAGCTGTAGCAAGACCACACTCCTGCAGAAGGCCCAGCACAAAGACATGACAAGAAGTTGCACAAAGGTGTAAGAGCAGAAGGAAGCACAACTATTTCAGAAAGCATACCTCCAGTGTTTTATTAAATTATTTCATCATCCTACACCTTCCCTCCTTCCCTTTTAAAAATTTTTTTAAAAATTTAAAAAACAAACGAAATAAAACAAACGAAACAAACGAAACAAACGAAACAAACGAAACAAAATAAACGAAACAAAATAAACGAAACAAAATAAACGAAACAAAATAAACGAAACGAAATAAACAAAACGAAATAAACGAAACGAAATAAACGAAACAAAATAAACAAAACTAAATGAAAAAGCAACAACAAAATAACAACAAAATAACAACAACAAAGGTTTCATCATGATAATCACAACAGAGCCAATCATTGGCCAAGCTCAAGCGTAGTGCTGGTATTCTAAGACCCACAAACTCACAAAAACTGGATTAAAAAAATGCATTGAGTTGCTGAGAGCAGTGACACAGCGCAGCATTGGAGAGAGAGAGGGGGGGGGGGGGGGGGGGGGGGGGGGAAGCAGCATAACTCCTAATTTTATTACCAAGAGCCAAGATCTCTCACTTTAAAAATGTAATCACAAGGACAAATTTATTAAGATTGGGTGACAAATCGAAATAAATACGTGGTTTAAATTTAATAATACTCAGAGGGACTCAACAGCAAGAATAATACTGTTTCAAGCATCAATGATTTTTTGTTGTTGGCTTAGATCAAATGTGAATCAGCTAGCTACACAAAGGAAATCAGTTTGGCATGGAAAATTAACTTCCTCAGATTCCTACTGAATTAAGTTCAGGAAATATGACAAAAATAAGAGCGATGGACAGATCTCCCACACATTTAGGAATGAAATTAACATCTACTAGTAATATGGGCGGGTACTTAATAAACAAGATTGAGAGAACCATAGCTATACTCGCTACCTCCAAACAACCCTTAAAGGGTTAGCGGACCAATAAAATGAACTAATATTAGATCTTACCCAACAGACCCAGGAACAGGATACTTCTTACGCCACTTCCAGCCATAAGGGCAGACTTTCAACAGAATTCTGGAGAAGTGTGAATTGTGAAACTCTGCAACAGCCGAATGTCAAAAACCAAGCCAAATTATGAGACAGATCGAGTCAGGTGACATTACGTCAGATCACGGATTTTCAAGGTTTCTTTTCCCCCCACCCACCCCACCGCTAATAATTAAGCACAATCAAAAACCGTAAACTTAAACTGCTCATGTGACAAATCAAACGTGTCCTTGAAAAATCAAACGTGTCCTTGAAAAATCAAACGTGTCCTTGAAAAATAAAAAAATAATTACTAAAAATTACCGAGACACCACGACAATTTGGGAACATGAATTTTAATAAAAGAAATTAGAGAAGAGTTGAATAAAGAGGGCCTGCCAGATGTGACTTCAATAATGGAAGATATGTTGGGTGAGACGTTTTGAAGTACCTCTGATGGACATAAATGCTGGAATCAAACTAATAGAGAGAGGGAGAGAGAGATAGTAGAGCGTCTTAACTTGGCAGTTGTGGTACCTACATGGGCTGGTCTTTCTGAGTCTACTATCACTGCATTGGCAAGTATTTTGTTGCACAGTGGCTACTTTTCCTAATCTTCCAGTGAGAGCCAGCCAACACAAAAGGGAGGGGGGGAGGGGGGGGGGGGGGGTAAAGAATGCATATGATATTTTAGGGCTCACCAAGTCAATTTGTTGTTTCTCATCCCACTGTATGCAGATTTTTCCCTGTAAAATCCGCCTCAGTGGATGATGAATATGATTTAAAAAATATATATATATTTTGAATTTTATTTTACTGTAATTATCAATTTGATAGTGTATTTATTTGTTGGTTTGATAGTTCCTTTCAATGATTAGGCCTAAAGGGCTCAAATTTTCAGGGTTTGATGGGGGTCAACCTGGGGTGGTTATAAGGAAGTTTGGTAAAGATTGGAGTATAACACTGCCCTTGGGGCCATTTTTATAAAATGTCCTTGTTGGGGTCATATCTAGATGCCTTAGTAAATCATCCTACTTACTAAATACTACAATTGTGTAAATACACATAGGTCTGCAAAACTGTGCCGAAACCACTTCTAACTCTTTTTCTTTACTTCTTTTTTAGGCACGTTGGCCCATTTGTTGTCTCTGTCTGTAGGACAGTTGCTATGCTAAAATATCCTTAAGGAGGTGGGTGGGCTCAATTTCATTCATGAGAATCAGCCACAGTTACATTGTGAATGTTACAAACCACAATTAAGGGGGAGTATATGATTTTTTTTTTGTTTGTGGTTTTTCTAAAAAGTGCTATAACTTCAGTTTCCTACATTCCATGAATTTGATTTTTGTGCAGTAATGTGGCTCTTTGAATAAGCTCTCTACTGGTATACTTATTTCAAGCATATGAGCTCTCCATTGTCAGATTTCATTTTACAATATTGCAAAGAAACCCCCCCCCCCCCCCCCCCAACCCACTACCCCCAAAAAGGAGGCTCATTTTGAAGGGGGAAAAGGCACAGGAACTAGTGATAAAAGATAACATTTATAAATAAATGAAAAAAAAAAGATTATAGGGTTTCCCCTAGAAGTACTGAAACAAGAAAAATGGTATTAAAACAAACACTTGATTATTGTGCCTACTTCTACAACCCTAAATCACTGACTCCAAACTCTATTTTATCTTGTTTCAAAAAAGAATGCTTTTATCATGGGTAAATAATGCAATATATATTTCCTTTGCCCTTTTGCAAAGAAACCCCCTGAACCCCCTACCCCCCTCCCCCCCCCCCCAAAAAAGAGGAAACTGAGATAGTATGGAAACAGCTTAATAGGAATACCAAAATATCAAGTTTGAAGTCATTGTATGACTCCTGTCCTGTCCTCTTGTTATTCAGCAGGACCTGTGCTCCTGTTGCAATGGTAATCAATGATTCTTGTTCCAATCTAAATGGGTTTATCCACAAGTTGTGGAGGAGGTCAAGCGGTGAGAGGACATCAGCCTCAACTTTTAGAATCCTGCTCGGTTGGTTGCTAATCTACATAGTTTAACAGTGAACTACTGAAGTTTGGCATGTCTTTGAATGGCCTCAAACCCCTAAACCACATTGCAAAGAATGTCACATGTGGAAGTCCTTTCAAATCATTCCGCTTGCATGATGGCATGAATGGCATCCAGAGAATCAATGGGAGCAACAATAACTTCTTTTTTTTTTGAAATTGCAAAGTCTGTTCTCATGCTTGTATTGCATAAATATGGTCAGAGCCAGAAAATTGATGAGGTATTCAGTGTGTCTGTTCCAAATCAATCTAAGATGCAGTAAGGAGCAACAGGGGCTCAGAAACTGGTGTTGAATTGAGAACTGCTATAGCTGGTAATAAGATAAAGCAGTGGCAGAACTTCTTGTCTGAAGTAGGCAACAAACAAGTGATATCCAGTTCTCCATTGAAGAATGGAAATCATCCAGCTAGACTACAGTGAGATTGTTCATAGCCAACAATTGCATGTGACATGCAGTGAGGAGTGCTGAAAGATAAGCAGTGATGGTTGTTGCAAAGTGAATAAATCATTTTCACACTAGAAGAAGCAGATACACAGGTTATTTTGCATGCCAAACATGCAACAGTTAATGGATACTGTAGTATGGCCATTGTCGCTGAGGACATAGGTATTATGCCTGTCATTAGTCAAGGACATACCCAGTCATCTATTCCAGAAACAAGTCACCAAAACCAGAACAAAATTCTGGACATTATAAAGCTCAGAACTTTAACTTGCTGATGATCCTCAGGGATAAAACTGGATTTTTTTTTCTGTTGGGGGGGGGGGGGGGGGGGGGGAGGTGCATGGATGTCTCATGCAACAACAACAACAACAAAATGACAAACAATATCATGCCTATGCTTGCGAGATTCTGAGTTTAATGCTGGGTCAAACCTTTTCTTTTCGTTTCTCTTTTTCCCACCTTTTTTATCATTTTTCTTTTCACCCCCTTTTTATATGCCATGTTAGCAAAAGGTTTATTTTCATTGTATGTGTGTGTGTCTTTCTGTGTATGTGTGGTGTGTGGATGGATGAGTGTGAAAGGCCAAAGTTAGGTGATGCTAATTTTGAGAAAAATTCAAGTGTTTAAAGGCAGAATCAGATATCACGTTTTGAGCATTAACTGGAACATCAATTTAATAATTATTACTACATGCAGTAATTTTATCATGAAGGCTATCATAAACCATTGACAATTGAGCTAATTTTTTTTGGGTGGAGAGAATTTTTCCAGGGGGCAGGGGAATCCCAGTGTGCCCCCCCTCCCCCTCCTCTGTATTAATCCCAGATGCTTCTGATGGATTAATTGGACTACATACCTTCACAATGTGTGGCACTGTAAGTACCTTTGTTGGACATGGCAATACAGAACCATTGGATAGGTTAAGGTCAAACAGAGAGATTCACCATATTCTGGACAGTCTGAGAAGGACATGGAATGTTTCAGCTGAATTTTTTTTTTTTTTTTTTTTTTTTTTTTTTTTTTTTTTTTCCTGCAACGTATTAAAAGTCTTCTTTCTGCACCTCCATCCAACACAGGACAGGTGAATGTGGTGCAGAATGAAATGTTTCTAGCCCAATAGGGTAAAATGTAATCACACCTTCCTCTATTCGAAGACAATCTCTTGACTATGTAATATGTGCCAACTATCAGGCTGGGGTATGGAGACATAGCTTGGAGAGGAATCCTGATATAACTGAACCAGTTTTGCATGGCGGGATGATAACAATTTATCAATAGACTGGATTCAAGGAACGCCAGCACCTGATGCCTTGTTAGAAACGATTGCTTATCAATGCAAATGAGAATGCAAGTCAAAGAGCTGCAGTAGTATTGATAATGTATGTTGAAGTGTATACCTATGTGAAAACTGCAGAACTATAGGAATAGACAATAACTGGTGACACCAAACAGTAAGATTATGCAGACATTGATTATGATATTGGAGATGATTGTAAATGACAAAAAGTTCTTACAATATATCTATTATTTTCATTTTATTCTGAATAGTTCAGACTCGATCATGAAGTAATAATACCATCAATGCCAGATGACCTTTGACCTCTATGATCATACACAATTTATATTGGTTTGTAGAAGGGTTTGATACATTGGACAAAAAAAAAGAAAAAGGACCATATGTACAATTATATTTCATATTGTACATAATAATACTCTATAATGTGCATTATTACACAGGTTAATGTGTATGTTATACTCTGTAATGTACACTATAATACTCTAGGCAGACATTCAGATTAAATCATGAGATAACTGAAAGAAAAAAAAAGAAAAGAAAAACAGATATGTGTACAAAATAAGTCTTCCAGGCAGACATTTTTATGAATACAGCCCACAGAAGGTCTACAAATGATCCATTAATTAGAGCCAATATTTTATTCTTTACCTAAACCCAATCCTTCAACCAGCCCTAAATTGAACTAAATTCAACTAAATTCAGCAACTTTTAAATCAAGGGCAAACACAAACAGTTAGATGGGGAGGCTCAATATGCTGTTTGGGGAAGATGACTGTGCATACTTAGCACTTATGCATGCATAATGTGGCACCAATAGAACGGAAAACCCAAAATAGCATGACCCCTCCCCCCAAAAAAACTGTCAACGATACACACTCATCAATTATAGGGTGAAGTCCAATCAGGAAATACCAGCCTATACCCACATGGCATATAATAAATTCTAGGCAGTCATGTTCAAATTATTGGACGGAGGGATTCCCTCTATTAATAAGCAATGGGCCAGAACAGCCACTGGTATCATATTGATGGCCAAAGTGTAATCATGTTTTGTTTTTTTTTACTAATTCATGTGATCGAATTTGTATACACAGCTTTGTGTGGGAAATAATTATGTCAAAAAATGAGGCAAGGACAAATTTTTATTTAGTGCTCTTGTGACACAAAATATTTCATATATGTAACCAATGAACAAAGATTCAAATTATCACTTAAAAGGCTGGTTAAAACATCTTAATAATTTGCAAGCACTTCTTGTTACCTTTCTGTTTTCATCTTTGTATCTAAAATTCTCTATTAATAAGCACATGTATCTGCCTAAATCTGAACCTTTAGCTCCATGCCTGAACCTAATTAAAAGCAAGTGAGAGGTAATACACCAATTATTTGACAGAGAATGGGGTTCCAAAAGGGAATCAAAAGTTGCTGCTTTGCTATTTGTCACACATGATTGACTCAAGATATTTTATTTTAACCAATAATTGGAATATTGTACCGTTTTTATCTTAGAAAAAGGCTTTGACTTGGTAGGCATCAGTTACTACTGGATAAGTAAACAAATTGAGGTCTGGATACTCTGTACAATAACCTTGATAAGGAGTTGTTACCTCTGCAATAGCAAGCAAAATGTGGTGGCGAGTGGTGAGTGCTTCCTTATGTGTATGTAATATCTGTTCCACAATGAACTGTGTTGGATCAATACTCTTTCTAATCTATATAGATGAAGTAACCAACATCACTCTCTCTGATGGAAGTATCTTAAATTAAGATGACATGCTTTTATACAAACATCACATCTACCTTATCAACAACTAGGCCTGCAGTAACTATATTTGGTTTGATCCCACCAAATGAAAGACCATAATGATATCTAGGAAAAATAAACCCTCACAATGTGCAACTTTTTGTGAATGGTAAAACTTTAGACCAATTCAAGTCATTTAAGAAACTAGATATGTTGCTCTGTTCTGAACTATCACAGACTATATATAAACATACACATAGAAAATATGTATGCATAATAATGAAAAAAAAGAAGAAGAAAGAATGTGGCCTACTATAGGAGATTCTATAGCAAAGCAGATGCTTTTAGCATGCTGCAGATGTTTATATTTTTTTGTATGTCCACATCTGGATTATATTTAGTCTCGTAGTTTACCCTCTAAACCACCAGCGGGGAGGGAAAGAGTCTGGTGTAAGTTAGTACTTCAATTTGTTAGTGTGTATGCTGCATGGCATAGCTATGGCACTTGTGGCATACTTTAAGTGTGAGCACTGTAAGTGTGAGGTCTTAAACTTTTTTAAAAGTGCAAGTGAATGACATGAAAGCAAGTAATTTTTATTAAAGTAGAGGAATCATTTTCTACTCGAATAAGTGGTGGAAGAACACCCACTCAATTATACTTTAGCAAATGTTATCCATGAAAATGACAGATTTAGTACAAACAAAACCAAGTACAAAGTTAGACGAGACCCTTTCTCAAAAACTGCTTTCAGTTCAGAGGGTAAACAGTCTGGCTAGCAAGATTAAATTATGTTGCCTCTGTTTGGAAACACCATCACATTGGGGACACAGCTAAAGTTTAAAAAAAGAAATTTGAAAGCTTTAGTGACAAATGTGCACCAAACTGTGTGACTGTAATTGTCAAGATCACTTAATCACCACTGGGAAACCATATGTAGGAATCTTGAAATGTTCCATAAAGTATGCCTAGAATTCAAAGTCTAAAAGATGCAGTTTCCATTTCCATTGAAAGTATTTGTACTGAATTAGATTTACAGGGGTAGAGAAAATTAATTCAACTCTTGAACCTTCCACATGCTGAAATACAATCTTATAAATTTTCTTTTGTGCCTAGTTCCATATTTCTATAGAATATCTTATCACAAGAAGCTATAAAACTCTATCACAAACTACTTAACATCGCTGGAGTTATCTCTTGGATCAATTTGTGTACGTAAGCCAAGTTTGAAGTCTCAACATTCAATCATTTGGCAGGACATAAGCTACATAGGTAGGTATATACTGTACATACAATTTTGTCAGTTTGAGGAATAGTGAGATTGATGGTGTGACAAACAGAGCAGTTCACTGGCTATTCTATATTTTAAAAAAGAGAATGCATATCTCTGTTCTAATGCTCAATGTGTTAGAAAATTAATAGGGTACTTCCAGAGGTCAAAGGTAGATGAAATTTGGTGTGAACACAGAAATGGTGGCAAGATTAATAATGTCCATTGTATTAGAATTTGGCTATGGATAATTCCAACAGAGATAATTAGCATTTACTGCTTTTTGATCTGTTTTTGGTCTGGATTAACTCATCCCACCCACTCAACCTCCAGTTTTTCATGGCCTGAAGCTCCCAGACTCCTACCCTAGAGTTCTAATATTGCCTGAGGTATTCCCTGGTCAGATTGTGTATGTAAGCCAAGTAACACGTCTCTAGATCATTGGGTTTGGCAGGTGCACATGTAGGTACACACTAATGATTTTGTGAATGTAGCAGAGTGAGGTGAACTGCTTTTTAACTTTGTTTGCTTGCCAAGCCGTCTACTTTGCCACTTCAGCAAAGATATAAGATGTAATTTTAGAACATAATGTTCATTATAGGAAGATATAATCCAGGTTGAGTTGCCTTAACCCCAGCTTTTGGACAGCTGGGGTTGTCTGCACCCACACAGATTAATCTATATCTCCCACCCCCCCACACACACACAAACAAGCTTCAACTTTCTGCTTCTGAAAATTATTTCTGAAAAAATCAAGCTAAGTATTCAACCTAACTAAAATTGGGTTCAAACACACACCTACTCCAGAAAACCACCCTTTCATTTTCACTACTACAAAATAATTACAAATGCTAATGACTCTGCATATATTGTCCACATCAGCATAGCACTCACACACCAAGCACCAACAGGTAGCTGCTAGCCATTAACTCAGGAACCTTACCAAGGTACTATATCATTCATGATCAACTTGAGGAAAGACCAAACAGTGGAGTAAATTGAATATAAACTCTTCACTACTTAAATCCCCAAGAATAATTAGTTTTAAGCGGGAATAGTTTAAAATGTTTTTAATGCACATATTCCTAACCAAATTAAAGGAGAAAGGAATCTAATTATTTCATAAATTATTACCATTCAAAAAAATTTTTTTTTTTTATTTATTATTTTTTTTTTTTTAATATATAGAGAAATAGTTAAATAAATAAATAAACTATAAGCTATCCAACAAGCTGATGTATACATTCCTTCTTTGGCTGTCTTGCAAGGTTCTGGTGCTCTCAGTTTTATTGACCTCATTTAGGGTATTTAGGGGTGACCAGTGTTTCACTTAGTATGGTTTGTACCAACCATTGTGATAACTAATTAGAAATGTAAAATAGGAAATAGGCAAAATAAATTACAGTAATTCAAATTCTATTATTCAAAAACCATCTCTTACTCACACATGATTTTATTCTAGCAGGCCCAGAGGTTCTTTCGATCCCACTGGATGTATAAGAGAGTGGACAGACAGGCACTAATATACACACACAAGGTGAAAGCAAAACATGCTTTCCGTAAGTATGACTTGTAAAAAAAAAAAAAAAAAGAAATTTTAATTGAAATTAACAAGTGTCTGACAGAAATTGACAGCTTACACACACACACACACACACACACACACACACACACACACACACACACACACACACACACACACACACACACACACACACACACACACACACACACACACACACACACACACACACACACAAAACCATTATATACAATCACTTATTTAAATTACAAAGCCTATCATTTTGTTACTTTTAGTTACGTCCAGGTTTATAACATCTGTTGCTAGGTTACCTTTCCCTCTGACCAATCATCTGCCATCATAATATCGGCTTGAAAATCAGTTATGTGTAGTACAGTTAGTATTTATTATGTTTGCAGGTCTTACAGCCATATAATCCAGATAGGTTTTTGTAGTTTCTTCCCACCATATTGGATATCGTAGGTGTCCTTTCTCTTGATTGTCAAATGTGATCACTATCTCATTACACTTATAATTCTTTCTTGCAGAGACTGAGTCCACCCTGGACTCCCCCACTCAAGAGGTTTCTCTAACAATCTTTAATAATTGCAGTGGGGTAGAGCCTGTAATTTGTTAGCATAGATGCTGACGAAAATTTTGTTTCTTTTCTTTTGATTCACTAGTACTATACTTCATGGCTAACTTTTATGGCTGACAATTGATATTATCCAGTGGTTATGATCTAGGATTGACCTCCTATATTTATGGCTACCATTATTAATCACTCCATACCAGACCACCTGCATGGAAGGTGTTGATTGCATAAACTCACTCTTTCTCTGCAATTGAGATTTATGGTAATTTCATTTTTACTAGGAAAATCTACACTGGCTTGTTGCTTACCCAAAGGGAGAGTCTCCTTCAGTATCAAGTTTATGAAGGATGTGGAAGATAGTACAAGAGGCAAGAATGGAACAAACTGGAATTTTTGAGAGGTTTGATTAATGATACTTATTGCATTTTGGCTAAACCTGTCTTTTCACTGTCCCTCCCCCCCCCCCCCCCTTATAGCTAAGTCTTTTAACTTAGTTTAGATTAGGAATGAAGTTTGCATAATTAACATTGGGTGGGAAACCAACTATGTTGAATTAAAAAAAGTTATCTGTGCAAATAAAGTGAAACTCATACTCCAGTAAGCTGCTTGGTTAGCTTACCCTAGTTAGTTGGCTATCTGATCATAGCTAGTTGGCTAGATTGTTTGGCTATCTGATATTAGCTAGTTGGCAAGATTGTAATAATTTCGCTATCTGACTGTAGCCAGCAAGCAATGTTACTGTAGCTAGTTGGCATGCAGGTGCTACCAACTACCCCAAGTGTCTCAGAAATGAAAAAAAGAAGAAAAAAAGTAGCAAGTAAATAGAAGAATAAATAAATAGAACAAAATTGTTGATATTGCTATAAATAAAACAAAATCAATAAATTAAAATGTTAGAAGTTATATACAAAATCTCTACACTTTTAATCTGCTTTGTGTATATTGCAATAGAATGAAAAATAATTTAAAAAAGAAATGAGAAATAGTCCAGAGTGAAAGTGGAAATTATTATTTGCTCCCAATGTATGCCATACAGATGCCAATCAGATATGGATTCAGCCTATGGCCTCACAATCCTAATACTTTCCTGGTGAGGACTGACTCTCTCACTCATCGTCTGTTCCTAACAGAAATGGTGGAAAGTGATGACTCTGATTGCATGGAACATGGCACCAGTAATTAAAATCAAGTAGTTTGACCACAAAGAAGTAAATAAAGATTGGGAACAATTGAATTAAAAAGATGGACTTTATCTGAATTGAATGGCCATAGTATACATATACATTGTAGTCTCTACCATGTACTATATTGCCATGAAATAGAAAAATTGATGCATCTATGGGGAGAAAGATGTTGGGATAAGGAATAAGGAATGTTCTTTATAATAAAATAATTGAGCCCTACTTCTGACATATATGTATATTATTTTATTTACTATTAATTGGTCATATGGACATGGACCTTGGTGGGTTGATAGATATGTAAACAGTATCACTTAATAACAAAAAATGTCCATTTGCATTCACTTTGCTGGTCAAAAAATCACTATAAAAGTCTCACTATATACTCATTCCTATATTCTGGATACCATCCAACTCCAGCTGAAGTGGTGTTCTTCCTATGCTACTCCTGAAACTCATTGGAATTAAGCTGTATAGCACATAAGGAAATTACAGGCATTCTTCAGACCGCAAGGAATGTAGCTGGATTATTGCCCTTTGCCTACGGGAGGGAAGCAGAACCTCTGAGAAGAACTGATGTCTGATAATTATCTTTTTGTTAGTTACTGTATTACCAGGTTCATTCAATAATACAGAATGTGTTTGATACAAACTTTAATTTAGCAAATCACGACCAATGTTTGAGGGAATTCAACCAAAATTTTACCACTGGCTAGACTCCAGTGCAAGAACTGACTGGGAGTTAGTGCTGATGGAGCTGGCACTGGCCAAGCTTCCAAATTATCTTGAATCGCAAATGAGAAACTTAAACTTCCAAACTTATGATGACTTGACGAAGTCGATTGTCCATCACATTGGAAATTCCAAGAGCCAAACAGACAAGAAAGAACCATATCACTATGGAAAGGAAGCATTTAGTCGATTCAGGAAGATGGAATCCAAGCACAAGGAGGATCCTGCAAAGTGGAGACGAGAAGGCCCACAACAATGGAGGTGAGAAGGGCCACCTAATACAGAGATCAGAGGTCTGTAGAGTGTTTCAGATGTGGTAAGAAAGGATATTACAAAATGATGTAGGGTAAAAATATAGGAGGCATAGTGCGGCCTTCTGCTCTACAGGAACCTGAAGTTACTGGAGTGGACTAAGACTGTGAAAGTAAATGGTAGAGAGATGAGGGCTTTATTGGATACAGGCTGCACTAAGATTATTGTGCCCCCCAGGTGCATCAACGAGAAGGACTACTTGAGTTGGAACGCCCCCTATAATGCAGCATGAAACAAACAGACTTACTTCCCAGCTGCGAGCATCGAGCTTGAGGTAGGGGAAAAAGTGACAAGTATTACCATTGGTCTTTTGGAGAATATTGCTGAGGATATGCTGATAGTGAGTGATATTCCCCTCTTTTGTCAGTATTTAAGAAAAGCGCTGGAGCGAGAGCCAAAGAAAGAAGAGGAAATCACCTTTCCTGATTCCGCTGCGACCGAGTTAGGCATGGTGGTAACCCGTCCCCAACAGCTCCAGCAAGACGCCTTCTAGAAGGAGGAATACATACAGCAAGAATGGGTCAGGTCCATTGTATCTTCTCTCTACCCAGTTGATGGTGAATGGCAGGCGGAGGAGCTGGACCAGACTGAGGAATCTGTAACTAAGCTGAAGAGTCTGGAGGAGATCAGACTGTTGATAAATTGACAGGAGTCATAACACACCAAAACTGGGAGAGGCCCAGAAGTATGATGAGAGTTTTAGAAAATTAAGAGAGAAGTTAGACAATAATAATGAGCTGTATTCTTGGAGGGACAAAATTCTAATGAGGAAGCTTTACCATACAGGTGAGAAGAACTTGATCATTGTCCCTAAGGTGGTCCGGCATGAAACTTTGAAGCTAGTTAATAATGACCCCATAACAGTTCACTTTGCTGTAGAAAGAACCCTGAATACCACAAGAACGAGCATGGATTGGCCTGGGTTGGTGAATGATGTGCAAGAATTGTGCACATTCTGCCTCAATTGTCAGAAGGTGGGCTCTGCTATAATAACTAAAGCCCCCTTACAGTCCCTGCCAGTGATGAAGGAACCATTTAACAGAGTGGCTTGGTGTTTTCGTGGATGTTTTTGGACCCTTAAAAATAACAAAAAGTGGAAATAAATATGTGATAGTCCTAATGGACTATAGTACTAAGTGGCCAGAAGCTTTTGCCCTTGGAAATGTCACTACACAAACTGTTGTAAATTGTTTGGTGGATGTTACTGCCACGATTGGTGTGCCCTGAGAGTTACTCACTGATAATGGGTCTAACTTTGTGTCTAAAAGTATGAAGCAGTACTGTGAGAGAACCAGAATTAAGCAGATCAGGACCTCCCCGTACCACCCTAGGCGAATGGTATGGTGTAGCATTTCAATGCAACATTAAAATGGACACTAAAGAAGCACACCCAGAAACCAGAGGTTGGGTGGAACCAATGCTTTCCATTTTTGTTTTGGGCATGCATAGGGACTGTCCATAAAACTACTGGGTTTTCCGCTTACCACTTCTTATATGGTAAACCTATAAGGATGCCACTAATTAGATGGCAAAGTACTGGAAAGGAAAGCACCCTGAGGATGTGTCTATTGTGATAGAGTTTGTGGAAACTCTTAGAGCTAAAATGGAAGTGGTTAGGGATTTGGTGTATGAAAAAGAAAAAGAAGGGAAAGATAAACAAAAGTACTACCATGACTCAATGGCTGAGGAGAGAACCTTTGCCATAGGAGAGTATGCCTTTGTGTTCAGACCAGTATGCAAGGCAAATTCATGAACTAAAGGGAATAACCCTTCTCTATTGTTAAAGTAATAATAACCCCAGCTACTTACCAAGTATATTTGGGAGCAAGGACCACACGATGTCATACCTTCCATGTAAATTGCATTAAAAAATGGACCTTTCCTGCCATGGCTGTGTTCCCGAGCTTGGAGGAGGAGGAGGTAGAACCTGAAGATAATGAAGGGGGAAATATGGTACACACACCAATCATGCAAGGGTCTCACCACATGCAGTTGAATAAATCAAAGGAAATGTACAAGGACATATTACAGGATGACAATGAATGATCCTTACCCATTGTCTAATATTGAAGCAGTTATAGCCAACCTGGGGTCTTCTAAATACATCACAACCCACTGACCTAACCAAAGGATATCACCAAGTCCCTGTTAACCCGAAACATTGTGAAAGGACTGCATTTTTCACTCTCTACGGTAAATATGAATACATGACTATGCCCTTTGGACTGATTTCAGCCCCTCCGACCTTCCAGAGGTTGATGGATAACATTCTTAGTGGATTACAAGGATTTGCTGTGGCATACTTCGATGACATTCTGATCCACAGCCAGACATGGGAGTAACATATAAAGCACCTGGGTATTGTGTTCAATAAGCTGAGAGAAGCTGGTTTGAGAATAAAAGAAAGGAAGTATACTTTCACCAGTGCTAGTTAAGTCTATTTAGGATATGTGTTGGGAAATGGACTAGCGAAACCTATGGATTGCAAAGTGGCTGCTCTCAGAAATGTCAACAGACCCAAAGCCACAAAGGAAGTTAATACTTTTTAGGGCATTGTTGGTACTACCAGAGGTTCATTAAAGCACTTTTCTACCATAGCACCCCCCATGTCAAACTCAACTAAAAAGAATATGAGCAAGATTGCTGTTTGGAATGCTGGGAGTGAAAAGAGATTTAATTACCTGAAGGAAGCATTAACCCAAGCCCCTATTTTGGTTATCCCTAATTGGATCCTACCCTTCATCTTACAGACGGATGTTTTTGTGCATGGGTTGGGGTATGTGCTGAGTCAAGTAGATGCCAGTGGCGAGGAGTAAGCATCTTTCCAATTTCATTTTTATGGATGATATTCAAATCATTGGAGCTGCAATCATTTCCTTCACCCTAATTCATAATTCATAACACACATTAATTTTTTTATCATAAAAGAGGTTTCTCATTTAATGATGCTGCAAGATTAAGTCAGTATGTGTATTATAAGCCCTGTTAGTAAGGACCAGCAATAGAGCCATCGTAACTAAAGGGAACACAACTACATGCGCAACTTAAGTAAGTGTTGACTTACGTTCTTCAAAGAATTATAAAAAAACACCAAACTTGGAGATTTCATTTGAGTTG
The DNA here is from genome assembly GCA_963969325.1 of Lycopodina hypogea. NCBI lineage: Eukaryota > Metazoa > Porifera > Demospongiae > Poecilosclerida > Cladorhizidae > Lycopodina > Lycopodina hypogea. Next base: position 10,724,248 of record OZ017793.1, on the reverse strand, counting down.
TAGCTATCTCACGTGTCAGTGTTTAGCATGTTCACTGTTTGGCGGGAAAAGCTTCAAATACCTTATCCCCCAAAAATTAAATTTTGGTCACTTTTAGCTGGTATTGGTTATCCCATTTCTAAGCCTCTTACTTCCAGCAGCTAAGTGAACCCTTATGGACTTTAGTTTCCTAAACATGGTCATCTTATATGTCAGAATCACCACATCCTGTGCTAGTATTTTATTACAGAACCAGCCCCTTCACCAAATCAAATCATCTATGTACTGAGTAAGGATCTGGGGAACTACCATATAACATGTAAATGTTGTGAGACCAGAATTCTGGGGCTTAGGAATGCAATTAGGATGTTTACATCCTGCCAGCAAGCAATTGAGTCATTCATGCTGAATTGCTTGTGCCATGATGACTCTATCACTTGCTGGTTAGATGTGAAGATGCTAATTACATTCCTACAGTGGGATTGTCAGAACAAAATCCTCTATGGCAATTCCACAGACCCTTACCAGACCTGACAACCACAGAATTCTAGATAACTGGAAATTTCCCCCCCCTCCCTCCCCCCAAAAAAGAACAACTGGAGATTGGATCAAAAGTATGGAGATATTTGTGCAATATGTACTTTTCTTTTTTTATCCCCCTTTCCTGTGAACAATAATTATTCATTTGAATATGCATAGAGCAGGTCTTTTTTCCTGGTTCATAAGTTTTTTCTTATTTTGTAAATCAATTATTCTTAGAGAATAATTGTTATGATTCGCCACCAACACACAACCACCTATCCACCTAGAAAACCTGGAACATGAATCCTCCCACCCTATGCAATTCTGCTGTCTGGAGTAATAGGGAAATATCTGCACCAATAAGATACTACTGCTGCTTTACTTATTTCTTCTTCTTTTCTTCTTCTTAAAGTCA